>JAGFMF010011610.1:4006859-4117497 GCA_019455555.1 Galemys pyrenaicus
TGCACTGGTGAGATGGTGATGGGGAATACATGGGGATTACAATTAATGGCAAGTATATGTAAATTTTAAAATATTTTAATAAAAAAATTAAAAAAAGAAAACTTAGAAATAACTCAGGATATTTGTCAAGTATTTTACCTTAATAAATATGGTATTAAAATTAAAAGTCACTATTTTTCGTTCACCAAACACTCGTAGTCTAGAAAATTAACATCTATGTGGGTGTTCTGAATTGGTCACTGTCGTGCTTTGCTTGTGTGAATGAACTGTTAGAACCTTTGGAAAATAAATGGCAATATTTACAGAGTACTGTTTATCACGTACATATCAGTTGTGTAAATTATTCCATTTCATGAAATGTTTTAGAAGGAAAGTGTGAAAATGGAAACAAACGTTTTGGCCCCAAGATATCAGAAGTGAGGGCTACTTGCAATATTGAATATTGAGACATGCCTTGTCTAATGTCTCAGCAATGAACATTTTGTCAGTAGAATGCTATTTGGTTTTTAATATATTTTTATAAGAAATATGTCAAGAGAACTAAGTTGCTAATTTTTGGAGTGGTTGACTAAAATAAACCAGTTGAAAACCATCCATCCTTGAACCACAAACTACCATCGTATATAAACTCCTCACACAGAAAGAAAAACCAGCTCTCGCTGGTTCTTTTCCTTACAGTACAATGCCAGGCAAGGATCAGACTGGAATCTGGAGATCATCTCTCTGAACAAGGACCCCATAAGCAAAACACTTCCTCCATGGAGAAGGCGGAGGGGCTGAGATATGAGTAGGAAAGTACTGAACCCGTGCCAGAGTGGAGGAAAGCATCTTCAAGGTCACTGTAGGATTGCTCCACCCAAAGATGTCCAGATAGGCTTTTCCCAAGATGTTCAGAGCAGGCCTTTTCCAAAATGTCACCTTAGTAGGTGGAACTATGTCACAGAAGCCCTGGGAGCCTAAGGAGAAACCGTTCCCATGACTTAAAAGAATGAAGATTGCCTAGATCTAGGGGTATCTCCAGAAACCACCTTTCATGGGAGAAATTTATCTTGATTCAGGTAGGCATCTAGAGGGAAGGTTTTGTCTTATGAAGTCATCCTCTTCCTCATCGCATGAAACTACTTTTCTCTCCTGGATGCCCCAGGCTCCTTAGCTTCAGATAGAAACCCCCATTTGTCCCATTTACTTTATAATTTATAGTTATGTAAATTCTCCATATGTGTGTTACTCAGTTTGGCCCTTTTTTTCCTTCTAATCTGGTTGATGGTAATGTTTGCCCAACCTTGGAAGAACACAGAGGGAGGAGATGTTCCTCCTCACAATAAGGAAGGGATATGCCTATGGAGGACCCCAATGAAGAAGCTTTGGAGTAGACGTGTCTGAACTAAGAACAGCTATATACATAAGCCTAACAGCATAACTGTGCAGTAATCTATGACTTGCTGTGACTCCCACAGAGACCTGCTGACCTCAAGCCTGGTATGGTGATGGCAGCTACACATAACAGCACATAAAAACACTCCTGCTGTGATTGCAATCTTTGAAAACCTGTGAATTTATAAGGCCATGAAGATAATCTTATAATCCTATGCATCCCTCGAAATCAAAAAATAAAACGTATGATTCATCACAGATCTTAAAAAGCAAAACTCATAGTGAAGTTTGAATAGAATGATACTTTCTTCGTACTCTGTTAAATGATATCTATTATTTTATTTATTACACAATATCTGATCTTCACATGAGGAATAATATCTTTTCTGTTAAATTTTATTGTGAACAAGCAATCAAGAAACCACTGAAGAGAGCTGAGGAGAGTGTCTGCAATTATACTGATGTTTAGCATTGTTCTGCAAATTTGAGCCAATTCAATGAGAGGAGCTAAGTGAATGTGACATATAACAATTGAAAAAGGGCACACATTGTTTTGTTTCATATGTTCTAAATATTCACCTAAAATACCAGAAAGAATGAATTTTAAAACTATTTAGAACTTGAAAAAATTGGGTAGTTCCAGGTTTCAAAGTTAGCATATAGTTAATCACTCTCCCAGCATGCTACCAATAGTCATTTAAAAAATTACTGGGTGAGTGTGTGGCTGAGAAGGGGTGTATGGAGCCGTGGGTAATGGGGATGGGATTGATTGCTAATGGGCACAGGGCTTCTTTTAGATGGATGGAAATGTTCTAAAAAAAGATTGCGGTGTTGGTCTCAAAATCCTGTGAATAAGCAAAATTAAAAGGAGAATGAGAGCCGAATAACTTAGGAAAAGGGGGAGATAGACATTCTTAGCATATGAAGCATTCTTTCAAAAAGTTAGCACATGGCAATCTGTAATCTTTCATAGTTAAATAAGAAGAAAACAACTGTTCTTGTTTGAGAGTGCAAATACATATAAATGACCAATAAATATGAAAAGATACTTTATATTACAAGTGAACAGGAAATTGCAGATTATCCCATGCCAATATTGAATTTTCTAGAAGATTAGCAAAATGTAAGTCTTGTATTACAGAGATATGGTGAATATGTAGGCAAAAGATAACTTTTGATCATTGATATTACAATTGGAAATTGATAGTGGTAACTTGGAATAGAATTTGAAATACTTATTAAATGTGAACACATATATTATACATTTCTATATGACAGCCACATGTATGTATATGCTTGTGTAAATGTAGAAGAACGATATTAACTAGTAGTTATAAATTTAAAAAGCATGATCCGGGCCTCCCTGGCATTGCAAGGGATTGTGGGGCTTCCGCAGCCATTACAGCGCCAGTTCTCTCTCTGGCCAGGGAGGGGACTCACATGGCGCGGAAGACCTCTCCTGTCTTGCCCACTGCTCCCCTCAGTAGTGTATTTCAGTAGATCTGCCTGTTCTTTTCCCTACTCTGTCTCTGGTGAATCCTCTCACCCCCACACCTCTGGCCTGTACCCCAGCTCTTGTATGCAAATAAAATAAAATCTTTTAAAAAATATGATCCTAGGAGATAAAAGCAAGTTACACAGAATATGAGGTTTAATAACGCATGTAACCATTTGGTAGCCAGGGAGTCATTCTTGTACACATTGCTATGTCAAGTCCAGAAGTTCTTTGCACAAGGAGAGTATGATCTTCTTTCTTCTACTTACCTAGCATATTTTATTTGAATCTTCAGCTGATAAATGGAGGCTACACTTTAAGAAGGTGTGTGTGTTTGTGTGTGTGTGTCTATAAATTCCTCTAATTGATAGAAATACAAATTATGATGGGGGAGATGACTGTAATACTTGCTGTGCTGATACTCTTACAGATTAAATTCAGCTGATCTTGCTGAATAAGCTTATGTCTCCTTCCTCCCTCACCACTCCATGACTTTTCCTGGCAGGTAAATGAGTGCCTTTAGTAAGGGCTATGCGAGTCCCTGCATTCATAGTCTGTTTGAGAAGCCTTCTCTGTGTTTCGTAGGGCCTCATTGCTAATGCTTCTACAAATGCCTCCTGGTTCTTTCTCAGTTCAGTCCTACACTGTTTCTGCCTCCTCTTGTTCAGTCTCAAGGAAGGAAGTACTCCCTTTAAGGTTTTGTACAGGCTCTGTTATCCCTATTTTAACAAAAAACTTATATTTTTCTCTGATTTATTTTTTAGAAGAATGTCTAGGATAAGGTAGGTCTCAAAACTTAATTGCCTAACTAATATGATTAATTAAATATCAAAAAAAGAGAGGAAACTAAAACAAAACATCCTAAGGCTTGCTCCAAATTAAAAACTTATTTAATATAAATAACTTTTAGTTTAAATTATAACTGCTCAATGAATTTCAACATGCTACACTATTATATAATAAAATATTAATAAACCATGAGACTTAAAAGAGCATCATATATGTTCCTAATATATGAGCCATTTTATTGTGTGTGTATAAAATATATGTTAAAATATCTTAGACTCTGTTCTTTTATGTTTCACAATTTATTAATATAGTGTTACACTCCACAGTGTGTATAATTATGGATGTTGACATATTACATATTTATATTTAATATATTATGTGATATACACACTACATATTATGAACATATATTCTAATAAACTCTGGAGGCTCCTTCCTTTCCAAACTACAAGGGCTATTCAAGAGTTAAGATATATTGGATATAAGATATTCAAATATTGAATATTTTCTATATTTTTCCCTATGGTTTTTATTCACACTTTTCTCTAACATGCAAGCCTAATCACTTCTCAGCCTTTTGGCTAAGATCAAGCGTGAAGATGCAATCCTACTTTGTGGTTGAACATTAAAATTGTATCAATTTCCTATTTTTAAGTTCTTAAGACAGTAAAATAATTCTTAGTTTTTTTATCTATGTTTCTCACTATACTCATTTATACCAATGGGTATTTGGTTATCTCTTCCATATATCCTGTCAGCATTGTTACATAGGTTAGGAAGATGAATCATAGGAGGAATGACATGAGGCAGAGGAAGAAAAGAAGGACAAAGACATCTTTGGCAAAAGAAATTACAATGCTTTTTGAAAAGGAAATTGAATGATAGACTTTTAAAGCCATTGCTATTGAATGTGTTATACTCAAAAGTAATATATCAGAAATGCGTGTTATGTCATCATTAGTTTATGATCTTTCCATCTGGTGTAAAGAGGATACCTCTAGAAACTTAAGCAAAAAGTTTCATGTATAGAGAAACAGTATACTTCTATTTATTGACTAAAAAATTTCTGTATGTCACTGGTGATCTTCCTTTCCTTGGGGCAAGTCTTGTCTTCTATTTCTTCATTTAATTAAAAACTTGCAGCTTTTACCTTTGTGTTTCCTCCTGTCAGATTTTTCCCTATTTCCATTGACATTTCGGGAACTTTGACTCTGACTTAGCTGAATAAAAATCTAGCTATAATGTATTTGGTTGAATATATAAATATAATTTTCTGGTAAACTTATTGTGTATTTGCATAGCATATATTATGTGGATAAGTGATCTTATCACTGAGATATGAACTGTTGTTGCTTTCAGAACATTTGACCCATCTTGAGAGCAACAGTGTTTTAAATTTCAATGATCAATTTCCTAAAATAAAAATCAACTTGAGGCCTCCCTGGTGGCACAGGGGGTTAAATCTCAGCACTATGAAACTATTTGCAGCCACTGCAGCACAAATTTGATTCCCAGCCAGGAAACTAACCCACATGGTGCAGCAGACCTCTCCTGTCTTGCCCATTGCTAACCTCAGCAGTGTATTTCAGTCAATCTACCTGTTCTGCTTCCTATTCTGTCTCTTGTGAATCCTCTCACCCCCCACCCCTCAGGACTACACCCCAGCTCTTGTATGCATAATAAAATAAAATAAATCTTTAAAAAATAGTTTAAAAATCAACTTAAGACTTCTGACAATAGTGAAGTAAATGTGACTTGGCTTCCATAATAAACAACTAGAAAAACTAAAACAATATACAAAACAATTATAATCAGATGTTGAACAGTAAGCAGTACAGTATGGTGGTCTCTCAGTGAAGGGAAGAGTCCTATAATTGAATTGAATTTTACCTGGAGACCTTTGTAGGACATGACATAGTGAAGAAACTGAACCAAAAGACCTCAACTGCACACCTTGTAGTGAGAGGAAACTCAAGTATGACAGAAATCACTGCATGAGAAATCAGCATTCTGAGAGATGGCGGCAACTTACATTTGAGTAAGCAGATGGGAAAGAAGGATACTATTTAGGAAAAACTCTAGACACTAGCCTCCTCTCATCTATTGGCAAATACTATGCGCTAAGTGCATAGTACAAGACATTTTAGCATCCACAAGCTAGAAAAATAAAAGAATCTGGAATCTGCATGATTTTTCAGAGGTGACACAAGACTGGAATATATTCAAGTTCTAGCTAGCCGAAAAGGAAGGTCATTGTTGCATACTTGGGACATTCAGTAGGTGTCCCAGAAGTATATCACTTAATAGTAGAGTCAAAATAACCTTACACTTAAAGGCTACTGTAGATCTGGTCTTAGCTGGTATTAAACTACTCTTGAAAAGATCAAAGTCTTCAGCAAGTAATTTAATTGTCAAAACAAATCCAACACTCTTTAAAGAAGATATCAAAATCCAGTACAGATCAACAATCTGGATGCTTTTTTCTTTCAGCTGAAAATAAATGAAAGAACTGATTTTAAAATTAGCAGCATTCAGTAAAATTATAGAAATATTCTTGGTTTCAGGAATCCTGGAAAGGGTGTGGAAAGATAGATATTCTTGGGGTTCAGTGCTCATCCAAATGGCTCTCTGAGGGGTTGAATGTCCAGCCTCCATAGCTGAGTAGCGACTCTGATGACCCTTATAGCCAGTGAATCTAGATTACAACAGTGTCTACTTACCATACTGCTTCTATTTGATTTTACCTTCATATTATAAAAAGAATGCATTTTAGGTGATTTTGATGATTTGCCAACTGATTGATGACTTAACTTGAATTCCCCAGGAGTTATACTGAGGCAAATTTTAAGAGTCACAGTTTTACTAAGGCATGTACTGCTAATGGAATGAGAGGAAAGAAAAAGGGTTATTGAAGCATGAAAGAGATGGAACACGGAAGGAGTATCTACTGTATCTCAGAACATTTATTAGGGGGATATCAAAGGAAGAGTCATTTGGAAGATGGAAAACTTCCATCCTCCATTTATCAAAGGTTCACCACATGGATGGCTAACTCTCTTGCAATTTCAGGTTGCTCATATGTAGGTGCCAGTACTTTTGTACCTTAGATCTCGTGGTTAACTAAGAAGCCTGAAGGTGGGAGATGAGAGACAAACAATGTGGACATGAGGTGAAGGATAGTGGGGTTGCCTCCATGTAAAGTTTATCAGTCTTTCAGAACTGCTCTTTGAAATAGTAAGTTTGATGATATTAATCAAATATTTAAAAAGGCCACAAGTTTCAGAGACTGGTTGAAGTCAAGAAGGGCTGAAGTGGTATATAGTTGGATAATGATAGCATTGTAATATTGTTTTGGTGTCTTTGATTGTATAAAACAGCAGAAAGAGTGGTAATTCTTGTTATATTTTTTAATTTACTCAAATACCTTACTTTTGTTATTCACTAGTATAGTTGCAATCCCAAGAGGTCATTTTTTTTCTAGAAGAAATATATGCAAATAGGAGAAAGAGGTCAAAACATGTACATGGAAGGGAAGATATGATAACACAGATATCATTTTCCAGTTAATTCCTTGCACATTAGCAGGACACAGAACACAAAGTAGTTGTGAATAGACTTTTCCAGAAAATAATTAGGGAGCTATATTTATCTCAACCTATCTTAATATCAACCTTTCAGGTTCTGCGGTCACATTTTCTGTTCCAAAAATAAAATTGCTGATTTCTTTAAAAGGCAATGATATTTAAAATTAATGCACAGAAACCTGCCAACTTGAGAATAAGGGTCTAGATTTAGATACTAACCTATGTAAAGTCTTGACAATAGAAAACTTTAAGCTTTATAGAAAAACTCGAGTCAATACAGAGGAGCAGTGATCTATTATTAACCATTCATTAAGTCCTAGGATGGCCCAAAGGAGTCTACAGAGCACAAAAATGAACTTGATTTGTAGGTTTTGTTGGTTTACCACACGTAGGATTGTGTAACCATCTTCTTCCACATGAGAAGTCTGAGGCACAGAGAAACTTCATTGAGAATCATTCACAAAAGAAAAATACACCATGTATGACCAAGGATGTGCAGACACCCTTTAGTGCACCATGGTTACAGACAGGACGGGTGGGACTGTGGCGTACATAGGGTTGTAACTTGGTCAAGGTGTGTGTGAGCAGCCTTCTAAGGAGAACCAAAATATGGGGCCTGTCAGAGGGACAGCAGAGCTCCTTGCCTTATATTAAGAACCATGGACAGCACCAGACTGCGCCAGAAAAGCGGATTGTTTTCGCATCCAAGGAATGACAGGGGTCTCCTTGTTTGATTCAGCACTCCGCTTACTACTAATAAAATACGCATTGCCAGACTTCTTTTTAGGATTCGTTATAAATGTATTTATGTGAGCGAGGAGGACCCCGTGCTCACATGGGGTGTTCAGGAGTGATGGTAAGAGGAACAGTTTAAATAACAGATTTTTAAAAATCGGTTTTCTCGCATAAATAATTAATCGGGCCGCCATGCAAGGGGCCGGAAGATGGAAGATGGGTCTGGCGGGAAAGCCCACGGGTGGGGGCAGGGGCGGGGATCCCCGCGTCGCCGTTTGAATGCTCCGTGACTGTGAGGAGCGGATCCCACCCAGGTTGAAACGGAAGAGCAGCGCCATGTGCTCAGGTCTCCTGGCCCTGCTGCTGCCAATCTGGCTGTCCTGGACTCTGGGGACTCGAGGCTCTGAGCCCCACAGGTGAGGTAGGGGGCTTTCCTGAGCACCGCAGCTTCCTTCCAGACGCTGCAGCCGGCAGACCGGCGGGCAGGGCCACAGCACTGCACCCACTGGCACTTAGCCTGCGCCGCAGCTGGGTGGGGGTCGGGTCCGGGAGGAGGCAGGGGAAAGCGAATAGCTTTTCCCTAACCAATTCTGCTAGCGTCGTGGTCGCCCCCGGTCCTCTCCCACGCCAGATCTCAGGGAACCCAGGGGAGCTGGCGTTTCCGTGGACCCCGGCCCTACCTCGAGCCGCGCAGCCGCAGCTCCTGCTGCCCTCCCTAGCTGGAACCGACACTCACACCTCACGGTCCCAGGGCCCGGGTTCAGCGGCTGGGGCTGGAGGGAGCGCCACGGGCCGTGGCCACCCCGCCGCGTTGTGCTTGGGGGAGGGTAGGCAGAGCTGCGCAGCGGGCTCCGCCTCCAGCTCGCCCAGCCTCCTCCTCCTCCCTCTGCTCCCGCTCCCGCTGCTCCTCCTCTCCCCGCGCCCGCTCCTCCCCCTCCACCCTCCCCCTCCCCCTCCGCCCTCCTCCGCTCCGGGCCAGCGCGGCGGCGGCGGCGGCGGCGGCGGCAGCAGCAGGAGCAGCCCCGGCTGCGGGTCGCGACGGCGGCGGGGCGCCCCCTCCCCCGTGCCGGGGCGCGGCGGAGGGATGTGGGGCTTTGCGGGAGGAAGGCTTTTCGGCATCTTCTCGGCCCCAGTGCTGGTGGCAGTGGTGTGCTGCGCCCAGAGGTAGGGTCGCGGGTGGGTTGACTGGGAGCGGGCCGGGCGGCGGGCAAAGCGCGAGGGTGTGCGCGCCGGGCGCTGGCGCTCGAGCCACCGCCTGATGCTGATCTCTGCGCCCTCTGCGCTCTCGCTCAGCGTGAACGATCCTGGAAACATGTCCTTTGTGAAGGAGACGGTAGACAAGCTGTTGAAAGGCTACGACATTCGCCTAAGACCCGACTTCGGGGGTAAGTGGGGTGCGCGCGGCCGCTGCGGGAAGAACAGCCCACAGCGCTGGCGGCCTGGGTGGAGAAGGGAGGCGGGGGCCGCTTCCGCCTAGCTGCGGCGGAATGGGGGGTGGGGTGGGAAGCACTTCGCTGCGACCCTTCCTCAGATGCCGCCCCTCTCCCCGCCGGCGGCATCCTTAGCACCACCGTCACCCCTTGCTCAAGTCTGGCTGATCACCGTGTTGTGCGCTTCCGCAGGTCCCCCGGTCTGCGTGGGGATGAACATCGACATCGCCAGCATAGACATGGTTTCCGAAGTCAACATGGTGAGTGCCCGCCCTCCTCAGGGCTTCCTTCTAGGTCCTGCCAGGCTGTCTGGGCCCACAGGCGTCCACAGGATGGGCCAGAGGCCTTTTCTGCGGGGTCGAGCTTCCTGGTCCGGCAGAGGGAGCGACGCTCCGGGGTGCCAGCCTCTCGCTCGCGCGGTTCCCTCCACCCGCTGGGTGTGCGCGGTGGGCGTCGTTGGCGTCGGAGCCGTGCGGAGAGCGCACCCTTCCTGCGGAAGGGGTCCTGGGTTGGCCTCGCGCTCGGTTTTTACCGCCACCTGTGTTCTTAGTCCCTCCAGCGGTCTGTCACCTGGTCCGGAGGTTTCCCAAGTGCTGTCTTGCCTCCTTAGCAACAGGCCACTGGGAAGGAGAAGAGAAGAGTTGTGGGGGTGAATCATAGTCTGGTTAAGAGGTACTTAAGGTTTCCTTTGTTGTCTTCTGGAAAGAGATGTTGGCAGTTGTAGAGAACGAAAGGCTGTGGTCTGTGCATTTCTGGGGATATCTCAGATAACTTTTCTTGGACTCAGAGACTTTGCTGGAGTCAAACTCTGGAACGGTGAAGCCTACAGCCCTGCTCCGCCGGTCGCTGTCCAAGGTGCTGACGGGGCCTTGGCTGCTCCTTGAACTGGAGGGCCTGTGCTGCAGGCAAACTCTCTGAAGGGGCGACTATGCCTGGAGATTTCAAGGCTAGTGAGTCTCTCTTAGAGTTATGTTAATAGTGACAGGATTCCAATTCTGACCTGTGGAAATTGGAGGTTGGTCCCTGTCCCGAAGTGCGAAGTGGGTGTCATAGACTTTCTGCTCAGCACATTTCAGGACGACAGGGAACACAGAGAAAAATGATCCTGTTCATTTATTAATTGAGTTGAAATACCAGGGAATTTAGAAGTAGATTTATTTTTCTGCTGAATGATACTTTAGGGGTTGTAAGAATGAGCATTTGGAAGCACTATTTTTAAGAAGAAAGCATTTGGCAACTTTTCTTTCCAACATACAACACTGGGAGTATATTGAGGCATGATCTCAGAAACTCTGTAGGTCTCCGCAGTGTACATCAGAGTCAAGTGGAAAAACTGGCTTCAAAAGCCTACTCCAGTTTCCTCTCCACTTCAAGAGATTCTGATCCTACTGGTGTGAAGTGGAATGTTGGGGTTCTGCATTTAAAATTAGTCTTTCAGATTATTTTGAAGCAGATATTTCATGGACAACACTTTGAGAAACATTGCAATAAGTCATAAAAAAACTCTTACAAATAAACTTAAAACACTAAATAGATTTTATGTAATATATTTAGAAGTATATGCTACTGTAGATTTGTAGGAATAAATCTTTGGCTATAAGGAACTGTTTCCATTAACTTTTTCTCTTAACCTAAAGATTGTGAAGTTATGTCTCCTTTAAATAATATATCCTTCTTTTAATGTCTTATCACTTATGATCTTTATATGAAAGGTGCTGTAACATTAACAGTGTTAGCAAAAGACACAGAAGGAATGACTTTATATAAATTGATTTTAAATATAAATATATTTTACTTTTTTTGGTAATTTTATAAAAGTTGTTCTGTTCTGAAGGTATGTTTTATGATCTTAAGTAAAGCAATTAATATACTCAATATCTACTCTCTGCAATCTGTGATTTTCCCAGTTGGAAACTTCACATTCTCTAGATAAGAGTAGTTGACTATTTAGTGGATCATTCTGTCAAAATTTTTTTGTATTGGATTTCAAATAGAGAAGTATTTTGGTGTGACCATTTAAGAACTCTATACAATGTTGAAAAAATCAGAGGAGTGAAAATGTGTTCTTGCAGAATATTGTATGTTTTCTATGACTTAATTTTTAAACTTCATGATCCAATTGTTTTGTTATCATTTTCATATTTGGTGCCTTCAAAAACTTCGTCAATAGTTGCTAATTCATGCACTGTCAATTGAGGTGTCCCAATTTTCTCTGGATTTAATAATAGAAAGACAAATGGAAGATGTAGTTTATTATATTGAATTACCCAAATGCAGTGACTATGCATAACACAGGCATGGTACATTTGTGTGCTTTTTTTTTGCATTCTCATGATAATAATTTTTCTGGTTCTGTAAACATAAATTTATTGTAAACAAAAATTGGGATTAGTAGAATTGGAGCTTGAAGGCCATTGGACAGATGCCATTTGAAACATCTTCCATAGTGCTTTGGTTATAATCATTCTCTAGAAAGGTCTGATATCCCTTAACACATATGCTCATGATCATGGTTATGATATTTGACCTATTATTAAAGGAAGTTAAGAATACAATGGTTAATATTCATTTTGATAGTCCCATTTTACATGGAAAGATGAGGCAATATATGAACATAAGATTAGAGCTGTCAGTCATGTTATTTAAAAATAATAAATTTTATTATTTATGAGCATTCTTAATCACTTTACTAGTCACACAATACTAAGTGTTGTAAGATTATGAAATTAAATAAAGAAATTTTGCTTTAAAGACATTGTATCTATTAAAAGAGAAGTATCAAACAAAAAAGAAATGTCAAATGTTTATAACAAAAAGTAGGATGTGGTAAGTTCCATCAGATGAACAAAATAAAGGGGTACATAAAAAAGACTGAAGTCTGGAGGAAAAAAAAGGAACATGGGAGAGAGAGAAGGATGGAGGGAGGGAGGAAGGAGGGAGAGAGGGAGATAAATTTTGACTTGAAAAGTTTCATGAAAATAAATTTTGTTTGAATGAAAAGGGTAGAGGCTGGTATAGATGGAGGGGGATGAGAAGGATGTTCTGGGTTAGGAATGAAAGTGGCAAATAAATGGTCATATAGATAAGAGTATCAGACGGTGAAGCATAGATTTGAAAGATGAATTTGGAAAAACAGGAGAGACCCCTGTTCACTTAGGCCCTCCTCTACCTTGCCAAAGACTTCAGATGCTACTTTTCAAGAAATAAAAGGCCTATAAATAAATGTTCTTAAGCTGGTGACTGACATGTGGTTTAGGATGAACATTTTGGCCAAAATGTAAATTTAGATAGAGAAGTGAGGATATTGAGGTAGAAGAGTGAAATTTGCAAAAAGTCTTAAGCAGATATAGTCATGGAAGGTCATTCCTTGAAATTTTCTCCTCAGTCTGTCATAGATATATTTTTGAAAATGTCTATTTGGAGAAATATATAAAAAGTTCACTATATTTGGAATATAAGAATGTGTAAAACAAGTGTACTTGTTCATGAACTTTTGGGGGTGATTAGAAGGAATGACAGCAGATATTACACAATTGTTAACGGTTGCTTTTCTTTTTTAGTGATTATGAAGCATAAGCAGTAGTATAGATGATTTGCCAAATAATTACTCTGACCTAATAAATAAATAGGTTCATTATGCATATACACTTACGTACTGTCACACATTGTGATGCTTTGTAGAAATAATCTAAGAATGGATTTGAGTATTTTAATATTTATCTTTATTTTATATAACTTGTTTGATGGTTAGTGGTAGTAGTCCATTTTTCCTGATCTTCAATTTTTCTTTTCATGCACTTTTTTTAATTAGCTGACCTGACAAAAACCAAAGATCATTTTATTTTATGTAACCTCCTTTGTTTCTCTTAGTTCTTATTTTAAAATTTCAGATTACTTTTTAAATTATGCAAGATTAAGTAATCATTGAGATTTAATTAATCTACATATTTAAGTAAGGTTGTATATAGATAGAATAGTGTCTACTGGAATTATTATATTCATGTGCTATAATTCTGGTATTTACCATTGGTCCTAGTGTATAACAAACCTGTGTTGAATAAATAGATGAAGAAATAAACAGAGGTCAGTTATTGAAAATACAGGAAAAAGAAGGAAAATTAAAGAAAACATAAGGAAATTAATAAAATAAACCAATTAGAAAATTTTAATTTAAAGCAGTATTTTAAAGGAGTCATGAGCTTTTTTTAAAGTTTGAAAATTTGAATAAGCCATTATTTGATTTAATTCAGAACAGAAATTTTCATTTTCACTTGACTATAAAGAAGGAAGTATATAAAACTCGAGCTCTAGTATTATTAATGCTAATTTCTGTGACTTAACTTGTACTTCATTATTACTTTATACTTAATTAGTTCATTAAAATTAGCTCAACCCAAATGAAAATATAACTACAGGATTTTTTTTATTTCATGCATATAAATCATCAATTAAGATCTCTTTTGTAGTTATGGGTTCCTTTTATATAAAAATGTGTATTTTTAGTTATTATCAGATGTATTCATACACTCAGTTACTTCTTTTATATTTCTTTCCTATTTGTTGCATTCTTCTTTTATAAAACCCATTTCTTTAAAGTAAAATAAGTGTGGTTCATAAGAAACATAGCTTGATTGAAGCCCAAGAAACAGCTTTTGGAGTGTATAACTGTAAAATGGACACTGTCTTAACTCATGGGCAAAACCATGCATGCACTCATCGGCACTCCCACTTTCTAACTTGTCCCTTTTCAGAAACGTAGCAAAGAGGAAGGGATCATGTTTACTAGCATGGTCTGGGATTAGAGATTTGGATAATTCATGGAAGCATTTTCCTGTCAGACTTATATGAATCAACCCCTTCCCCCCACATTTCAGTGTGGAGGCTGCTTTGCCAATAAGGAATGCTGAGTGAGCACCCCAGAGTAGCTCAATCTCAGGGGTCTAAGTAGTGTATTGAAAAGAGCCTAAAGTTTTTGGGAACTGTGAGTTCTTTTTCCAAATCTTTAAGAATCTCCATCCTTAGGCAAGTCACTCAACACCCAGTAAATCCCTCCAAGGTTTCCCAGTGGCCTATGGCATGGCCACAGAATTGATTTCCAAGTGATATCACCAAGAATTTAGCTTGACAATTAAAATCCTGGTAAAGATACCCACACTATTGGAGCCACGCAAACATGCGTGAGAAACCTGTTCTTGATTGATTTCCTCTGTAATGGCCTTGGACACGTAATCATAGTTTGCATCTGAGTTGTTACCACATTTTAAAGGTAAGAAGTGTGCTAATTTCTTATTATAAAGTAAGCTGGGGGATGACTCAGCAGAAAGGAAAAAGTGCTTGTCTGACCCAGTTGGGGTTGGAAAACTGCTTGTATGGAAGGCACTCCTGGGGTAAAGTCCATGGGGCGTGTTGGCATTTGGTTCCAGATTGCTGCATTTTGGAGGTAAAACTGTTTATTGATGACATTACTTTTCAATGGCAGTATGTTTCATGCATAAGTTATGATCATACATCAATGCTGAGGCACTGATAAGAAAGCATATAATGAACTTCAGAGATGGATGAGAATAATACCTTACATAATATGCTCTTTATGAAAGGAGGTTTGTGTTTAATATTAGAAGGAATGGTATGGAGAGTGCAAAGAGAATGCATTTTGTCTTTCCCCTCAGGGAGGTTGTAAAGCTTATGTTGCTACATCTCTTAAAAGTGAATCTTACATGCATTGTTCTGTTGTGAAAGACCTCTGGCTTACGCCTGTGCCAGGCTCAGGTGCATTGTACACAGAAGACATTAAATAGTTGGTTTGAATGGATGTTGCAAATTGACTTATTTACATATAGTTAAATTTCCAGTTCTCACAGTGAAAGTTGTATGTATCCAATTCTTAATTTTGTATAAGCTGTTATTTGTGTAGCTCTTCTTTTCATCCATGGTAATGGAATCCTTCCTTCTCATATGGGGTCTGTATCATATCTCACATATTTTCATGTGTATGACTATTATGTCATTGTATTTTGAAAACTACCCAGCATTTGGTATAAATAAATGAAGACTATGTACCACTTGGAATCTTTGAAACTATTTTGTAATGTATATGAAGATGTAATTTATGGAGCTGACAACTAACAGTGTTGTGCCATTTTGCAGTTTAAGAAGTGTTTCTGGTGTTTGTCATATTTGAACATCACACCTGATGATGAATTTGGTGAAGTAGGTAATGTAGGTGTGAATGTCATCTTCATTTATCAAAAGAGAAAACCGTCTTGGGAGTAGCTCTAATTTGCTATATGGCAAAACTGGGTTAGACTTGTTGGTGTGTCGTTGGTCTTTCTACTTCATTATGCTGCAGAGTAATAAAAAAAAAAACCACTCTGTTTGAGGCTCATGGGATTTCATCTCCTTCTATGATCCTCCATTACTCTCTAAATTAGATCCTCCCATTGTGTTTCTTCATGAAATCTTAGTCTTCCCTGATGAGATTTGTCATCATCTTAAATATGATTAGGGTTATTTACTAAATTTTTTTTCTGTATTTCTCTCCCCACTAGACTCTAAATTCCATGAGGCAGGATTGCATCTAAGAGCAGTCCTTGCATAGTGCTTGGGCCTGATAGATATTTGATGAAAGAAAGTGTATAAATGAAGAATGAATGCTGTATATATAAATCCATGAGTGAATACCTATGTCACTCTCCAATGAAAGATTTCTATAACCTAACATTAGTACTCATGACAAAGAAGAACCTTTCACAGGCTAAATGTGATGTATATAATTTTTACATTAGGGGACTAAATCAGAATTTGTATAATTTTATATCATATAACACCAATGGCTGCAGGTATTCCATAGCTGTCATCCCATCATTGGTTGACTAAAGAACTTCTATGCTGACTTCAAAACAGAAAGGAGGGTAATGGATTGAAAACTACAGCCTGTGTGAGGAGTAGTGTGTGTGTATTCAAAACAGTAGTCACAAGAGCTTTTTTTAAATCCAAATTTATGTGTCTACTTGTAAAATATGCTGAGTTTTTCTAGAAGGTCGGGAAGTTCTGATCGTTCTTGCACAGGCATCATGCATTCTGCCCGCTCTTTCCTTGGTGGCTCAGCAGTGCAGTGTGGCTGCAGTGCTTTTCATTTGTTTCTTGGTTTTCCAGCACAATTTACTTCTGGACTGTTTAGTACCAGCTATAATGAAGGCCCTTTGGCTACAAATTTTGGAAGACTAGGACACGGCTAGGTCTGATCTCTTGGCAATTTACTCGATATTCGTGAGATATATCAATTCCAAACAGAAAGTTTGCCTCTGAGCTCTGGGGTTGGGCCTGTACATTTTCCCTCTTCCTTGCTTATCAGACCGAAACAGGAAACGGAAACAGTTAGGATAGAATAGAAAAAAACAGCATTAACTCATGTGCCTATTCCTCTTTGCATTTTCCCATTGAGTTTAAGCACCCCAAAAGCATTAATAACATTAACAAAACTATCATGTATGGAACTAGCATATAGATCTTTAGAGCCCTAATTCATACTTACATTCAATTTGAAAGATGGTATGGATTCTTTGGATTACAACATCATATTTTATCCCAGTTCTATCATGAAAGAGTTCCTTTTGTATAAAACACTTATTACTCTTCATGGGATGATTTATAATAGAAAATGCATTTGTTTTATTTGGAATTGATGATGGAAAGATGACAAAAACCTACTGGTTGAAAGCATTGTAACCTTAACTATATTTGATAAAATCATACTGACTCCAAATAGCCAGCTGAGCAATCCTTTCATACATCAGGTTGAAAGTCGACAGCAATAAAGACACAGAAACTAAAAATGAGGAGTCAAGGACAGACTGGGGACACCTGGTGGGGAGGGGAGGGGGAGGGTTGAGGGAAGATGGGAACACGAGGGACTGAGGTGATGATGCACTGGTGAGATGGTGATGGGGAATACATGGGGATTACAATTAATGGCAAGTATATGTAAATTTTAAAATATTTTAATAAAAAAAAAAGAAAGTCGACCAGGATGCTCACCAAGAACAGAGCCTGCCATGTGGAAAATGTTTGGTAAATATTTGCTAAATGCATTTGTGTAGCAAATGACGCTTGTAAAGCTGTACCTTTGATTTGCTTAATTCCTCTACTTGGGGTGTTTGTTATTATCATGTTAACCATCACTTTATACATGAAGCTTCTTATGAACTTGTCATTGAAAAAAAATCTGAGTTATGGGGAACAGCACCATTCATTTGGTTTACAACAGTGGTTCCTACACTGTCGTCCAGGAACCCTGTATAGTATTGGAGTTACTGCAAGGTCCACTGAGCTAGTGCCTGCCAAGCATCATTCCTTACCACCGGTGCTTTCCTTTTCCAAACCACATACATTGGGAATAACTGGTTGAGTATATGAGTACCAGGACTGGTTGTGCTATGTTCTTTCTTATGCTATTAAATATTCTGCAGATAAGTCATTTGGATGAAGATACATTTAATTGTGATGTTGGATGCGTTTTCATTTCTGAATCTTTGTTTTGATCCTGACCGCCAAAATTTCCTGTGAGAATGTTATTTCCTTGTGGTATAGGCTAAAATAAAGGTTCCTTAAGAGAACACAGTTGTGCAGGATATATTTGTGTGCCCCATAATCTAAGTGTTTTTGCTCAAATAATATTAGTGATTTTGTTAAAAATGTAAACAAAGTTTCTTTGCTGCAGGAGTCCTCAGGTCTTTTAATATGCTCATGATTTTGTAAATGTCCATGAGCGAATTCAATATCAAAACTGTATTTGGGGACTTTTTCTTTCTTTTTAAAAAATTTTCTTACAATGCTTGCTTTTTTCTGGGTGTAGTCCCCATAGAATTTGCACTACCGATTCACCTGTGCACCGTCACTATTTGGGGACCTTTTCTTTGTGGGGAACTGGGGTCATGCTAGTAATTCTTTTTGTGAAGTTTTCTGTAGATAACAGTGTAGGAAAATTCAGGGTGAATGCAGTGAATCAGAATGGTTTCCATATGGCCCGTTTATGTGAGTGATGATCGCTGAGAAGATTACTGAATAAGAAAGAATTCATTTGGTCACCAGGTTCACAGGTGGAAGGCACAATGTTGACCAAAAATTCTGCCTGTGCATATGGGGATGGGTGATATTTTTTTGGAAACAAAAATTAAACATGTGTTATAATTAGACTGATTTTTTTTTAAAGATTTATTTATTTATGCATACAAGCACTGGGGTACAGGCCAGAGGTGTGGGGGGTGAGAGGATTCACCACAGAGAGCGGGGAGCAGAACAGGCAGATCAAGATCAACAGAAGTACACTGCTGAGGGGAGCAGCGGGCACAGCAGGAGAGGTCTGCTGCGCCATGTGGGTCCCCTCTCTGGCCAGCAGCAGGGATTGAACTCGTGCTGCAGTGACTGCGGTTTGCTTCATAGTGCGTTGCTTAAGCCACTGCGCCACCAGGGAGGCCCAATTAGACTGATTTTTAAAAAGCACATATATTTTGTTCTACAGTAAGCATCTTTGTCATATTGAGGAGAAGTCTGTGTATTTTAAGTCTGTTGTTTTTATATTACAAGTGTAAATGATACAGAGGCAGACAAGTGTGTATTGAAGAGAAGATGACGCAAAAGGCTCTTGGGCTAACAAGTGGATTCAAACTGTGGCTTCTTGAGGCTGCTGGGCTGGACCTCTGGTTTCTAGATGGTGTTCTTGAAAGCCTGGAGATTTCTTCTGGGGATGGTGGTCTCTGGTACTATATCCCACTAGGGAGGGTTGAATTCTATCTTTTGAACATATTACAAGTAATTACTAACATACACAAGTAATTACTAAGAGATGCAATAGTTTATGTGTAATAAAGTTATATAGTATTCTTTGTATACTATCTATAAAATGTACTATAATTTTATATTATTCATATTTATATGCAAAATAAGATTCTTTGTGAAAGGTTCCTAGCAATAAACACTTTTGCCATGTCCTAGAGTCCTAAAATTCCCCTAATTTTTTATAGTTCTATGAAGAGTTTATACACATTTATGAATAGTCAGTGACAGTGACCCAGAGAGAAGATTTTTTTCTGGACTGACCCATAAACTACAGTACTATTGTCAGAGGGATATCTTGTTCAAACAACACTATGGAGGCCCCCTCAGGATGTGAACTTGACTCAGGGAGTGTAAACGTTTGATAATGATGAGCAAGAAATTCAAAGTAGTTCTAGAAAGGTTCAAAGATGGAATTTTAAATGTTAATTGACTCTGAGGACAATGGGTTTTGCTTGTTTTGTTTTGGACATTTAGAAACACAAAAAACTGGTTTTGAAAAGGAGGGTTCTTGTTTCCAAAATATTTATGTGTATGTCTGCATCTGGGCTATATCTCTCATGGTTACTTTATATAGCATGGCACTGCATTGTCTCAAAGCTTTTCTTTATTTATAATTAGAATGCTATTCTTCAAGCTTGATTTTTCACTTTATTATTATAAGCTGAGATTTTAATTATCTGGATAATTTCCTCAATTCTTCAGGCTGTTTTGCATTAGCGACCATAGGAAGTCTAACTTGAAAGACTGCTTTGCAGTGGAAAGGATTGCTTATCAGACCACTGGGATCCTAGAAAAGAGGGTATGAAAACATTAGCAAGTTGTTTGACCTCTAGGGTTCTCAATTTGATCTTTTAAAGGAAAGTATTAAAATGTATTCTCTAAGTTACCTTCCAACTGGTGTTCCTAATTTTTGAGTACTTAGAAATATAAGGGGAAATTTATCTACCTGGCACAGGTCATTGCTTCCTGTCAGTTGTTACTATAGGTGGTTTGTTTGGCTACCCAAATTGTAGTCCTAAAGCAGCTTAAAATCTTGTGCTCAAAATGTGCCCAGTCTGAATCCTGGGAACCATTTTTTAAAAAGCAACTTACGCTGAATGCAGAGCCTCAGACATTTTGCCCATAAACAGCTGGGACTTAAAATCTATATCCACGCTTACTAATTTTTACATCTCAAACATAGTGGTGTTTGCTTTTTTGAACTGCGTTTGGAATTACTAATTTATGAGGGAAAACTTTATGGACTATCAAAATGCTTCATTTATGTCCAAAGTATAACCTTTCCATTATCACTTAAAAAACAATTTCATCTAGAAGTGTCTTACTTAATGCTTTTGGGTATTGTCCATGCTATGATTATTTTTTTAATTTGGCATAAATTTTAACTCATGTACCATGTTTGAATCTCCTGTTGCAACAACATAATTCTAATCTTGATCTTATCATTTAGTCCAAAGTATAAGGACAGAGACTCAGTGTCATCTCTGCTATGGCATTCAGACAATTTGGGATGATAAACCAGCTCTTAATGAAGATAATTGTAAACTTAGACCTTAAAGGCACAATTCACATATTGTAGCTTCTCTACAAAAAAAACAATTGTTACCGTTCAACCTTTACCTTGATTCTTAGCTTCAAATTTCCTATTTTTAAAATCTGAGCATGTAAATCTGTGTAAGTATAGGAATGAAAGATTTGGCCTATCAATACTAGAGATTGTAAAATTGTTTTATTTTGCTCTGTAAGAGGAAAAGTGTGGTTGTGAAAATTCTTAAATAAATAGAACATTATCTATTTAAGAAGTTACAGATTAAAATCCATAGTATCATCCAAACTTGGATGTAATCAGTGACCAAAAATATAATATTCATAATGTTCAAAGTGTTCAGTTCATATTTTTCCATTGTGGGTCAAGGATAGAATACTGTTAATAATGGATTGTAGTTTGTGGTTACAGAGAAAGGTAGCATCTTTAAAAGACAGTAAATGAGTGATTTCCTTAACTTACGACTCAGAATCATTTATCTACAATGGTAGCCTCACATATATGTTTTTCAGGTATTTTTTGTTGTTGTTTTTACTCTCCCATAGGCAAGAGGTATATGAGCTTCTAGAAGTTGAGGTGTTGGAAGGGGAGACATTTATTCTAAGTGTAATTAAGCAAGCATTCCTAGATAGAGCCAACTCGGAGGGCCAGTGGGTAGGCCAGTATATTTGTAGATCAACACTGGAACTTAATGAAAAGAAACAAAGCAATATGTTTTCTTTTTGAATTTACCAAACAACTAATATAGATACCCAGATAGTGGTTATGAGCAGGTTTGCTTAAGTTACGGGAAAGGCCATGTAAAAGCACTGGACGTCCTTCTTGTTTCTTAGCTGCCACATACATTGACATTTCTCTCCCTTATAAGGTAACAAATGAGGGTTTCACCTGCTAGCTTCTCTCCCCATTTGTTTTTCTGAAATTTTGAATTCAAAATTTGGAGACCTCAGGCATCAATTTGACCCAGAAACTTTTCTCCTTTTAATGTATCTCTCACTTTCTTAAACAATTAAGGAAAATCCTCTTTTCTTCTTCAACATCCTTCAGAGAAAGCAGGAGGAAAATTCTTAAACAAAGGCTGTAGGAAAGCAAACGTTTATTAATTGACATCCAATTTCCTGATATGCCAACCTCTGTCAAAGACTACTTGATTATGCAATAATGTATAAGCAGAAAATTTGGGATCATTGATGCTATAATACTAATAGCAGGGAATCACAAATCAATCTCACATATTACAGAATTATTTTCTTTGTTTATTAGAAGATAATACAGTGTGAGTGTTTCCAGATCACAATTATGTGAATATTTCTTGTCTGACAACCTACATTATATGAAATTGTGAAAACAGCAACAATCACAACAAAACCCTGGCATTTAATGAAAGAGAATATGATAGTGTTCCTGTTACACTGACAGAAGAGGCTGTTGAGATGGTAAGGGGGGAGGGGTGTAAGGCACTGATTTTATGAGAATGCATAGAAAAACACTATTTTTTATGTTAGAGGGAAATGTTTTACCTAATTTACACTTATTCTAGCAAGTTATTACAAAATAGATCATGAGAACTGGACTTCTCACGGTGAACTTTGGCTAGTATACATGTAAGTTAAGTTTTACTGATGCATATCTGAAACCCCAAAACCCAAACTAGACTATATGAATAGATTTTTAAAATTCTAGTCTTATCAAATCAGATTGTATTTGTAGATCAACACTGAAACTTACTGAAAAGAAACAAAGCAATATGTTTTCTTTTTGAATTTACCAAACAACTAATATCACTATTTTTAGTGAATTTAGTAATTATTTTTCTGTTGTCTTTTGTGACTGTTTCTGATTCAACTGCTATGTGTAGGCTAGCATATTCTTCTTCTGTCTTCTTTACCTGACTGTTTTAGGCTTAAAAGGAGACTTGACTAGTGTACAGCTATTCTCATAGTCAAATGCCAGCATCATAAACCCAAATGACAGGTTTTTCCCACTTAGTGAACTTATTCCAACTTAGTCCATATTGCTTCAGACTTGAAATACTGGCAAGTCCTCAGGGCCACATAAACTTATGGAAAAACTTCATGAAGTGAGTGTTTGACTTAAGCCAAGAGTGAGTAAGAGAACAAATGAGTTGATCAACAAGTGGGTGAAGAGTGAATAATTACCATCTCTTGTCACACAACTTGGCTTGGTTGCCAATGGTAGGAAAGAAGAAAGGGGAGAAGCTGACAGTCGACCTGAGGAGCTGGGAGATAGATAGTGGGACAATACTAACGTTGTTCTGAAAAGTAATTTGTGAGGAAACAGATAGTGCTAGGAGGTCAGGAAAAGACATAGGAGAACTGCAGGTGGGATAAAAATAGCAAAAATGGGTAAAACTTAAGAATATAAATATAAGAATAAAAAAGGGTTATAGGAAGTACAATTTTTGATCCTTTAAATACTTGAATATTGGGTTTTTTTCCATATTTGATTAGAGGGTACATGTTCTAAGTGAAAAAAAGAGTGTTCAGCTCTGTTCTTCTTGCGTTTATCCTAATAAAAGTGGAGCCACTAGGGACATTTGACTATCTGAACTGGAGCTATCCTGCTTCCAGGGCAGTCTCCCCAGGTACATCATCTTTAAGAGTCTGACAACTTGCAAAGAGCCTGTGCTGAAATACCAGGTGTTTCTAGAGCTGCAGATGTGCTGGATGCTCTGGCACACATTCTTTTCTGATGTAATGGGACAGAGGCAAGCAGGAAGGAGGACGGTTAAGTTAGAAGAAGGTCGGCAGTCTCCCTACCCAACTGGGAAGTCTGTAAATGATTTTTCTGTATGACACCTAGATGACTTTACAGCAGATTTCCATTTCCTTTAACATCATGTCAATACAGGAATATTTTCCCTGTGAGGAATATACTGTGTTCAAATTGTGAAAACAAGACCCTTGTGGCTGGGGCTAACATAATGACATTTAGGAAGTCTGGTACTTGTTACATTTGTTACACTGTCACAAAAATTTCTATTATTTCCTCTCTCCCCCAAGTATTTCTTATTTTAAAAAGTTTAAAATATATATATAATATATAAGTACATTTGAGTGTATTTTTGATGTGCATGTTATATGTCTGCATTATTTTTATACACTATATATATTTCTGTCTTGCTTTTCCTTGTAATTTTATAATATAGGCACTCCCATGCCATGGAATAGATTTTACAGGTGTTCTAAGAACTGTGTTATTCATTTGCATGTTTTTCTTAGTATTTGCCTATTGATATTTTAGTTATTTTCTCTGGTGTGCTAGACTAAATGGTGTTTTGATGAATGTACTTGTGCTTAAATTTTATATATACTATGGGTTATATTCTTGGGAAATATTTCACTAAGTAGGACTACTAAATCAAGAAAGCATTGTTTGATTTGGACTTTCATTAACGGTTCTGTAACTAATGTTTTAGAATATTGTTTCTTTGGTGATGGAAAAGCTATAACCACAAAACATTAGACTATAAAGCTAAACTTGAATTAATCCCTCAAAACTGTGCTTAATTTTACTATTTTATTCCAACAAAATCTCATCTAACAGGAAAAATAAATAATGTGGTCTCATATTAAAATTTATTTTATCTTAATTAAATGTTTGGTACTATGTTCTGTTATATGCAAGGAACAGGGAACTGTTTTGATTGAACTAGAATTAATTCTAATTTCCCAAATAAATTTTACAACAGAAAATTATAATGTTTTTAAAATTAAAACCTAAATGTTAGAAAAATTAATTTATTGCTAGGAACTGTGAAATTATAGATGAGCATTCTTTTTGGAAATCCACATGTCAGAGTCTATCAAGATATGTTAATCTCAATTTAATCCCACATTTAATGTCAGTAACCGAGCTGACCTCCCCACCCTTTGGGTGTCTGAGAACATGAAGCAGCTGGGAAGAACATGTGGGGAGACTGAGTTGAGGAGGCAGGCTGGAGCTGGGAGGAGCCCATAGCACCCCAAGTATCCCTTGGGGAAAGGATTTTCATGAGTGTCACTGTCTTGATCATTATGGGGATGCAAGAAGGCTGATAGGAAGGTAACAATTGGTGTTTTATTTAATGAATAACCTGAAGACCTGAGGTTTTTGTTTAATGAAGCATTAGATGAGTTTGCCTACACAAGTAACATTTTAGGGGACTACTTTCTGGAGATGAATGACAAAAAAATCAGACATTATTTCATATGATCTAAGTCTGACCTATTGATTCAGAGGAAAAAATCATTAAGAGGCCATTAACATTCATTTGGATGAATTTGGATTTTTCCATCTTGATCATGAGATGAATGAGTGTTCATTTTTCCTGAAGACCCTGATTACTAATCCTTCCATCATGCTCAGAAATAGCAGCATGTCAGTGAAAGCCATTCAAAAATGACCCCAAGTTTCTAAACTACTCCTGAGTCCTAGTTTTCCTTTTTTACATCACGGTCACACATTTGATCATAGGTCCATTGAGAAGATGCTTTTTACTGATCTCCTTTTCCCCTATCCCATCCTTCTGCCCTGGCAAAAATTTTAGTGATACCTCCTTAACGCATCTGGCTCTATGGTTCTGCCCAGAAATCTCTTTCAAGGTTCTCTGTAGCATCAACCTTTTCCTTTTCCTCTGCTTCAAGAAAATGTTAGTCCAAGTGCCACAGCAAATCATTAGGAGAAAAATGTGCTCCTACTACAAAAATGCTCCCATCAAATAATTTTATTAATTAATCTTAATTGTCTACACTGAACAGTATACCTTCTCTCCTTAAGGTCTCCATCTCATTTCCTGTCTTTCTTGATGGTTGGTGAACTCAACTTTTGTTTCCTTCAGAGGTTTGAGAACATAGGCTTACTTCATCCTATATGGACATCACACAAGGCCTGCAATTTATCTTCATTCATGAGCTCTATAGTTTGACTTTTCCTATATCTGTGTTCACTGTCTCCTTTTTAATATCTTTCTCTCCATTAGATTCTTTCCTTTAGTCTTTGCATAGAAAATACTGAAAAGAGACATATTTGTACATTAAAGAGATACTCCAAGCCCTATCCTTGATGGTGATATCCCTAACTATTGAATTTTCTTTGACCACATATATCCGGACACTATTTTGGGACAAATGTCATCCTTTAGCACTTGATCATACCCTTGCTGGCTGGTGGTGGTGCACGAGAGAGCATGTGTGTGTGTGTGTGTGTGTGTCTTCCTATGTGAAATGTTTTTATCAGGACTCACTCTTCTGTATCTCTTTGTTAACTGGATTCACCTGAATTGCGTTTGTCACTCAATCTTAAAGATTATTTTTATCTTTCTTCAGCATCAAATTATTTACTAAATTTTGCCACGTCTTTCTAGTAATAAACCGAAGACCTATTCCATTTTATCCATGATCCATGTTTGAAACTATCAAAAGCATTGAAGTATGATCTGTCTTACACTAAGGGTTCTCTTGTATTCAGGTTCTACTTGCATAATATTAACACAGCTATTTTCAGGTTGGGACCCTCCAGCATGCCTGCTGCCTCTCTAGTGAAATGGGTGATCAACATTAATTTCCATGATGACAGAGGCATGAAGGTTAAGAACCAGCTCCAGGAAAAAAAATGTCTGTGGGCTATGGTAGCAGATATTTGGTCAACCCTGACGGAAGAGTAGAAGATGCTCTTAGATCCTTAACAGTCATAGAGCCTTCACCATTTGGTTAGGATCTAGAATTCTTTCTGAGGAATGCAAAAATAAGCAAAGTAATGGCTCTGGAGAAGGGTATTGAGTAAACAGGTTGGGTTTGGAAGGAAGGTAGATCTTGGGGACCCCAGAGCCGGGCTCATAGCAAAGTCTTTCCCTCAACTTGCCCTATTTTACCCAACTCCAGCTTAGTCTATCACCATTTTAACATTTTTTTCTCTGTAGCCTTTCTTTGGTCTCACTTTTTTTTTTTCACTTAAAGATTTCCTTCCTTTGCCATATTGTGTACCCCTTAGCTCCTCTATATTCCATACTAATAGTCATCAATAGATATTTTGAAAATGAGTATTAAGATAATTGCGTTTTGATTGTGAAGATGACAAGAGATATAAAAGGACCCCCCCTTTTTTTTTAAAGGAAACCATCACTCACTTAAAGAATATAGTGGGGGGCAAGAATAGATCCTTAAAGACACTCACTGAAGAGAACAAATAATAAATGGTAGGGAAGTAATTATGAAGCTGTGAGTTGGTAGGAAGTGTATCTTGGACTATCTTCCAAGTTATCACCTTCATCCTGGTGACTATATGTTAGAAAAGAGAATGAGAAAGAAGAGATGGAAAGAAAGAGTGGGTGTTAGAAAAGAGTTGGCTTGCTAGTTACATAACACTAAGTTGTTTAATTTTTGAAAGATATTTCAAAGCATGCTTCTTTATATAGAAGAACTCATTTGGGGGAGGGGCAGAGGTGCTGTCAGAGATAATTGCATGTACTTAAGAAGTACCCTTCCTATTCATCAATACCCATTAGAAGTCAAGTAACTTAGAACATTAGAAAACTAGGGATAGAGATAAGGTCTCCTAGCTTACTGAGTGTGATGAAAGAGCTTAGCTTCTGTTTTTAAAAAGTAAGTATATGAAATAATTCAGAAAAAGAAAAAATTGACAATTTGACTCCTAGAAAAGTGTGGGTAAAATTAGTGTTCTGATCAAACTTCATTTACTAGCATGCTGAATCAACAGCAATGAAAGATACCCTCCAAAGGTAGTGATAAGTTAGATACAGCATCTCTTTTTTTCCCATGATATTTTGAAAATAATGATATATGATGAAAGTAAGGTGCTAAACATAAAATTCCAAATCAGGCAGAGGAGGTGGAGAGGTAGTTACTTTAATGTCCTTTATCTTAGGACCTTCTATGTCTAGAGAGCTCTTTTTAAACTGAAGGAAATCCAATCATGGCTCTGTTATTACTGTTGGGCCTTGTTCCAGGAGTTGGAAACCATAGACTTTGGAACAACATAACTTTCAATCTGTAATTATTCTGGACACATTCCGGTGCATTTCTGCTTTGAATATCCACAATGAAATCGTTGCCAGTTGATATTTAAGAACTTATTATTATATTTTAATATTTGATTAACATGAGTTGTAAAATATGCTTTGTTAAAAAAAAAGGAAAGGAATCCCATGAATTCTAGATAGTTTTACCATCAAATACTGTTTTTGTCCCTCAAATTTGCTAAAATGAAAACTGTAAGTGCTTAGATTTTGGAAAACTCTTAAAAAAAGTATATTATGTAAGTTTCAACATAAGTAGTTCATGAATCTTCCGTAATTTAGAAAGATTATGAAAATTTAGAGATTTCACTCTTCTGAAATGCTAATTGTATTTTATGATACGCAATTTTAGAAGAAAAGACCAAATGCTACATTGCCATGTGAAAAACTTACAAAAAAATGACTCTATTGGAATAAAATATGAAAATAAGCAAGCTTAGGAAAATTTTTTATAATTTATGATATTTTTGAGGTCCAATAAGTTTTTAGCAAAATTGAATACTTATCTGATTCACCTTATCCAAACATTACTTTTGATCTTTCATTATTCAGCCTGCCTCATGGATTTCATAAGTTGTTATATCTTTAGCAGTTTTGTGTCTTTCATGAGTCAAATATTACACAAAATTCTATTTCTTCAAAAACATGAAAGCTGTTCCTTTCATGTTCCTTGTGTTAATTTTTCTTTGTAATCAACTATACTATGTTTAAATATAATGGATATCCCATATTTTAGTTAATTTTGATTCACTTTTCTGTGCATTCAACCTGCTTCTTATTTAACTGAATATGCTACAAAGATAGATGCCATACTAACTGGTCTCTTTCTTTGGTATGAAGCAATTTTTAAAAGTATATTTCATAACAAAAATTTTGACCTTTTCATTTTGTAATTTTCCAATGTGGATTTTAAGAACATTTGGCTTTGTGAGCAGAGAATAAGGTACTTACCCTCTAGAAAGTATTTGAAGGGCTGCAAAATGTAGGTAGTGAATGGGGTCTAAGACTTAGTGTTCCACTACTACTAATTGAGGGCTTGGGTTGAATGGATAATTAACACCCACAGATTATTGAAAACCTCATTTTAGTAAGTAGTTTCAACTTATTCCTTCACTGAACCTCTTCCAGAGTTGCTAATGAATAGCAAAATGAACTGATTTTAATTTCTAGTTCCTTTTATTTTCACTGCCTTCTTACTGGTAGAAGTGCTAATAAGCAAGAATACAATCAAAAAGCATGAAGACAGAGGGAAGGATTAAATGAAACTGTTTCTTTTAAAAAGGCTCTAAACAGAGGAATCTCTAATTCCAATCAAGATGGAGTAGCCACATTCTTCCTACTCTTTCTTCTTACAATTAAAAAAAACTCTGGACACTACACAACTAGTAAACACAGGAAGATTCTGAAGGTAGAGAGAAAAAAGTAAGATAAATTTTGTTCTGAGTCATAAGGCAAAATTTAATGTATTTAAAAATAATTCACATCTTATAGTTTACATTTTCTAACTCTAATGGAATCAAACTAAATTACTACAGAAAGACAACAGGGAAATCTCCAAATACTTGGAAATTGAGCAGCGGACTTTTAATATTCTGTGAGTCAAATAGGATATCTCAAAGGAATTAAAAAGATACATAATACTGAATAAAAATGAAAATGCACCCTATCAAAATTTTGGAGGCACAGTGAAAGCAGTAAAGAAAGGGAGTTATAGCAATAAAAGCTTACTGACATTAATGAAAGCAGAGTTCTCAAGTCTAAGTCTTGAAAAACAAAAAAAGAAAAAGCAAAATAGACCAACTAAGTAGGTTTAAGAACATTTTAAAGATAAGAGCAGAAATAAATGAAGTTGAAAATAAGAAAACTGTAGAGAAGAAATATTAACTGAAAAGTTGAGTCTTCAAAAATATCAGTTAAATGGAGAAATCTTGGACAAAAATAAAAGGAGGATAGACACAAATCATGAGTGTATGAAACAAAATTATTATTCTACACTCTGTACTCACTTATGGGAATATAAGGGAATAGTCTAAATAACCCTACACATAGAAATTCAACAACTTAGGTAGAAGACCAGTTACTTGAAAATCACAAGTTACTAGAACATACGGCAGATGAATTATATTCTTAATATTCAATTAATAATAACTAAAGAAATGAAATTTGTATTAGAAGTTCCCAAGCAAGAAATCTTTGGTCCCAAATAAATTCAGTGGGTACTCCCATGGTACATTTAAAGAAGAATTAATATCACCACTACACAATCCTCTATGGGGAAGAGGAGGGGACAGACAGGTGTTACTTTATAAAGCCAGAATTATTCTGATACCAAAGAAGAGAAAGGAAAAAAGTGTGCAAGAGAAAACAATAGAACAGAATCTCTCAAGAACATTGCTACAAAATTAATAACAAAATATTTGCAAATCAAATCCAGTGCATAAAAGGAATTCTACAACATAACCAAATGTGATTTATTACAGGTATGCAAGGCTGGATCAGTAATAAGATTTAAAAATGGAGCAATGTTCATAATCAATCCAAGAAAATGGAATACTTAGGTATGAACTGGATATAGCATTAAAGAATCCTTATGCCAGAAATTACAAAATACTGATAAAAGAAAGGAAAGAAGGCCTAAATGGATGGAGAATTTTTTTTCGATAGTCTTACTGGTTTGCTTTTATTTTATTTTTTTATTTAATTAATTATATTTTACATCATTTGTATTCCCCAGGGAGTACCCACCACCATTCCACCCGTGCACCATCACTTCAGCAGATGGAGAAATTTAATGTTTTCATAAACTGGTAGAATTATCACAGTGACATCAAATCAATGCATAGGTTTTTTTTCAATTCTTATCAATTTCCTAGAAGATTATTTATAGACATAAACATACTTCTTCTAAACCATTAATAGAAAGGGAGAAGGGCGAGGAGAGACAAAATATCTCCACCCTGAAGAAAACAGTGGGAGGGAAATGAACCCACTACACATGTTTATGTTTACTATGTAGTTATAGTATCAAGACAGTGCAGTTTGGTGAAGAGATAATGAACTCAGAACAGTGGAGGAGAATAGGGGAAGAGAATAGTGATTTCAGAAATAGGTCTATACAAATACATGCAACTGATTTTTAAACACAAATTCAAGAGCAATTCAGTGGAGGAAAGCTGGCCTTTCAACAAGGGGGATGGAGTAAATGAACGTTGATGTACACTGCAGATGTAGATAATACTTTACTCATAATAGACATAAAATGAAAATGTAGGAAAACAACCTTAAGACTTAGGACTAAGGGAAGAATTCTTAGACTTGACACCAAGAGCATGATTTATAAAAGGAAAAAAAATAATTGGACCTTACCAAAATTAAAACATGTTTCTTCTATGAAAGATCCTGTGAAGATGAAAGAGAAGTTCTATACCCAAAGAAAATAGCTATAAGCTACATACTTGCCCAAATGCTTGGATCTGGGATATGTAGTGAATTCTCAAAATTCAACAGTGAAAACACAAACATTCCAATTAGTAAGTGGGCAGAAGATATGAGCAGACTTCCCACAAAGAGTGGTTACAGACGGAGAATCACCACATGAAAAGATGCTTGATGTCTAAGCTCGATATTGGGATGGCCATATAAAAACAAAGTAGTATCATCTAGTGCATGCTAGAATGTGGAGAAAAGGAATCACACACACATTATTGGCAGCACTGGAAAATGGGACAGTGACTCTTGAATATAACCAAATTTTTTAGTAAAATTAAATATGTAATTACTTCATTACCACCAACTGTACTCTTGTATACCAGAGCAATGAAAATCTGTGGTCACATAAAAACCTGTAATGAAAATCCTTAACAGCTTTATTTTTAGTAGCCCCCAAATGGGAAACAGCAGATGTACTGCAGGAGTTGAATAGTTAAACAAACTGATACATACATACCATATAATACTGTTCAACAATCAAAAGGAATGAACCATTGATACTTGCAACAACTTGAATGATCTCATATTATCATGCTTCTGAAAGAGTCAAAATGTTCTATGACTCCATTTACAGTAAGTTTGAAGCAATAACACTAGGGAGGATAGACTTGTAGATGTCACTAGTTAGAGATGCGGGGTGAGGTGGGTTATAAAAGGCTAGCAGAAGGAAGGCCTATGATGACAGAACACATCTATATTTCAACTGTGGTTACCAGAGCCTGCATAGGTGATAAAATGCATAAAATTAACCACCGTGGTCTCCCCATCCTCACCTAATGTAAACACAGATGAGTTAATAAATTTGGTGAAATCTGAATGAGGCCTGTGGATTGTACCAATGCCAATTTACTGGTTTTGATAATGTCCTATAGTTATATCAGATATTACCTTGGGGGAAACTGGGTACATGGGATTTCTATATATAAATTTATATCTATATATATTTATAATTTCCTATCAATCTGTAATTATTTATAAATAAAATGTAAAAAATTTTGAAGATGTATCTATGTATTTAATCATAAGTATTTATAGGTTATCTGCTTCTTCCCCCTTGCCAGCTTCAATATTATTTCTTTGTCTTGAGCTCTTGAATGAATAATTGAAATTTTTCTTGGGAAGGTAATTTGTAACTGAAAATATCAATTTCAATATCATGATGTTTGTTAGTGTTTATTCAACTTTTATTGAAAATTTGTTATTGTGAATGATGTACAGTGAGAATGATTTCCACTCTAGCTGATAGTTATGTTTATCTCAGCAAAGAAGCATATTTTAAATGAAAAAAAATCACAAAATGAAAAGTGGGAATTAAAAAGTAGCTAAATGTGTATACAGTCTAGCTAATTTTCTAAGTAAATATCTGAGCATTTTCATACTTGATCTTAGTATCAAATACAATTACTCAGCCCTACACCTTGATCTGCACTAAACTGCATGCAGAAGAGCATGTAGATTATGCTGTTTTTACTTGCCTCATTCAGAAATCCTCACCCTATGTGGAATTCTTTCTCTTCCGTTTATGTTAAGCTTTGCTAGTCATTTTGCTAGTTATTTTGGCAGGTGACACCGTGTCAAGCACTCTGAAAGGGGACTATAGTTTTGGTTACTGCTCCATTTTCCTCCCCAAGGCCTCCCACATATAAATGTGTTCTCCTTCCTGCTTAGCAGGGAGAGTTGAGAGAGAAAATGATTTCAAAGAAACCTGGAAGGTATTTCTTAGGGATGAGAGTTCAATGCATACAAATTGCTGTTGATTCTCACATGCATGTTCATTTATTTCTAGTGATCAATTCAATTACGACTTTGAGTCATTTGCTTGTTAAGATGTAGAAATGGAAAGGATACAAGATAAATGTTCATGGGAGAAGTGAATTGTCAGAGAACATTGATGATGCAAGAAAATGACCTTTACTTATTGACGCTGTCATACTGTGTTTTATTTAGTAAGGACACAGACAATAAAAAAATCTAATAGGATGTTCACTTTTCCCACAATTTTGGATTTCTTTGCTCTGGCATAGAAAGTTCATTGATTTCATGAAATCTTATGGGAATGCCTTGCTATATTCTGGCATCATTCTGAATTGGAAAACCATTTATTATAAAACATAACAGTACACAGAATTCTACATATTGTACTAGTTTACATTTACAGTTCTAACAGGTTACAATTTACAATTAGAATTTACAATTCTAACTCTACAGAGTTAAATATTAACAGTTCTATGCCATAGCAGAAAACTGCAAGAATTCAAATTCCTCAAGCCACATAACTTGCATGGAGTTAAGATATAACCCCAATTTGAAATCTTCCTACTATAAAACTGAGTGTCTTTGGGGGTACAAATCCTTCTGTAAGGAACTTTAGGAAGAGTAGAAAGAGGCAAAAAGAAAAATTATCATCCATTCCATACATACCATTTTCATGAGGAAAATAAATTCTAATGGCAAGGTAATGAGGTTATGGAGAGGTTTAATATCCTGAATTAATTTATAATTAAAATAAAATCCCAGTTGTAATCTTAAATTGTAATCTTAACTTTCAGCAACAATCTGATAAATTGGTTAAGTTCATATGGCAAAATAAATGGGTAAACACACAACAATAGCTTGGAAGAAAATGATTAACTATGGGAAATTTCCTTACCAGGTTTCTAAATAGTAATTTTATTTTCATTTTTATATGACAACAGGTAAATCATAGCAAGGATGATGCAGTAAGTCAATGAAAAAGAAGAGAAAAACTATTAGCAGATGTGTTCATGTGTGAGAATTTAGACATTTAACAAAAATGGTGTTTCAAATCAAGGCCAAAGGGATCATCTATTTAAGATTTCAGGAGAGATCATTAGACACTCCATTTTCTACCTCCTGCATTGTGTAGAATATTTTCCCGATGGATCAAAGACTTGCACATTCTTAAAAGAACTTGGGAGCAATTAATGGAGAATGTCTGGACAACATCTTAAATATAATTTCTAATCCTAGGGTTAGAAGAAGTCGGTTTTGGTTTCTTTGTTTGTTTTGTTTTGTTTTATGTTTTAGCAGTATACAAAGACCAGACTGTAAAGAAAACAGTGTTGAAAGAAAAAATTGGGTAAAATATGGACAATATTTATGGGAATAGGTCGAAGGTGACAGAGAACTGGTCCTGGTAAAGGACCCAACAGAAAAGCTCTAGAAGACACATGATGTCCTAAGTGGTAGCAAAGAGTCAGACAGCCCGGGGAAGCTGCTAGAGAGGCACAGGTGATACATAAGGACACATCATCATTGTAGCATAACTGGGCTCTGGGGAAGTGGCTTCTGAAACATGGTTTGAAGGAATGCATGAGGATCCAATTGATAAGAGCCAATTTGGAACCATAGAGTGCATTTTCAAAATTGCACACTTTTGACCTACAAATGGCATCATGAGGGTTTTCTCCTGGAAACATTTGTATAATGACCAAGATGATGATCATATCATTGTTGAGAACAGTGAGAAACTGGTAAGTGACTAAGTGACCTTGATAGGGGAGGCTAGTTAAAATAAGCCTGGGTATTTCAATTAGATACCATAAAACCCTTCAAAGGATGAGATGTGGGTATTTACCTGATGTGGTGCACAGATATTTACAAAATAGCAGTGAATAGGATCAACACAAATTTAGGAAAAGTGTCTATATATTGGAATTGCCCAGAAAGGATATTCCCCAAACAATTATACTATGTATTTTACTTTATACTTTTGAGGAGATTTGGGAAATGGGATTATAGATAATTTCAGTTTATAATTTTTAAAGAAGTTTTTTTGTGGTGAAGATGAACTAGTTCTTCTGAATGGAGACAGCAGCGGTAGATAGTAAGCTGCAGTGGCTCTCAGGCCTCAGCACTGGTGATAGCCCTAGCGTTCACTGCCAAAGCTGTCAGATGCTCCTCTTTCTTTCCGTTAAGAATATATGAAAATCACTGGGAGTGGCTATTTATCGTGTTGCAAGGAATTTCCTTCAGTCCACTCAAGGCACATGGTTTAGGGCTGCAGGACCCAAGTCCAGGGTGAGGGTATAAGGTTTCCCCATCAACAATCAATTCTCATAAAGCAGCAGGGTGTCCAATGAGTCAAGTGCATTCTGCCACTACTACCTGCAGATGGCATGAGATCCGCAGGTGAAGGCTCAGTATCCAAAGACCACGCTCCACTTCAGGCACCAGTTGCACGCCCAGGCTGGTACCTGTGCTTCTGACAAGCGGGTTTGCGGTCACCTTGACCCTCATTTCAGGTTCAATTAATTTGCTAGAACAGCTCACAGAACTCAGGAAACCTGTATACTCACTGGATCTCAGACTTATTATTACAAAGAATGTAATCAGGAACAGCCAGAAGAAGAGATAATAGGACAACATGCCACTCTACCCAAGTCTCCATGTGTTCCCCGATCCTGAAGCTCTCTGAAACCCCTCTGATTGTTGTTTCTTTAAAATGGAGGCCATGGTCTGCACCACGTGGTTCAGCTCCCTGGCTGGGGATCAAACTGATGCTGCTGTGGCTGCAGAGTGCTGAGACTTAACCCCTTACACGACCAGGGAGGCCCCATGAATTCAGGAGAAATCTTACTTTGAAATCTGAATTAGGGCAATACAGTATTCAATAAATTACGTGAGATAGTCCATAATTTATTATAAAATAGGCTTTGTAGGAGATGGCTTTGCCCATGCTAATGTAAATGTTCTGAATTTATTTAAAGTAGGATAAGCTAAGTTACCATACTCAGTAGGTTAGGTATATTAAATGTATTTTCTACTTTTGAAGCTTGCAACAGGTTTATCCAGACGTGACCCCATCCTAAATCCAGGAAGGTGTGTACCTCCAAGAACACATGTGTGTGTTGGGAATCTAAGATTTCTTACAATTTATTATTCAACTGGGAGACTTTGAGAGTGAAAGTGGGCATTATTTGTAACCATTCTGGGACAAATGAAACAAGACTGTCCTTGAACAAGCAGACCACCAATAACTGTCATCAAATTAGGTGTCTCAGATTGACTAAGATAGAGTGAATGTGCCTCACAGCTCTGGCTAGGAAGTGCCCTATGAGAGCCCAGAAGAGGGAGAAGGAAGCCCCATTTGGGGCAAGAGTGACTGTGCAGTGTTCACTGGCAAAGGATACATGGTGCAGGGAAACAGCCTGGTGCTGTAGAGGAGAAGCAGGGGCTGGACCTACTGAGGAGGGATCGTTGACCTTGTCTCTTACTGCTTCTCCTGCCCAGAACATGACCCTATCCCCAGCTCCCCACTGTACCACCCCCCGATGTCTTTTGGCCCTTGAAGAACAAACATGCCTTCCCGGATGCAGCCAGGGTGAACTAACTGCCCGCATCCATCCTTGCTGGTCTCTGAGCCACTGCACGTGCCTGTTCGCATCAGTGTCGACTCGCTGGAGTGTGTCCCCTGCTGGCCTCAGTCCAGCAGAGCAGTGGCTTCTGCGAGCTCCCATCTAACCAGTGCCAGCCTGGGAGCTGGCGTGCCCAGAAATGATGACTGTGGCGAAATTCGTGTCTGTGGAGGGTCCCAAGATACTCCCAAATGTTACTTGAGTGAGCTGTGAAGTTACCAAAACTGACTTACAGGAAGATTATTTTGTTGGGGACGTGATTAAAAACTGAGGAGTCTGGGAGACAGAGACAAATGACAGCCTGTGCAGGTGTGGCTGCAGGCGGCAGCAAGGTCTGAATTAGATGAATTCCAGGGCTGCGGGACCACTCTGTACCTCTACTTTCACCGTCTGCAGTAAGGAATAGAATGTGCTTTAACCTCAATTCCCTCTCCTCCTTCTATTTTACAAATTCATCTCAGGCTCTTCCTAATAAAAATCTCATTCTACTTTTCCAAATTTGTGGTGTGAACACACCAAACATTTATTCTTTGGAAATTCCTGGTCAACGAGAAGAAAAGCACAGCATCTACCTGCCGGAAGTGTCTCTTCTCGTAGCCTGCGGTGCTATGAATGAACAGTGCTATGAATTCACTCAACGCATATTTATTGGGCGTGTACTGATCCCATAGATAATTCCTGGTTCCCTAACAATATTGGCCCAACCAGACAGTTTCTGTCACTAGGGAAGCTGGCACGCTTATTTGAACTGGTAGCTCTTCTGCTCCTCACTTCTGACCAAGATGCGCATGAGAACACTTTGCACAGTCACACTTACCTAGCCCGTGGATTTCCACGGGCTGTTCTTATTGCGCATCAGGTTGGTCCAGGTGGGGCACAGAGAGTTCCTGGTGAAGCCCCTGGAGGTGACTTTTGGGTTCTCAGGTCAGCTGTTCAGGATGGATGATGCAATCAGCAGAGCATGCAGAAGCCACTCCCTTGGCATTCCCTTGGCACTTCTCTAAGTTCCAATTGGAGCCCCTATCTCTGATAGTTACCTCCCATGACTGTTGTTACACTGACATTAAGAAATATTTTTACAAAAGAATACCATGCACGCTCAATTTATCATGCCTCCCTTTCTTCTTCTTTCTCTTATTATAAATGTGAACACCCACCCTCTTTCACTATCATTTCACTTAACTTGTATTTTATTAATTTATAGGGCTGATCTTTTATGAGTTAACCCATCTGACCCTCAGGATATAATACCTCGGAGAGTCAGAACCTAGGGATGGAGAGAGAGGACCCCACATTCCTAGAAGAACGAGCCTTAGCCTCTCTCTCAAGTGCACCTGCATCCTTGCATGGTGGGAGAGGACTCCACGGCAGGGATGGGAGTGGAGAATGTCAAGGCATGAAGATCTACACAATCACAGGACGGAAGAACAGCAGTGACTGTCAGAGACCCAGTACTCTGTACCCTAGGGTACAGGGATATTCACTAGGAGCTTAGTGCTCTTTCTGAACCAGAATTTTGTATTGTCCCATGAGGCCCTTTAAAAACATTCCAGGCTCAGAAGAATTATCATCCCCACAGAGAAGAAGGGGCCAGAGATCAAGGCTCTCTCTAAGGCAGGGCTGCTGAGATGACTAATTCGTACAATTTGTCAATAAGTATAAAACCTCCAAAAAAGGTTGATGTCTTTGTCTAGTTATTTCTCTTCCAGCAATCTATCAAACTAATGTTCAGAAACTTAGACAAAGAACTGTGCAGCATTCTTGCTAAAATAGCCCCCCCCCAAAAAAAAACAGAAATAAACCAAATCTCCACCAAGTGATGTGTAAATAAATGATGGTGCAAAGCAAAATGGTAGAATTTTATAGTGTAGCAAAAATTAATGTTTTCAAAAACTATTTCCTGATGATAAATATAATGTGACATCACAATTATGTCAATAGAATAATTTTAGAATTATATCTATTCTGCAGTAAAATCAAAATACTGGCATTAGGCAGATGAAAACCGATCGATCAGCAGAATGTCTTCCCAGTGGCCTGAAAAATTCGTTTTGTTTTTAATGTCTATCTTCATGAAGATATTTTTATTTACCTAGTCACTAAGTAAATAACAGAATATTTATATGATTTATTTTGCTCTTTTCGACTTTATGTATCCAGTTCTGTTTTGTATAGCAAGTTCTTTTTTCCCCTGGCCTAGCAAGTTCTAGCTGCAGTGGAAGGTCCTGGCCTTTTGAAGCTTACAGAAGAAATCACACAGACAGGCATCTGCCTCTTATAGTCGAACGTTGTTCCAAGAACAAATTGGGGAAATAGCTAGTGCCAGAGGCATCAGCTGTGGGAAATATAGAGGGTTTCTTTGGCTGCTGGGCAGTGAGACAGGACATAGAGAACAGTGGTGATGGAAGAGGCCAAATGCGAAAATCAAGAAGGTCAAACCCAATGAGAAAAAGGGGGCACCTCACCAGTTGTCCTTCTTATTGGAAAATTCTCTTTCCAGACCTAACCTGGAAAAGGCTGGCTATCCTGCTTATGAAAGGCTCTTCCCTGTGGCCGATTTCCCCAGGCTCTTCTCTCTGGTTCATGGTTGTCCTCATCTGTTTTCATGATTCTTTCATAACTTTTCATTATTTTTTTGAGGGTTGCTACCTGTTAACCCTACGAGAGCCCCCACTGTGGGATGTTGACATGGAAATTAATACCCACTAGTTAATTGTTTTAAGTCATAAAGCTCCCCTGTGGTCCTGATTCATAAACTCTGAGTGCCCCCACCACGCCATGAAAGCTCAGCTGTTGGCCTTTCAATGACCTTCCTTTATTTATTTTTTAAAGATTTTTATTTATTTATGCATACAAGAGCTGGGGTATGGCCAGAGGTGCGGGTGGTGAGAGGAGTCAGTCATCAGAGACAGAGCAGGGAGCAGAAAAGCGGATGGACTGAAATACACTGCTGAGGGGAGCAGCGGGTGAGACAGGAGCAGTCTGCTGCGCCATGTGTGTCTCCTCCCTGCCCTGGGATTGAACTAGCGCCGCAGTGACTGAGGAAGCCCCACAGTGCGGCGCTCAGTGCATGTATGTGTATGTGCGTGTGTGTCTGGGGGTTGGGAAGGGAAAGAGTGACAGAGGCACGTGTTATATCAAACTCTCGATGGAATCTGCTGGTAGAAACTTTGAGCTAACAATTTCAGAGGGCGTGATCCTTGAGATAATAGATCAAGTTGGTTTGTTTCCCTAGAAACTTGGTAATGAACATTCCATCATACCTCAGTTTAAGACAGTACGAAGTATGCCTTGCAATGTTATTGTATTGTTGAAAAGTTTATTTTTTCATCTGCTGTATATGATCTCATATAGTGCCATCAAAGTGATGGGCTTTTATAAATACCTTTTATTTTTTAAGGGTCTTTAAACATGATGGAAGTTTTTGTGTTGATGAAAAATTAGATCTATTTCTCTCTGATCCATCTGTGAGAAGTGATTTTTTCTTGTAGGAATTAAAATTCTCCATTGACCTATTTCCTGGGAAATTAACATGACACACACACATCAATTGATGTGTCTCAACCACATTATCTTTGTGCAGGAGAGTGCAAAAGGGAGCCTCATGTTGGTCTGTGTGCCAGCGTGAGTCCGTGGCTTCCCTGCTTTCCCCTTGTATCCTTAGAAGATGCTGCTGGTGTTGAAGGTCCCTATGTGTGAATTCCAAAGTAAAGCCTAGAGAGCCAGCAATTATCAAGAGGGTTTTGTTACAGGGCAGGGAGAGGGGTACCACAGAGCCCCCAAATGGGTTCTCTCTAAATGGGTTCTGCCATTCGCCACATCAAGACAAACATATAAGGCCTTTAATGGAAAGGAACTTCAATACAAAACAGTAGAGACAAAGTATATAGTTACTAAGCCAAGCATCCAAAGTTACCCATCTCCTTGAGGGAAAAAGTCCAGCCAAATAGGACTGGCCCAAAGCAAGGCCCAAAAACCTGTCACAAGTCAGTGGACCTTCAATGAAGACCCATAGAAAAGGGTTAGAAAGAGTCAGACAAATCTGGGAGGAAAAGAGCAAAATCAAAATCAAGATGAAAGCGCCATTGTTAAGTTCGCCACAGGTCTCTTATCAACATCTGTTCCAACCAGTCCAAGACCAAAAAGCAAGCACAGTTTCTTCACATGTCCCTCTGTTCCATGTGCCTCCTTCATGTCTCCTTGCTGCTCTCCATCCTGCTTCCTTCTTCCTCCCTTCCTTCTTTCTTCTATCTCCTCTCCAGCATCTTCTTATCCCTGCTCAGCTCCACCCCACTTAGGGTGGGAGAGGGATTCTGGAATTTCCCCTTTTCCTGGGGATCACCCTGTTACAGTTTTACTCAAGCCATGAACCCAACAGGGATAGTATTTTGGCAAGTGCTGTATACAATGAACATCATTCTCTCATTGGTGGGAAGAAGTGTTTTGAGAACTTGAGTTGAAATGAGTGCTCCCTGTAGGAAACATTGCTTGTTTAGATGTGTCTGCTGGATTGTTTTCTTCTTGTGTACATATTTTTTTTTGTTTTGTGGTGATTTCCCTCATTATTCTATTTAATGGCTTGCATATATTTCAAATAATTTCACTATTAAAACAAGTAAAATGGAAATCAGTGTCGATTGCAAGCATAACTTTTAGATGGAAATAGTATCATTGATTTGCTACAAAGATGTAAAGGGAGAGTGCATCATCCATGCTAGAGTCGATGCAAAGGAAAGGGACTTTGCAGTAATAGCCAAAGGGATCATACCAATAAGGCTAAATGGTGAACTAAAATTTTATTCACGATTGCTTGGTATGTGTTATTTGCAAATTTCTTTTCTAAGTGTTGTGTATGTGTGTATGAATTAATTTATTACTACAATGGTCCTATGGGGGATATATTTTATTATTAACCCTTTTTGGTCTCTGCAAAACTGAGATACAATTGGATTGAGTAGTTTGTGCCATATTGTGTAGCCAGCAAAACGTAGATGGAGGATTTAAGTTCAGACATCTGGTTCTGCATTTTTATTCTTACCCTCTATTTCATAGTACTGCTCATTAAGTTATTTGTGAATATGTGTGCAGAATCCAGAAAACAATTTGAAACAATAAAAGGACTTTAAAATACAAAGAGCATTGACCAAGAATGATAAGAGTCTGAGTGAGATCAGGGAAGGTTCAGTCCCACCCTGCCCTCTGCACTTTGATGACCTGGGACCAGGTGTTCCAGCATCTGCAACACATTTCTCTTCTCGTTACCACGGGGAGGGTTGTGGCAGTGCTGCACATGCCCACGGGGGGAAACTAGTTTTCATGCTGTAAATCTTATTGTTCTAGATGTTCCTCTTCACTGAACCAGTGGGTGTTAGGATTTCAGGAAAAGGAACAAAATCTACAGAAGGAGACAATATACTTTTTCAGTTGAACTGTCAAAGCAGACATTTGCAAGACACCCCTGGAATTCAGGAGATGTGAAAGCCAGTCTTTTCCTAAATTCATTTTGTGTGTCTTGGTATTCCTTTCAGAAGTCTAGAGAGGATATTCCTTTTGCTTGACATGACAAGAAAGTTTATGTATTCAGTGTCCATGTGTGGTATTTGCTGAGAATTCCTCATGTGCCAGGCCTTGTTCTAGGTTTACAACGAGAGTAATATCAGGGACTACTGGACCGTCCTTGCCATGCTGCAGCTGACAGTGTGTGAAGACAAACTGCCCATGAAGGTGCAAGTGGGTGCAGGACTGTGGATGTGATGGAAGGCTGAGATCAAGGGAGGCCCCACTGTTTGGGTGAAATTTACTCCCACTGCAAGGGAGTAAATCCTTCAGATCCTTGGGAGAAGGATGCCAAGGGCCTGGGGAACAAAAAATGTAATGCTTTTGCCATGAGGGGAAAGATAGCTGAATAGGACCATTTTGGCTCAAGGATTTGTGGGGGAGAAGTGGGATTCTGAGAATTGAAAACACCCACTCGTGCACAGAGCCCTCTTGGGCCTGGTCCTTGGAGACTGTATGTACAGCCTGATTAGCCCGATGATTACTTCTGCAAAAGCTGTGTGCAAAGGCTGCAGACTTCCAGGAATCCCCACCCTTCTATTTGATGTCTTTATTTAAATGGCATATGCAGGATCGTGGAGAGGTGCAGTTGATGGTTGGTAGGACAGTGAACTTACCCTAGTGCTCCCCAGTCTACCCAGATCTGTGTGATCCAAGGAGAGGGATATGGAGGGAGGACCTCTGGGCAGGACCGTGTAATCCAGGACTCTGGGAATTGTAGCCTCTGCATCATGCCTGGAGATGAGCTGGAGGCAGCCATGCTCAGCATATCCAGTTTGAATATTCTGTGAAGCTGAGACCAAGAGAATGCAGCTGTGCCATCTCTGCTCCCTCCCACTGCTGGGTGGACAGATGCCCTCGTGGAGAAGAGCAGGAGAGGCAAGTGAGGTCTGAGAGGTGAGTTTTTTAAAAAAGAATCCATCTATTATCTTATAGTTGAATGATGGACTCATACTTATTTGACTCTCACATACTCTTGTAGGGGTATTTTTATAATGCCCAAAAAAGTGAATGTTCTCAAAGTGAGCCATGTAGGAAGTTACATTTTCATTGTCCATTGTAATAATTTATATTATCAGACACATTTAAATTGGTTAAGGTGAGTGGAGGGATTAATAATTCAGGCAACTTAAAAGGCAGTATTTGACCATAGACTTAAGACAATTATCATATTCTAGTTAGTATAAACATTGTATTTTAGTTTCTTATAGGTGAATGGATTAGAACTTCTAAGAATTATTTTGAACAAATAAATAAATGTGGGTAATGAAAGCCAGAGAGAGACTTGACAAATAAGATCAGGAAGGTTACCTGGAATGAGAAATGTGTGGGCTTTTATAATAGATGTAGACATAGTTACAGCAAAGAAGGTAGGTGTGCAGAGTGTGGTTGTGTGTGTATGAACATGAATGTCCCAGCTCTGTGCACTGAAAATGTCAAGAAGCCATAGCACTTCAGTGGCCATAGTATACCTAATTTCCAGATGTTGGATTTAACATTCTTCAAATATAATGAACCAAACCTCCTTGAAATAATAGTTGATTTCAGGGATGGGGCAGGGAAAGTACAAGATGGATCTAGACTATCTTTCTGTGCTAGAGAGAAAGAAAGTGTTTAAAATGGTGCAAACCTATTGCAAAGGATCAAGTTGAAGCAGTTGTCAATGGTCAAATGTGATGATGACAGTAAGAGAAAGACTATAACCTAGAGGGACTATAACCTAGAGGACTAAAAATAATTCATGGAATAAGGTGCCCATGAGTTTATGATGGTACTTATAGGTGACCTAGTAAATATGTAGGTAAATAAAGGATTTTCAAGTAAATATTACAGGGGATGATAGATTTAGAAAAGTACCATTTGGCAATCACACTAGCAAAATGATCAAGGCATGCTAAAGTTAGTGGTTGAAGTTTAATGAAAAACAAAATATTTACAGTGTCAAAGTAACCCCCATAAGATACCTATTAATTACAAAAAGAAAGAACAGTGAATTTTCGGTTTCGAAACCCTACAAACACCAGCTTAACTAGACATGCAAGTGAACCTTCCTAGCAATGGCAAGAGTGAACTCCTTGTGCCTTGCAGGAATCTGGGAAATAAGTATATGGAGTATTTTTGTGCTGTTTTGTTAAGTCTGAAATAATTTCGATATCAAAAAAATCAGAAATAATTCACCTATAACCAGTATCATCTGCTGCCTGCTATGACGTGAATGTTTAGCTGTTTTTTGCTTTGGAGACATGAAGTTATCTGAATGAGTTGAATGAACCTTGGAAAGACAGTTGAAGTTCTAGCTGTGCAATATTTCCTTAGGGAGATACATGATCAGTTGAAGCCACCTCAAAAAGTCAGTAGAATTCTAGTGTCATTTGTGGCACACCAGGAAATAAGGTTCCTCTGCCTAAGGACCCGTCATCCTACACCTAGCTCTTGAGTGTTTGTATTGGGCACAGTGGTGAGCAGCGGAAGGACACGGACGGACAAGGATTAGCATCTGTCCTCAGAAATGACACTGTCATTTGTTTCTGGCAGGTCATGGCCAACTTCTGCAATGTGTTGTGTTCCTGCTGGCATAGCCCATGGGAGAGGACCCCTTGATACCAGTAGATTCATTTTGCATGGAAGAAAAGAGAATGTGTTGCAGAACAAATGACATTTTAGGAAGATGGGCAGAATGTTCCTGGGAGAAGGGTGTTCTCAGAGTTCTGCATAAGTTAAAAAAAAATCAAATATGAAAAGCTTGGCTTGTTGGAGAAGAGCCAGAATGGAGGAGTGATGAACATGTGGAATGTGGCACAGATGAAATGTAAAAAAGAAAAAAGAAATTGAAAATGGGTGTTTCCAGATTGCAAGATGACCTGCTTAAGAATTTGTTCCTGCCCGTGGATATTCAATTTGTTTTGAACATTCTTATTAAAAACAAATTCAGGGAACATTGGTGCAATCTTTTGATATCAACCTTTTGATCAATTTCTATTTTTAGCATAGGAATTATGGGCACTGGTTTGCCTATGGTTGGGCAGAGACAGACACAGTAGGCGATGATGCCCAGCCTGTTTCATCAAGAACCTAAGTGACCCAGCAGGATAACCAGCCAGAAGGACTATGCTGTTCCTCAAAATTCAGGGGAATGACTGGAGATCAGCTGTGTATACATATTCCTGACTCCTCACTGATGCCTTTTTAGGGTGTCTTCCTACTTCTGTCTATGTGAAGATAAGTATTTGTTTAAGATAAACCTGAGAAGCTCATTATTTGCAAAATTATGGCTGATAAACGTGTAAATGTGGTATTTCATAGTGTAGGAACAGCTACCCTAGGTGGGAGTTTTGTTCTAAGACAGTCCACACTTATCAGGATGGAGAATTAGGAAGGATGCCTACAGGAAAGCAGAACACAACATTTAAAAGACTCAAATTATTTCATCATAGGGGGAAAGTACATATAAGTTTGTTCAAAGCACCCTATCATTTTACACTATGACTTTGTAAACATGCTAATGAGAATATTAGCTCAACAAATTTCTTCTGTGAGTCTAGCAGAATTTTCTTATGAGCTTTCTCTGATCTATATGACTCCAAGACACCTTCCTTTCCCTTATTAATGGGCAGAGAACTAAAAGTGTTCTCAATGGAAGTACAAAGGCCCTTTGAGTGACGTTTGGAAGCTACTCTAAAAATCTTAAGGTTGAGCACTTCTGTATTATTATTGAAATGAGGTCACTCTCCTGGGAAATGAATGATAAAATCTAAAATAGTGTGAAGTTGATAGGCCCCTCAGGCAAAGCAGCGAGCAACAAAGACTGTACCGATTATAGCTGAGCAGAGCTACCTCAAGGCTAGACAAGGCTGATTTTGACAGTGTTAGCGTATCAAAGGCAAGCCCTCTGGATCCAGCCAATGACTTTTGAGTGAACAGAGTCAGACTCCTCAGTGCTATTGTAACAGGGTCGTCGTGGGAAAGAAAAAAAATTCCAAAATCCCAGTTCAGCCCTAAGTAAGTAGAGCTGAGGAGGGAAAAAAATTCTTCAAAAAAAACCATAAGAAAATCAAAATAAAAAACAACAAAAAAAACCTAAAAAAAAACCACATAAAGCAAAACAACATGTGAAGAAATTGCGCTTACTTTTTAATCTTAAATTAATTAAAACAAATATAAGTAAAAAACCTGTAAAAAATTAACAATAACAGCTTTCATCTTAATTTTAATTTTGCTCTTCTCCTCCCAAATTTGTCTGACACTTTCTGACCCTTTTCTATAAATCTCTACTAAAAGGTCCTTTAAACGTGTAGCAGGCTTTTGAGCCTTGCTTTAAGCCAATCCTATTTAGCTAAACTTTTACCCTCAAAAAATAACTTTAAATGCTTAACTTAATAACTATATTCTTTATCCTTTCTATATTAAACCCTAATTATATTAAAGTTCCTTTCCATTAAATATTTTATATGTTTATCTTAATACAGCAAATAACAAAACCCATTCAGAGAGGGCAGGTTTGGGGGTTCTGGGGTACTCCTCTCCCTAACCTGTAACACTATGACTCTGCCCCCTCAAGTTAGCCATCATATTTCTGAATGAATAATTTTGCCTTGGGCCTCAGTTTCCCCTTTTATAAAAATCAAAAGTATTACCAGGGTGCTGTGTGAAAAATGAATATACTACCAATCCTGAAATGCTGTCAAATGTCAAGGTTGAAGCCCAGTGTAAAATTCATTGACTATCTTGCTTTAGAATTTCCCCCTATAGCCCTGATCACATATAAGAAGTGAAGAGAACAGTTTTAATTTTTACAGCATGACATCTAGTTTCATCAAGACCCTGAGTAACCCAGAAAGATAACCAGCCAGAAGGCATTAATGTCCCTAACACCTTTGTTATGGGTCCCCCCACCAGAGTGCTTCCTTGCCCTCTAGGAAAAGAATTCACCAGAGAACAAGAGTTGGCTTCATTACAGACTCATGCATAAGTCTAATTTGGGAAAGGAGAATATAACGTGGCTCTCTAATGGGGGTGAGGAGGATATATTTAAAGAGTAGGTGCTGCACCCCTATGTTCTTGCAGGACTATTTACAATAGCTAAGACATGGAAACAACTTAAATGCCCCAGAACAGATAAGTGGATCAAGAAGATGTGGTATACATTGGAATGTTACTCAGTGATCAAGAAACATAAACTCATGCTATTTGCAGCAACATGGATGGAGCTAGAAGGAATTATGCTCAGTGAACTAAGTCAGGAGGAAAAAGAAATATTGGATCGTTTCACTTGTATGTGGAATATAGGGAAACTGAACAAAGGGTCAGGAAAAAGACAAAACCGACAAACTGACCATAGATCTGTGGCCTACAGCAGGGGAAGGGGAGTAAGAGGGGTAAGACAGGGGAGGGAAGAGCATAAGGGACTATGGAGATGTTCTCAGGTGTTATGGTGGTGGGAGAACTGCAGAGACTACACCTTAGGGGAGAAATCAAATATTGTACAAAAATGAACAATAAGGTAAGAAAATAAAAATAAATTTAAAAAATTCTCAAAAAAGAAAAGCAAAAAAAAAAAAAAAAGGACAAGTCCATGAGGTGGGAGGTGGAGAGCAGCGGCATTATAACTTCTTCTGGGTTGGGTTACGCATGAGCATGCGTAGAAGCCATTACAGCACGCATGTGCATGTGGGTTCCTCGCCTTCTTCCTCCAGGAAATTGTGAGATAATTGTAAGTCTGGATCTAATGCTTTTTACCGGTCATGACACCTCATGGTCAGTGTGGTGCGCTAAAATGCTTGGAAAGACTTGCCAGTCCATGATTTAGCCCACCTGTTCAAACAGGGCTGGGGAAACGCATCCTGCTGGCTTGTGAGTTCTTTTACCTATGTTGTCTTACCTTCTGGGCCTGCATTTTCAAATTCTGTCTTTTATAAACTTGCAATCCAAATACCAACCAAGAGATTTCAGCGAAGTGGTACCTACTTCTCCATTTCATTGGCTAGTTCTTTAGTTGCTAAAACTGACCCAGCAGAGACAGCCCTCCCACCTACCCTTAATCCAATGGTGTGAATTCTCCGGGATCGAAGCCAGTTTATTCTAATGAACCATTCAGGTTGAGGATTCCTTCCCTAGATAGAGCAAATTGAGCAAAGGGAAAATGAAATGAAGTGAAGTGAGAGAAGATGTGGAAGATTCACTGCCCGGGGCTGGCAAACACTGGGACTCATTAAAAAGATTACAGGGGCCTCCCTAGTGGTGCGAGGGGTTGAGCGCCACACTGTGGGGCTTCCATAGCCACTGCTTTGCGAGTTTGATCCCCGGCCAGGGAGGGAACCCTTTTGGCGCAGCAGACCTCTCCTGCCTTGCCTGCTGCTCCCGTCATTTCATTTGGTCTGCCTGTTCCCCGCTCTGTCTCTGGTGAATCCTCTCTCCCCCCACCCCCCTCGGTGCCTCCGGCCTGTACCCCAGCTCTTATATGCATAAATAAATTTTTAAAATCTTAAAAAAAATAAAAAGAAGATTACATTCCAGTTTGAAAATTGCTCACGCCTTTCCTAGCCATCACAGCGGATGGAACACTGAGTTGGGTGGTGTTGTAGTTGAAAGGATCACCCGAGACCCGTCAGGCCTGGAATGTTCCTGAAGAGCTGTGATTTCTTCCTGAAAAATCCTCTAGGACCCCTAAGGGTGCAGCCAGATCTGACAATTAGATTCTTGGGTTCTCCGTGGACTCATTTAAGGAGCCTTGAATCATAAGACCGATGGTGTCCAACAGGGAGCAAATCGCGCATTTGGGGTGCGGGGCTATTGTGCCTGTTTCGGGAGGTTCAATCCCTCTGGCTTTCCCTCTGAGCCCCAGCAGCTCTGTGTGCATTTGGTCAGCTAGGAGCCCACCCATGTCCAAATGGTGGAGACCTTGCGGTGGAGGGGGAGGGCAGGAAAGCCTGAGAGTGACTGTTTGCTCACATGTGAAATGTTGGACTGCTTTTCATCCCCGGGAAGATCTGGGATATAATTGGGCTCCATTTCTGACTTCACACGTTGCCATTGTGACACTTTATCCCCCAGCTTTCCTCCAACTTCTTCTATTTCAGTTTTTTATTGGAGAAAACTTTTTTTCAGTTTGAAGGAACTGGGAAATGCTCAGGCACTGTGTACTTGGCTGTCTGTGTAGGTATAAAGAAGACTTAAAAAGGAGAAGTGTGGAAATTAATGAATGGGAGAACTCTCAGTATTCCTAAGAAAGAGTGTCTGTGGTTGGGTAAAATCCAAACTCTTTTGGGGATGAGGCGGTTGGACTGTTGCTAGGTGGGTCTCTCGATGCTCTGAGTGAATGCCTGGTGCCGGTCTGATGTCCTAAGTCATAGCACCTTTGTACCTCCTGTTATTTCAGCTCAGATCGCACCACGCTCTATGATCACTGATGACGTGAGCGCCTGAAGACAGACAGGTGTGGCTGATGGCAGGTGATACCTATGGCGACAGATAAAACACATCCTAATGATCCGCCATGTTTGGGGTGGCCAGTTTTGCTTATGGCTTTAACTACTGTTAGTTTTTGCTTGTAACCTTTCCGCATGCCCTCCTGACTGTCTTGATTTCTTAAACTAGTTTCTAAAGTTAGTACTTGGGACTAACCTTCCTGAGAATAACTATGTCCAGGCCAATAATCTGCTATATTTTGCAGCAACAGCTGCCAGGATGGGATAATAAGATGCAATGAAGGAATCAATGTGTTCACTCCTTGAGGCAGTTTTAATACACTATGTTGGAATCACAGTAAATATTCGTTACCTAATATCATCAGTCATTCAGGGCGGAATATTTTATACTTAGCTTTTACCCACCAGTGTTACAAAATTGGGCATGTTAAAATATAAATAAAATTTGAATATTAACCATTTTAATAATTAGAAGCAATTGCTTGAATAACAGCGCTATAGACTTTTAGAGGCTGTTTTTGTGCCTGATTAGAAGTGTGAAATCGAACCATGTACATTCAGTTTCTGGGGTGGGGGGTCAGTTCCCCTGGAACTGAGTTCATGGTAGGGTCTACACAGGTGTCCGAGTGTGTGTGGCCTTCTAGAAGCATCTATACTAAACAGGGTTGTCGCTTTTCTCTGTGATCTGGGCTCTGTCCATGCAGCCAGTGTTCCTTGAGGTTCCACGTGCTTGGCTCTCATGCTGCAGCCATGCAGACCGGAGACCATGAGCTGCTGCACCAGAGGCAAGAACAGTGCGCCCTAGACCTGCAGATGAGCAGCCCAGAGCCAGGGCAGTGTACACGAGAGCACGCAGGAAGGGCCGCCTGCCTCGGGAACGAGGGTCTGCAGGACCCAGAAGGAATGGCCTGGATGCTCTGTGATGTAGGAGGCCTATGTTGGGGATTCTATGAGCCTGTGGCTCTCTATAAATAGGAACATGGCTTCCCCAGGCACCCCGTGGCCACCACCTGATCTGCTGTGTTGGATTTGTTTCCCTTTCATTGATCAGGCCGTTTTCCACCTCCACACCTGGCCCTCTCTCCTTTACCGTCATCACACTGAAGGGAAGAGGACCAGCCTGTGACAGTCAGTTGCAGAAAGTTGGGTTGTAGTTTGTATCCTTGAGGCCCTTAGGAGAAAAATCAATTACCATCTTATATTTGGAAGATGAGCCTTTGTTTCCTTCCCTCCAGTCTGGCTATTGATTAACTGATGTGTAGAGTGAATTGGGTGGATTTTCCCTAGGAGGTGTGGGGAATTCCTGCACAGCTGGGTTTTCCATTCAATTTAGACTAGCCTGTTTGCACAGTGGTTTGTGTTCTAACCGTGGCTTGGTCCCCAGACCAAAACCACACCCTGGCTTTTGTGTCTGCAAGATGTCGAACATTTGGACATTTAAGAGTGCCCTCTGGAATTTACTTTCTACAGATCATAGGTGGTTTGCAATAAAGGAGGCCTCTGTGCCATGTCAGGATGTTTCTAATAATTTACTGACAAGGGAATCACTTTTGCACAGAAGGCAACAGATGAGATTCGAGGAATGAAGACCTTAGACTGATCTTAGGGCAGCAGAGTGATGACATCACCTGTCACCATGGAAACAAGGCACCGACTCCTGTGCATTCACCCCATTTCCTCCCATCTCGTTATTATATTTTTATTTTAAGAATTTATTCTCCATGCTGTGTTTAAGACTGGTAGGAGAATTAAGTTTATAAATGCTTATTATTTCACAATTTGTTCAACATAATTACCAATGGTAAGTCATATCCTCCTAGTTCCTGACTTGGCACTTAAGGACTTATTGTCATAATGTGGCATCTTTGCGAGAGTCTTCATTACATCGTGTGGGTTTTCTTGCCTCTCTCTTCTGGGATGTAGCACATCCTACACACAGCTGCAGGGAAAATTCTCCGTAACCATCATCTCTGTTGTCCTGTTCCCTGCTTGGTTCTAGAGAGGCTTCTGAGAGCCCAAAGTAACTTTGCACTCCAGAAGTAGTGGTTCAAACAATTATTTCTTCTGCTTTTTCTCAGACCTTTCTGACCTCCTGTTTCTACTAACCTTTGGTGTCTTCTGTATCTAGTACAGCTTAAGTCAATTGGTAGGAAGGTTCTGAGCTTGGGGTCCTGGGCAGTGATGCTTCCTTCCCAGCTCACACTACATGGTCCTTCTGGCTCTCTCACGCCTGGTTGTGGGCAAACTTCCCCATCAGTCCGCACCTCTCTTGTGCTTTCTCCCCCAAACACTCTTTGCCCATCTATTTTTTTTTTTTTCTTTTTTAAAGGATTTACCAGCGACAGAGTAGGGAGCAGGACAGGTGTTTTGTTTTTTTTTTAATTTTTTTTAAGCTTTATTTATTTATGCACACAAGCACTGGGGTACAGGCCAGAGTGTGGGGGGTGAGAGAATTCACCACAGACAGAGTGGGGAGCAGAACAGGCAGATCAACAGAAGTACACTGCTGAGGGGAGCAGCGGGCACAGCAGGAGAGGTCTGCCAGGCCATGTGGGTCCCCTCCCTGGCCGGCAGCAGGGATCAAACTTGTGCTGCAGTGGCTGAGGTTTGCTTCATAGTGCGTTACTTAACCCACTGCGCCACCAGGGAGGCCCTGCCCATCTATTTTTAACCTGTTTTTTATACCTAACTGCTCTGCAGCTTTGTAATTTTTCACATGCTGCTTTATTTGGGATGTGTTTTATCTCCCGTGGAGGCAGGTGATGGTTCCCTTTCTCTGATCTTGGTGTGTCCTCTATGAACTTCATATTCTACAACATTTGACAAGTGTTTATTTGAACTTTAGGGACTGTCCTGGGTGGCTTCAAACATAAGTCATCATTACTAACAAGAGTGATAAAGAGAATAACAATAGGTGGTTTTGTGGATTCTCTTTCAGACTCTGTATTCAGCAGTTTGCATATATGCTCTCTGCCAGTCCTCACAATGAAAGGTGATAGAACAGCAGACAGCTCTGAAATCTATTCTACCAGGGGGGAAACTGAGGCTTGAAGAGGTCGCATAAATTGCCCAGTCACACTTGTAGAAGTTTGACACCTCTTCTGTGACTGAATTCCTAGGTTTGGGTGGAATGACAGGTGCAGCCTCACCACCTCCATTCATGTTGATGCAGGCTTGTGCAAGGGTTTCCTTCTGATTCAGGGGTCCCTGTTAGTGTACCCCTCAGAGCAGGTGCCTCGGGAGGTAGAACTCACCGTCACATGACACTTGCACTTCTTTGCTGTGGTCCTTCGCCTTCTCTGGCCAGCTTTCCCTAGTTTTCTTATTTGTTCTGACATGTGGCATACCTGCTGGACATACACCAGTTCCTGCTCACGTACACAGCTCATGCCTCCAGCACCCAGACCAAACAGGGAGCTCTTCCTTCCCACCCACCGCCACTGATGGAAATGGCAGCTGGCGTCTCCTTTCTTGGAGCCCACTCTTTCCTGTGTCAGCAACCACCTGTCCCCCCACCTCCACACTAGGTCTCCCCTGAAGTGGTCCAGAGCCCATGGCAACCTGTTGAATAGCTCTTTTCTGTACCTTCCTCAGATATTGTTCCATCATCCTCCCTCCAGACCACCCGCCCCCCGGCCATATTTTGCCTAGGCCCTCCTCCACCTGCCACACTCCTGAGCCCAAACATCACCTCCCAGTGCCAGTGTGGGTGGGCATGTTACACCAGGACTCAGTCGTCAGCATCAGGGATCAGGTTTTAATCACATCAATATCTACATATACTCACTCCTTCTTTATCCTCCACCTTTGCTACCGAGAACTTCACCATTGTCTTCATCTTCCACCTTCTCAGCAGATAGCCTCATGTCCCACATCTTAAAAAAATAACAAGGTTGAAAAGAAAGATACCCTTTGGCTGTCCTTATAGCACTACTGCCCCTTCCTCTATAAACATGTCCCCAGCCATCCCCCTGACTTCTTCCTTAGCGGCTCATGGGAAGAGTGTACCAGCCCCTCATCCAAACCAAGCTTCTCTGGCCCTTTCCTCGCTTTTGCCCTCTTGACCTGGTCAACTTCACCAGCAGGACTTGGCTTCCTGACTTCTTATGAAGCTGCCCTTTTCTCTACCCCTAAGCCACCCGGGATTCCCCATGGTCTCCCACCCAAGGGCAATGCCCTGGTGTCACTTCTTTTGCTTTTCCAACCAATGCCTGGGGCACCACCTGCGTGACTCAGGGCTGCCACTGAAGCCTTAGCTGCACTGCGCCCTCCTGCTCTGTGTCCCCACATCCTCTGCCTTTGGTCCAGCTCAGCTCTGCTCTGTGCCTGGGACCCTCATCCCTAAGCTCCTGCATTTCTTCCTCGACTTGCCATTGTCATCCACACTCTGAGTACACTGCTAAAGATTACAACCCCCACACCCCTCCCCAGGACAAGATCTGCACCCTAAATGACTGTGGAGGCTTGAGAATTGCAAAAATACAATGTCTGAACTGTTGCTCTGGAATCATCCCTTCCTGGCTTCTCATACTCTTCCTCGCTCTTCAGAGAGTCTTGCAGAGTGTCATTTGCTGCATCGCTGTGAATTGCATTGCAGTGTTTGTTCATGCTAACTCATCCTTACCCAGACTTTTTCTCTATCTGCCTTCTCCCTGCCTCCTTGTTTCTGTTCTTGTTCCCTTTTTGCATGTAATAGCCAGAGTGGCCACTGAAATGCAAGCATATTTCCCATTTAAAAACCTCTCATCCTTTTTGTCCTCTCTGGTTTCTTCTCCGTCCCATTCCATACTCTCCTGCTCTGCCTGCCTGTCCCACAATCCCTGTATTCTGAACTCATGGCTCCCTGCTGCATTAGATTCACTAAGCTGGTGGCTACTTTGGCTTTTTTTTTTTTCTTTCATCTATAGAGCAGCTCTAGCCAGATTAGATTCCTGAAGAATGTTGTTCCTTGTTCTTCCCCATCCCCAGTTACTCTACCCATTCCCAGTAGATGCCCTTTTCCTGGCACTACACCTCTATCTGCACCTGGATCCAGTAAGATTTAGCGGACAATAGAGCTTAGTAGTTGGTAAATGACATCTGTGGTTCTGTTCTGGATTTTTATGCCATAATTTCTTAGGGAGCCCACTGGCACGTGGCACTCATTCAAAGTAATTCTGTCACCATCATTGTGTTGACACCCTTCATGCTCAAATTGCCCGAAACCCCCAAATTGAAGGGGCAGTATGTGTGCTGAATCAGGCTGGTTCCCAGTGAAGCACCTGACACCTTAGACCGTGGCAGTGAACCTTACTGATATCTGCAGCAGAGAATTGTGTTTTTCTGTGGTTTTGTCTTAAATATTTCAAATCCGCCATTTCCATTAATGAATGCATCCACTGAAATGGATGAAATAATAACTAAAACCATGTGCCCTGACCTCCCTCTCCAGTGCTCTAAGACAGAAACTCAGGTCATCTTGACTTTTTGCCATCCCTCAGCCTGTAGCTATAATTCACTCTGATGGGTTCAGAATCCTTGGTACTTAAATCTCTCTCTGTCTCTCCTCTTTCCATCCTATACACCATTTCTTTCTCGTATTTCTCGTATTTTCTCCAGTTGGTTTCTCTGCTTCCAGTCTTGCCATTAGTTCTTTGTGCTGGAAATGATGTTCCCTTCAATCTTAACTCATGACTTTCAACTTTCTTAACAAATCTTAACTCACGACTTTCTTGCAAAATATTTGCTGGGATGGTCAGTCTTTTTAATGTTAACTTTTCTAACAGATGTACAGTGGTTATAATTTACATGTCCCTAATGGTAAATGGAATTAAATATCTGTTCACTTGATATTTCTGGGTATATATATCTCCTTTTTTTCTCTCATACCATCATCCTTTATTTCCTTTTGAGTCTTTTATCTCCCCCTCCCTTTCTTAACCTTAGAAACCTTGTTTTGTTTATAATATCTGCTAGTTTTTATAAGTATTTTACCTTGTTGAGTTGTCTGCTATGTAAATGTCCAGTATTTGTCTTTGCCATTCTTGCTTCATTACACAGAATTCTCTCTAGCTGCTTCCATTTTGCTGTAAGTGGCTGCATTTCATTGTTCCTTATGGCTGAATGGTATTCCTTAGTGTGGATATACCATATCTTTTGATCTAATCCTCTATCCATGGGCCTGGATATATATCTTTTTAGTGTCTGTCTGTTCAGATCTTTTGCAGATTACCTTACTGGATTATCTATTTTCTTATTGTTGAATTTTGATATTAATATATAATATGCATGTATATATACATATATATAGTTTATTGATGTAACATTGGTTTATAACATTCATAGGTTTTTGGTGTACAGAATTTTAAATCAGCATCTATCTATCTTGATTATAATATTCTTGTCTTGTTCCTGAGTTTTTTCAATTGTTCAATTGAATTGTTCAACTTACTGATTTTGAATTTTGTCCAAAATTTCTTCTCCCTTCATCTATTGTGATCATAATGTGTTTTTTCTTTTGTTAATATGTTGAATTAAATTGGTTAGTTTTTTGAAAAAACAAGTTCAACTTACCTTCAATTTTGGCTTAGACTCAATTTGGTCAAGATAAATTATCCTTTTTATATGTAGTTGGATTTGATTTGCTAAAAATTTGAAGTTTTTGCATAAACATTCAAGAATAGATAGTAATCTATAGTTTTATTGTGATTTTTATGTCAGAATTGGGTTTCAGAATTTTTATATCATGGCATAAGATGGGAATTCTTTCTATTTGTCAGTTTTTCTAAATGGTTTGCACAGAATTGATATTAATCTTTCTTTATATGTTTGGTGGAATACAACATTGAACTTTTGGGAAGTTTTTAACTAAAGTTCAATGTCCTTAATAGATAAATGGTTATTCACATTATTCTTTCTTGCCTGAGCGAGGGTAAGTAGTCTCTTGTGCCCATAAAGAATTTGTTCATTTCATCTGAGTTGTGGGATGTATCAGCATAAAGTTGTTCATTCCCTTCTTTTCCTTTTTAACATATCTAGACTCTGAAGTGAAGTGACTTCTTTCATTCCTAATATTAATAATCTTTGTTTTTTAATTTTTGATTCTTAGTAGTTAGAAGCTTATTGATCTTATTAAAGAACTAGCTTTTTGTTCCATTGATTTTTTTGCATATTTGTTTTATATTTCATTGATTTCTGATCTGATACTTGTTTTTTTCTTCTGGTTACTTTGAATTTAATGTGATCTTTTTCCTATTCATAAGTGAAAGCTAAGTCAGTGATTTCAAAACTTCTCTTCTAAAAATAGAATTCATTATTATAACTTGAAGTACTTCTTTAGAAACACCCAGATTCTGATATATTTTCATCTTCATTCAGTTCATAAAACTCAACTGTATTCTATTTTTCCTTTACTTTTTGTATTTTCTTTTATATAATTTATGTTTCTATATCTTCAAATTCACCAGTCTTTTCTCTTGCTCTGTCTAGTCTGCAGTAATTCCCACTCTCTATATTTTAGCTTAGATATTATATTTACATTTCCAGAAGTTGTCTTTTAAAAATATCTTTTGGGCCTCCCTGGTGGCACAATGGGTTAAGCAACACACTATGAATCAAACCACAGCCACTGCAGCAGGAGTTCGATCCCTGCCTCTGCCGGGGAGGTCACCCACATGGCGTAGCAGACCTCTCCTGCCTCGCCCGCTGCTCCCCTCAGCAGTGTATTTTAGTCGGTCTGCCAGCTCTGTTCCCCACTCTGTCTCTGGTGAATCCTCTCAACACCCCTACCTCTGGCCTGTACCCCAGTGCTTGTATGCATAAGTAAATAAATCTTTAAAAAAATAAATTGATCTTTCATTTCTATCATTAACTTTTTTATATACAATAGCGTTATTATATCTTTTTAAATATCCTTCTCTGTGCATGCTAATTTTTTTAAGTTATGGGCCGCTCCCATTTTGATTCATTAATGTATTTCTCTTTTATGGGTAGTATTTTCATGGTTCTTGACATACCTGGTAGTCATTATTTGGATGCCAGCCATTGTGGATTTTAACTTGTTGATATTTTGTCTTCTTCTCAATATTCTGGGCTTTCTTCTGGAACATAGTTAAGTTCCTTGGGCTAGATTTTTCTTTCTTTTGGATCTTGCTTTTAATATTGAATAGGCAGGACTGGAGCACTGTTCAGTCTAGGTTTAATTATTCCACTTTAGTGAGGTGTAAGACCCAAATATTTCACTTCATGTGCCATGAATTTTGTTCTGGTGGAAATACCACTGGAAGTTTCTTTTAAATCCTGACAAAAATATTCCTCTGGATATTTGTACTCCTGTTTCTCAACTGGATTTTTAGTTTGTTTTTCCTTCTTATGCTGTTGTGATATATTCATGTAACCTCAAAAATTCTCATCAACTGTGGGAAGAGTAACATTCTTTCTTTCCTTTGCTTTATTAAAATGTTGGTTATTCAATCTAAATTTGGCAATTATGTTCCTATTATAGAGGTTCAATACAGCTCACTCAAAAATAAGTGTTATTTTTGTTGTGGTGGTAGTGGTGATGGTGGTTGTTGAATCAAATTTACTATATCAGCTTTCTTTTTCAAATCTTCAAAACTAACATTTTAACAGATGAAGTTTCTGACAGCTGAGCATAGGGAGAATAAACACGCATCTGTTGAACACAAGCTCGGAGGGAGTCTTTGGGGAGATATAGGGGAAAGGCAATAATGAGATTGAAAGAGGGAGAATTAACACCATAAATATCTTTTGTCTTCTATTAGGCTCTCTCTTCGTCTTTTTCCTCCCTGCCCTCTTCATTCTTCTATTTCACCATGTATATATTGTATGAAATTTTATATATAAAGTATATTATATATTTTTTTCTTTTCTGTTTTCATCCTTTTAGACACTATTCTTTTTCTTGCAGGTTCTTTGTCACTGTGCATTTTTATATTTAGATAATAGTGCCTGTAAATGTGTTATAATTGTGACCCCCTGACCCCACTGATTGTGGTCACACAGTGATCAATTGAATTCTAATGTACTTCACTTTGGCATTGATATCCAGGTTACAAAAGGAATGACAGAATACCAATTAAAGAATGAGTACTTCTTTTACCAAGAAAGAAACCAACAAATTCCCAACCTTACCTTCATGAAGCATATGGGTAAACACTCTTGTGTTTTCTCCCTGTTTCTAATTCCCAGAGGCAAATAGGCTAATGACATTAGTCATGTCAATCCATCTGTTCCCTTTTCCTTCTGGGGTATAATCAGTTGACATTTCTTTGGTAGCTGGAGAGGCTAACCTGGCAGCCTGCTTTGCATCTGTCTTTTCTGCAGATTGCACGGGGGCTGTTCTATCCCTTTTGCTGGGTGTGATTCATAGAGACTTGCTTAGCTGATGAGCTGGACTCTTGATCTGCTCTAAGGTGATGGGGGGTATTGAATAGCCAGATGAATTTTACATCAATAGAAAAACAAAAGCATTTGGTGGTACCTACCTTCATCAAGGACCTGGCCCTGATGAAAATCACAGTGGTTATGGAGATACAAGTCTGAGGAGCGACTATTGCTTAAGGAGTTTAAGACCAATTTTCTTTAGTTAGTTACCAGATCAGTGACTTGAAAATGTTTGCACTGGGAGTGGGGGTAGATATTTCAGTCTTGTTCTGCAAATTAAGGGAACAACAATTTTGGAAACATTCTGCACACCCTCTCTGAAACTCCAGGTGGGTGCAGGCTGATATGCATGTTCTCTGCTTCCTGTTTTTTATTGAGGTCCAATTTCCCTGCAGGATTTGATACGTGCCTGGGAGAACTTGCTAGATAGCCATGTCCTAGGGGAAATGCAGAGGCAGACAGGTTATTCGCCACGGGGAAGGAAGACTTAACAGGTGCTCAGGGGATGAAAAATTGGTCACTTAGCAGACCACGCTATATAAACTTTGCTTCTCTCCATAGATTTTCATTTCAGACCGAGGTTCAGAAGTGTGATTATTTAAAAAAATATACGTATGGAAGTAGTGTTTATTTCCAAGGAATTTAAAGACAAGTTAAACTGTACATGTTTTTATATAATATTTATCGATGTATCATATATGTAATTACATATTTCACAATACATTTATAATTGTATTTGTTATAGGTAAAATATGATCTTATATGATCATAACTAAATTACATAACTATGTTATATATATTTATATGGTATATATCTTTATATTATAATAATAAAGAAAAGCTCGCATTTTAAGAATAGTCATTATTTATCCTAAGTAAGATAACCTATTTCTCCAGAAGCATTTCCCCCACTTTGTGCTAAAAAGTAATTGAACTTTCAGAACTATACTTCCAGTACAGTTAGCACAAGGCCACTCATTTCCAGAAAATCTTACATATTCCAGGAATTTTAAAAAAATGTATGTGGGTTTGGCTATAAATGTGTTTTAAGCACACGTTTTCATGTGTCTCTCCTTTTTTTAATCTTTCAAATTTGACTATATCACTATGTCAACATTCTCTCAAATTTATTTCATGGAGGCAGCTTCTGGGGTGCAATGTTGCACTGTCAGATTTAGTCCTTCAGCAAAGTTTTCTGCAGTCAAATATACCTTATGCACATTTCTCTGGGAAGGTTTAGACAGCCAAATCCTCCTCTTTAGCGGCACACATCTACCCTCTTGACTGGGCTGTGATTTTGTGGGACCCTCTGCAAGGCTCAGACCAGATGTGATGAAGAAGGGGCGAATCTGCACAAAGCAGATGAGTGTTGCCAGGTGATGAGAGTGGGTGGTTTGTTGTCTGTCATTAATTTTGGAAAATTCTCAGTTGTTATTATTTTAAATATGTCTTATGTTCCTTTCTTTCTTTTGGTATTTCCAGTATGTGGTTATACCATTTGTAGTTTTCCCAGAGTCCTTGAATATTATGTTCTGTTTCTTTCATTTTTTTTTCTCTTTGCTTTTTGGATTCTGTAAACTCTGATAATATCTTCAAGTATGTTTAGCTTATGGATGAGCCCATCAGAAACATTCTTCCTTGCTATAGGGTTTTGGTTTCTTGCATATATACGCTTTTTCCATTAGAGTCCTTCACATGTTCATCATAGCTATTTTGAATTTTCTTGTCTAATTCTATCATCTTTACCTGATCTTAATCTAGTTCTGGTGTTTGTTTTGTCTCTTCCCACTGTGATTCCTACCTTTTAAGAGAACTAAGGTAATGTAGTAATGTAAATGGAAAAGTTATCAGGCTTTTCTGCCCTCCCATCATTGATGTCGATGGTAGACACCTGCAGGCTGGCACGCATGCCTAAGTGGGCATGCACAAGTGAGTGCACCTGGTTTGAAACACGGGGCCTATAAGGGCGATGTCACGAGGACAACGGGAAAGAAAGAGAGAAGGGAAAGAGAAAGGCAGAAGATGCAGCAGTAGAAGCAGCAGTAGAAGCAGAGGCACAAGAGGCTAGAGAGCCCAGAGAGTGAAGATGTTCCAGGGGCTGGGAGGCTGCCAGCCTCCTGCCACCACCACCCCCGCACCCCTGCTTGCCATGTACCTGGTCGCCTTCGATATAATAATGTAATAAAACCCTACACAAGGCACCAAGGCTCCAGGACTCCTCCTTGACCCGTCTGTTGGAATCATCGAGAACCAGCCCTGTGCCCTCCTGCCACTACAGGTAAATTTGCTATAGTATGAGGTTTTATGTTTTTCTACTTATGATGTGTCTAGTGTTTGCTTTTTTCTAGCTTTCTGAGGCTAAAATTTCATCCAGTGTCCTTGTTTTTGTTTTTTACAGTTGATTTTGGATTTCCTTAAAAAGTTCTTCTTTAATAGGGTTTAAATATCTCAGTTCTTTCTGTTGTAATCTCGTTATTATACAAGAGCCCTTTGTTGTGGTAACAAGGTGTGGAGGAGAAGAAGCATTTTCTATAACAGTTGTTTGATTAGTTCTTGTTCTTTTAGTGGGCCTGTGCCCATGGGCTATAATGCTTACAAATGCTTCTCAGATTTGTCTCTCCCTTAATGAGATGGGAAGGCTATCAAGGACTGGAGGTAGACATTTTCCCTCCTTCACATTGAGTAGGCCTTGGTAAAATAGTTTTCCCTGAGGGTAGGCCCTTTTTAAGGAAAATAAGTCACAATTATCATATTAAAAATAATTTATTTCCTCCTCTTCCAGCTGGAAACAAAAGGATTTCTTTCTGCAGTTTTTCCCCTTAGAACCTGAGGAGTTTCTTTGTGGTAAAAACTCACAAATATGTGGAAGTTCCCCTAGCTTTTTTCTAGCTTTCTGAGGCTAAAATTTCATTCAGTGTCCTTGCTTTATTTCCCCCCAGTTTTTTGTTTCCCCAGTTGACTTTGGATTTTCCTTTAAAAGCTTCCAGGAGCTCTCAGTTCTCAAGGTAGTTAACGCTTCATCTCCAGCAATTAGTCAGTTGCTGGCAAGGTGGTGGTCCTGCTCCCAGTGAGTGTGATTCCCTGCATCTGCTGTCTCTCCAGTTTTTGAGGCTGTAGTGTGCCCCATGACTGCAACTCTCAGATGAATCTAAGAAGAGTTGTTGACATTCATATGGTGTTCAGATTTTTTTCTTATTTGACGAGTGGAGTGAAGATTTCAAAGCATGTCAGAGAAGGTCCCTGTGAGAGCGAGACTGTCCTCACCTAGGACTTCAGGTCATAGACCCGCCATAGGAGGAACATGGCTCAAGTGGATTGTCCCTTCCTGAGGCACCTGAAATAATCTGTGATAAGTTTCCTCACCTGTGAAAACAGTTACAACTATCTGTGTCCTTCTGATTGTTGTGATGGTCAAATAAAACAATGTACTATGCTCTTTATTTTTTTTTAAAGATTTATCTGTGCATACAAGTGCTGGGGTACAGCCCAGAGTACAGGGAGGTGAGAATATTGACCAGAGACAGAGTGGGGAGCAGAACAGGCAGATTGACTGAAACATACTGCTGAGGGGAGAAGTGGGTGAGACAGGAGAGGTCTGCTGTGCCATGTGGGTTCCCTCCCTGGCTGGGGATCAAACTTGCACTGCTGTGCCGCAGATGCATCACAGTGTGGTACTCAACTCTCTGTGCCACCAGGGAGGCCCTACTGATGCTCTTTAAATTGAGGAATTCTGGGCTATATATTTCTCTGATATTGGTTTGATCAGCAGCAACTTTCCTGGCAGTAGTTTCTCAATATTTGGATGCATGTGAGCTTGGGACCAGCAAAGCCTTTGTGGTATTGTGATTAATAAGAAATATATTTCTCAGACAAATTTGGTCTTCATCCACAGTTCCTAGCTCATAAATTCCACAGCCTTGGAATTTCTAAAGTGTTGAGTGTCAGTGGTGTCTCTTGTTACATTGCCATCTCACCTTGGTGAGTAAATTGGGCATGGTTGTTGGCTCATTCAGACAAGTGAAGGCTTCAGTGATGCACAGAATCTCCACCAAGGGCCTGTGTCGATGGTAAAAGCTGATGGGGGACCAAAATGGCAGTGTTTTTTCATTAATTAAAAGTGAGATGAAAAAAATGGAAATAATTCAGGCAATCTATACTTCATCAATACTCAGAGATGCTTTACTTTGTCACATGTTTATTCATTTCTTTATGAGAAAAGCTTGTTCAGGCACTAATGTGCTTAAGTTTCATTTCCTTTTGGTGAACTTGTGATAAGAACAGGAATCCTTAGGGTTTCTTAGCCTCTGAGAATAGAAATCAGTGGTAACTCTAGCCACCAAGAAAAAGTACTTAATTACCTGTTATAACCTTCTCCTTGCACTCTGTTCACTTGGCCTCTCATTTCCTTTTAATATTAAAATGTATTTTTATTGTACACTCTCTTGCCTATACTACAAGAAACCAGAAAGGCATTGCCTATGGAGAAAGATCATCTCTTAGAGACTGACTCATGTTTAGAAGGCAAAAATGATACTTGGGACTTCAGGCCAGTCATTGTTGAGTTGGCCAATATGGGAGGTATTCAAGCAGAGGTTAGAGTTTGCAACAGAATAATCATTTGGGTCATTTCCAGCTCCAATATTTTATAATTATATTCTCTTTAACACAACTTATTATGGACTGATTTGCAATAAATTACTGGGAAGAATCAGTCAGTAAGTTGTAATCATAGCTACTTGGACCATACATGACCCTGGGCAGATGGTAATCTTATTACTTGTAATTTATTCCATAGATATGAGATCATTAAATAATTTGTGATTAGAATCTTTTTTCTTTACCCTATTCCCTGAAGGACCATGGGTAACCCCATTCGGTGAGCTTCCCAGTTGAGAAAGCTCTCTATATGCAGAATGATGCACTGAATGGAAGGGAACTCCAGTAGGGACATATGATGGAAGCCACATTTTGGGATTTAGGTCTCTGAATTCCCCCCAACCTTTTCACTTTTTATTATTCTGACTTTTTTCTTCCTTCTCTCTTCTTTGATTATTTATGTGTTCCTTCCTTCTCTAATATTAACATAACATCTAAAGCATCTCTTTGCTCCACATTATAAAGTTCTTCGATAAGACAAAGAAGAAAATAGGGAAAAACGAATGAATAACAGAGGACCCCAAAGGATGTGTGATTAATTAGAAGACTGGGGCAAAGCTAGAAGAGTTTTAGTCCCTCAGTATCTGCTTATTTAACCAGTGCTGCAAAAGTTCTGGAGAAAGACAGGAGGAAAGAGGTACAAAGTACAAAAAGAAGTTTTTATAAAAGATGCCTGGAGAAGAGGTAGAGAAGTGAGTAGAGAGGGGTAAACAGGACTAAAAGATGGTAGAATTTGAGGGTCTTTAGAACAAGCTCACTTGTCCTGCTATTATTCCTGGTGGGATCATATTCATGTAAATAACTGTTTTGTATTATTCCTCACACCATAGATTAAAATGCTCACCTCCTTCGTTTATTCCCTTTGTGGGTCTCTCTTGAAAGTGTCACCTGGTCAACATTGTGTCCAAATGCTTGCACTGAGACACCACTAGACCAGTCCCAGGTCCAAAAGATGATTTGGGCTTAGGATGTGACCTCATCATTCCTTAATAAGCCATTTTCTTCCTATTTTCCTACAATAAAAACATGTAGCATTCTTTGTATTAATTGTATCCAAGTCTTTTGTACAAATATTTCATTTGACTCTGATTTCCACAGGAATGTTAGGAGAACAAATATAAATTGAAATCCCCTTGAACTTTTTAAAAGGAAGATGGCTCTGAAAGTATGATTCTTGCTTTAGAACTTGTATAAGAAAATGAAGTTTAACTAAACCTGAAAGTAAAAATGAAGCTGAAATATTAGTACAGGTTTGTTTTAATGATTAGCTAGATATTCAAGTAATGGTTTTTTTCTTCATCATATCTAGATGGTTTAAGTGATCTGACTCTATAAAGTGTTTTAAAATTCTTTGAGTATTAAAATATTAACATTAGTAGCCAACCACTAGTAAGTAGTCAACTTTCTTAGCTACTCCTTGAAAGTGATTGGTGTAATTCTTGATTGAGAACAATCACAACAAACATGGATCACTATACATTTTAATTGATAATGACTAAAGTTTGCACTGAAATAAGCAGTAACTTGCAAGATCAACCAGAGATCCTCCATACATGGCATCCGTGACTTGTCTTCCCTTCTGGCTCTCATGATTTATTGATTCCTGAGCAGAGACTTCTCCTTCTCTGATTTCTCCTTGCCACCAATCAGCAGCATCAAATCCAGCATCCACATGGAATTGTAGACCCACGATCCACAGAAGTTTATTTATTAGGTGCTAACTTAACACCTCTATGAGACAAACACGTCTACTGAGGTCTGGACTGGGAAAGATCAGTTCAGAGACCCACAGCCAGTGAGCCTCAGAGCGGGTGGGACTCAGCTCTAATAACTACAGTGCACGTGACTACCCTCCGTGTTAACTGTCTCCTTGATGACGTGGCTGACATTTGTCCTGACCGGCAATCGGGATTTGTAAAGGAAAAAATGCACAAATGCATTTATTTTGTCTTTAAACTGTGTCCTGTGTCTGTTTGGGTTTTACAGGAATTAATGACTGATTTTGAATTGTTTCCTCAACTACCCATCTGTGGTCATCATGTAACAGAGAAAAGGTCATTTCTAATTTCAATTTCTTTTCTTTTTTTGACTTAAAATGGTATGCCAAGAAGTCAGCATGTCTTCAGCAGCTGTGTGTTGCCCACTGGGTTCAAAAAGGACATTCTGTGAAGACGAAAGTGATTGTTAACATGCAGTAACTTATCACTAACATATGCTATAGAGTATCTGTTTATTTTAGTTAATAATTTGGATAGAGGCAGGGCTTTATTTTAAGTGTACATTCTCCACTGGTGTGAACAACATTAATTATTAAAATTCTCAGTCAGCAGGTGTGATTAAATAGGACCAGACATCTTACAGGGTAGCAGAAGCAAATCTGTATGAAAAATGCAAGATTTGCTGCATTTTGCTCTTGTTTGTTGGACTTGTTATCAGACAGGTTAAAAGAAATTTAGGATGTGATGGTTGTAAATATTTCATGTTATATAATTTTCCATCATTCTAAGGAGCAGTTTGGAAAGAAGGGCGGGAGGCAGGCAGGAAGGATGGAAGAAGAGATAAAAGTTTGGGTCATTGCAATTAAACATTCCTTGATAACACTGTATTTGTACATAGGAGCTTCTTTCTATAATCAGTTCGTTATTTGTATGAGTGAGTTCATTTAATAAAGCACTTTGAAATTTAAGTATCTTTACTGAATTGTGAATCTCAACTATCCTGCATGATGTTGATCTTTCAAAAGGTGGCAGTGATAAATTTCTTGTGAAAGATCCTCAAAATAAAGGGTGAAAGTGTAAAAGAGTACATTATATATGTAAGTGTATCCTCTCGACCCTCTGACGAGAGTGTGGAGGCAGTAGAATAGTGAGAAAGGGAGCAAGATGACTTGGCCTCACAACAGATGAACAGAGGTTCATCTCCCTTCACCCCCAGCTCATGAGGAGAAATGCCCACAGGGTGGACAGCCAGCACGCCCCTGTGTCTCCTGGGGCGGAGAGCCGCCAAGCTGCCTGGTCATCAAGTTTATGCCTCTTTTGCTGAGGTAGTGGATTCCACCTCAGCACTTTCTTAGATACAACTACTATTGATAAAAGAAATTCCACTTAGTGGAGAAGTATAACACTCTAGGCAAAGCTTTTATTAAACATATTCTTTCCAAAGTAGACTTCGTGCAAGTTCGTGATTCACGGGGCCTCCTCTGTGGCATCCCAGGCGAAGCCGCTCTGCGGTCCAGCAGCATAAATGTGTTAGTGCTAATGATGCTGGAGCTCCTGCTGGTTCAGCACTTTTCCTGGGGCATTGCCAGTGCAATATAAAGCAACGGTGCTGACATGTTATCTTAACTTTATGAAAATTCTTAGATCGGGGGTATTTTCTCATGAACTCTTCTGTGATGATCAAAAATATTGTTGAGTGTAAAATGAGACCCTGTCAGTTTGGGGGAGCTATTAACATCTCTTCTTGCCTTGGAATCAGGGTTGTATGTGTTTTAGAATTTAGGTATAGAAATGGCTTTTGTACCTCTTATTGATTAATATAACACTTTGGCTGAGAGAACTGGCATAGTTTCAACAGCAATATAAAAGTGAGAATGCCCTGCAATCTGCAATGACATCCCTTCCGTGCTTGTTGCAAATCTCCTTCTGCTTTAACATCCTGTCCTTTTGCAAAATAGCTGGTGATCTTTCTTTTTTGTGGCACTCATTTATATATCAGGAACACGAGAACTGCCCTACTTAACTGAGAAATGGTGGCCCCATCCAGTACTCTAGCCAATAGTCGTATATTTGTGGGTCTTTCATAGCAGTGACCTTGAGAAGTAAGAAGTCTTTTCTTCTATCTCTTCTTCCTTAATAATTTATCTTGGATAAATCATTTTATAGTTATTCTAACTATAATTGAACCTAGTTGCTTATTTTTTCATCCTGAATTATGTCTTGAGATCATTTCACCTGTTCATGACCTAAATCAACCTTTCACTTTTTTTCTAACCTATGTCTTTAAAACTCATATTCAGGGTCCAATATTCTCAGAAATACAGAAAACAAACCCTAAATCACCTTTCACTTACAGGTTTGTGCTCTTAAACATTTCTATCTTCCACAATCTATTCCATAATCATTCATGTAATGCATTTCTTCAGCACTGATCACATGAGAGGATAAACTTGCTTGATCTCAAGTTTTCATATTATTCATTCTTTCTTGGTTTGGTTCTTTCAGAAATAGAGTCTGAAATGAGAATCTTGTAAAGGGCTTTGAACACTGGCAGAGAAGTGGGACAGTGAGGGAATGTGGCCAAGAAAGTCTCATTATTAATCCACTAGACACCAAGAGTGACTGGAGCTTAATCTCAGGGGAAATCATGGTGAAAGGGGTAAAATGCATGTCTCCAAACCCCAGAGAAATGGTAGACCCATAGTATACTGGTGAGGCACTGACAGTTGGATATGTAAGGTTATAGCAAGGAATAAATGCAACATTATATGGGAAATAGTTTGAGTTACCAGAACCTGGCACATAAGAAAGGACATCTGCTGGCTATTATGATCTTTACTTTGAAATTACATTATAGCTATTTCTATGAGTAGTGCATCTTTATGAATGCCGACTGTGGGCTACTGCTCCCTCATAGGATGATGCCAATGAATAACACATGGTCCCTATGCTCATGAAGCATAGAGTTAGTAAGGAGACAAGCATGAAGAGACAGGAAAGAGAGACTGATGGGTACTAGGCCAAAAGCAGGAAAAGAGCACCAGTTCTTAGTTTGGAATAAGGGTCTTACTTAGACCTGGTGTACACAAGAAGGGATGTTCAAGGCTTCCCAGAGAGGAATGACCACTGAGCCTGGCAGGGTGTATTGAACTGAGAAGTCTGAAGAACCAATATGGCTGCATGGGAAAGACGGTATGCTAAGTGCCAACAAAACTTTTGTCACAGTTGGAAACTGTGAATTTGGAATACAGGAAAACTCTTCAAGGGCATGAATCTGTGCAGTCATCCACAGCTCTACTTAGAAGGGCACCACACTTGGCTTAATGTTCTTCTCTGAGCAGGATGAACTATTTTTGGTAAATTTTGAACTAGAGACCTTGCTCTTCAGTTTTCACTAGAGCCCCATAAGTTGTGAAACTGGTATTGCAGGAGAGGATTATGTTTGGGATAGATTGTTAAAAGGTCTTATAAAACCTTTCTGTGGGGCCTCCCTGGTGGCGCAGTGGGTTAAGCAGCGCACTATGAAGCAAACAGCAGCCACTGCAGCATGGGTTCGATCCCTGCTGCCAGCCAGGGAGGGGACCCACATGGCGCGGCAGGCAGACCTCTCCTGCTGTGCCCGCTGCTCCCCTCAGCAGTGTACTTCTGTTGATCTGCCTGTTCTGCTCCCTGCTCTCTGTGGTGAATCCTCTCACCCCCCCACACCTCTGGCCTGTACCCCAGTGCTTGTAAGCATAAATAAATAAATCTTTAAAAAAAAAGAAAAAAAATTAAAAAAAAAAAAAACCTTTCTGTGGTGGCTAGTTTTGTGTGTCAGCTTGCCTAGGCCACAAGGTTCCTAGATTTTTAGTGAAACATTATTCTGGGTGGCTCTGTGAGGGTGTTTTTGCATGAGGTTAATATTTGAATCTGCAGACTAAGTAAAGCAGATTGTTCTCCCTCATGTGGGTGGTCCTCATTCAATCAGTTGAAGAGAACAAAGAGACAACTCTCCTGTGAGGAAGAGGGAATTCCTCCTTCCTAACTTCTGGAACTGGGACCGCAGTCTTTACTTACCGTTAGAGTTGTACTAAAATATTGACTCTTCTTGGATCTTATCCCTGCTGTTCTTCAGACAAGACATCATCAGCTCTCTTGGGTCGCCAACTCCATAATCATCTCCTGAGCCAATTCTACACAGTAGTATAGTGAATCTCAATCTCTCTCTCCCTTCCTTCATGTGTATTTCTCTGGAGAACCCTAATAGGCCTACATAGGTGTTTGTAGTTTTCTGTAGGAAATGTGCTTTCCACTTGAGTTATTTTCATTCAGGAAAGTGATATATGCCCTAGATAAAAATCCAGAGCATAAGGAGGATGGGTTAAACCTGGAAGAGGATAGTGCATTTATACAGGATGGAGATGACGAGGGCTAAGATTCAAGAAAAGTAGTGAGTTAACCATTTGATGTATAAACTAAAGAAAACTGAGTTAAGAAACGGAAGAATTAAAGACAACTCCACAAAGAGAAGTTAGGATACAGAGTTTCTCTGCTTTTTGTTTTCCTTCACTTGAACACTGATCTTATACCCCCAGTTATATTTATCTTCCTCACCTCAGCTACACTAACTAGCGTTTTCTTCCTCTTCTATCATATGACTACCAAACTTGGCCATAGTGTCCGAGACAGGTGATAATGTGAGGGTGTACAGTTTGTCTCTTTGGTCCCGTCTTCCAATCTGATGGATGGATTGCAGAAAACAGTAGGGTTTTCAGAACGTATCCTGAGGTTATTTCTGGCTCTCCTGAGTTGCAAAATGAGAGCTTGAAGCCATTCGTTTAGTAAATAACTAACTTAAATATGCATCTGCTGAAGTGTGACCTACTGTATCTTTTCCCCATAAATCTCACTCTCAAAAGTTCTGGTGTGATAATTCCCACTAATTGGACATTTTACTCCCTGAGTTAACTCAGAAACATCTGAAAACTTAGAGATGGATTTGTGCCCCTCTCTTTCTAGGTCAGTTGTGAAAATGTCAGTAACAATCTCCAGGACTCTCTAGAGAGTTCTTGCCATTTATGTGTCTCTCTTCGAAATAGGTAACATCTTTATCCTTTTCCTTTGCACGAGCCAAGTCACACTCGGGAGTGTATAATTTTAAATACCTTTAAAGTAACTTACATGCGTTGTAGTCATGACTATTTTGTAGAGACAGCTGTAAAAATATTTTTTTCTAGTCTATATTTTATATAGTGAATATATATAAAATATATTCTTTTTCACACTCCAGGAGACAAAGACACCATGTCTGCTCACATAGATCTGGTTTGCTTAAGTCTCCCCTCCTGAACAATCACATTTCTGTCTGGAGGTCAGGGACAGCTATCCATCTCATTCATGTCCTCATTCTGCAAACCTTGTAAAGCATTTACAGGTTAGGGATGGGCAGCTGAGCAAGAGACAGGCTGATGCAGCCACTGGAATTCTCAGCCTGACCTGGCAGACAAGCTGTTTCTGACCAGGGCCTGATGACATGAGAGCCTTGAAATACCAGGTGGGTAGTTCATCCTAAATTAACATTGACCCTCTGCTATCTAAGGGACGTTGTAGCTCATATAGCCTCTTCATTGTTTTTTATGTCAAAATAGAGGGCACCTCGACATAAGAGTTCTTAGAAACCACGTCTTGGAAACATCTCTTGTTGGTGGCTAGCGGGCGTGTTGACCTAGCAAGGTTTCTCAGAGCTGTTCTCACTGTGCTGGGAGTCTCTTCGAAGCTGAGGCAGAAGTCTGGACTCCTGAGAGCTGAACCTTTCCCGAATTTGTCCCTAGAGCCCAGGAGCCTGCTGCCTGTGTGGGCGAGACAGCACTGCTCTCGGTGGCTGACCAGACTTCAGGCTGTAGTGGTGTGCATTGCCTGCACCATGAAAGCAACTGCTTCCCAGGGCTGTGGACCAGCTTGTCATGTCCCCAGCTCCCTGGGGCTCCCTTGGGAATCCCACAGACACATCCATGGGGCTGTGATGAGGAGTGTCCTCAGTGCTTGTCTTCCTGTCTCATGTCCAACAGTACCAGCGGTTCCAGGCAGTGGGCATGCGTCCTGACTTAGTGCAGCTGCAGCGCCTGAATGCTACCTATATGTTTGTGATCTGCTCCAAGTAGGCTCCTAGTTAGAGGCCAATCTGGGGCCCAGCTCTCAGAGCATCCTTGCAGCTTCAGGCCTTTAAGGTAGAGGAAATTGTCTGGAACTTGTGCTTCTTCATTTAGGTAGGAGCCGGGAGTTTTCTGCTCAGGCACCGGGCATCAGTAGTCACGTGCTCGGTCTTGCTCAGGTTTTATTTTGCTCCGTGATAAAACTTTATCTGCTTCCTGCCAGGAAATAATGGGGAAACTTACAGAAACATACCTAGACATTTTTCTCCAAAATAATAGGAAAAGGGGAGAGAGGCTCAAGGGGATGGAGGTATGGAAATCTTTGTTCCAGTACTTCATACAGACTTTATTGAAAACATTGTTAATATGAAGGTAAAGGTAGACTTTTATATGGTACAAATGAGTCATCACTGCCCAAATCATGTAAGAGAGAAATACAAGAAATCAGAGATTATATATTAGCATCGTATACTAGAAGGACAAACCTCAGGGTAAAATATTTGAATCAGTGATTCAGTGATCTTCAAGAAAAGGGCAAAGACTCAAGGTGTGTTAGGGAAAACAGAAGCAAGTTAGCAAATAATTCTGATGTTACTTGCCCAAGTGCTGTGATGATTATATAATAACTGTTCTTCCACTTCACCAGAACCAAGTTGCCAGCCCTGGGGATGGCCAGCATGAATTAGAGCCAAGATAAACTCGCACATTTTTTTTTTTTTTGCAATGTGGAACATTACCTGTATTTCAACACTTAAAATATGGATAGTCATCCACACTCTGGAAGAGTTGAGACAGAAGAACTTTCTTAGATGTTTCAAGTTCACATTTACTTAACATACTTCTGTATAAAGTAAATGGAATCATATTTTCTGCTTACAACCTGGATGCTGTGATATAACAGAATATCAGCTGGGATATTATTTATGTTTTTACTCTGATTTTAAAGAAAAATAGGCATTTCTAAACACGGATTTTCTCCTTGGAGAGGGAAATGAAAGGCAAATATATCATCTTTCACCTTAACCCATTTAGGTAGAATCCATTAAATTCTAAGTTCTGGATCAAGTGAGAACAAAAACCAGGGTGATTAGATCAAGTCAGGCTAATATTAGAAATGCCAATGGTTGACTGATTGGTTTATTTCAATTGCCTCCAAGAGCTTTAAGACAGTTTACAAAAATACATGATGTACAGTAAGATTTTTAAAGTCAGAGTCTTGAAGTCAGGTCTCAAGAAAAGCAAAAGTAAGAAAAGTAATAGAAAATCACTGAGATGGGGGATTAAAAGATTTGCAGTGATGAGTTTTTCAACTGCAAGAGGAAGGACAGTTTTGGCTCTTTCCTTTTAGTCAGCTGCACAAAAATCCAGAACTGTGGTCCCCTAATTGTGTGGTTTTCCAGAATCTAATCCCGGAGAGTCCTATGTGACTCAGTTAAAGAGGACAGCTCCCCGTTTCTCCACACTTCACTGCCACCAGGTGCTAGAGCAATGTGTGCTCATCAGGATGATGTTAATAATCATGACCACTTAGTGACTAGCCCATGTCAAGTTTCAGGGAATGTTTGAGTCAGTAGCTAATTCTGACTTGGTTTGTTCTGGAGTCAGTTTGACCATCATGGTTTTTTACCGCATGGTATAAATGAGAAAAATAACAGATTTGGGCAGTTTTAACCTAATAGCTAAAATCCTTGTGCCAGGAGACATCTTTACAGTGAGGTTAAATAGACATATGTGCAATTTTTCTAAAATAGAATTGGATTAGTAGTCAAGCAGGTGGCCACCATGTCAGGTTGCCATAAAGCTGTAAGAACATCGTAGGGTAGAAAGTGTGTGGGGGCAACCGCAGGCTGATGGGCTGTCTCAGGGGAGGGTTCAGTCCCCTTAGGTGTTAGGAAGGTAGGAAGCATTACAAAAAGTACCTGGAAACTGTGTGCCAGTGCTTGCTTCAGGGAATCAGAACCAATAAGATGTGTATATATAAAGAGAGATTTATTTTAATCGGTTCATGCGAACATGAAGGCCAGCAAGTCTGGATGATGCTGAATGGTCAGGGGTCTTGAGACTCAGTGGTGTAGGTTGAATGCAGAGACAGTCTGGAAGCAAAGCCCCTTCCTGCTGGAAGATCTCTGTGTTTTCTCTTAAGGTCCTCAACTGATTGGGCAAGGCTCACCCACGTTATGGAGGTTAATCTGCTCTGTTCCTATTTACTGATTGAAGGTAATCGCATCTTAAATACAAATTTACAGCACCATCTAGATTGGTGTTTGACCAAATATTGGGGGCATGACAACCTAGCTAAGTTGACATAAAATTAGCCTTCACACTGTTGTGAACATTAGCCTTCACTTCTGTTGTGAAATAAATGGAGAAAAGCAAGTTGATCTATAGAATACAGAAGACCTGGCCATGGTCGTCTTTGTTTTGTCTAGGTTTCTTTAGAGTTTAGAGTTTCCTTTGCATATGTCTGAAATTCATCTTAGAAAGTGAGGCGTTAGATTTGTGCTGTGGGGCCCTGGAGGGAGGGACCAGAGCCAATGGGTGCCAACTGCAGGGGCAGATGTTAGTCTGAAGTAGGGAAGGGCCAGCTCACTGGTCCCTGGGGAAGGATGCTTTTCTCATCCCTGAAAGCTTTCTGGAAGCAGTGAGACTGGCCTGGGCTTTGGTGGAGGGAACCATTTGTGACACTGCGTGGTTCTAGATCCAGTTCTGCTTTTGAGAAACTTTAGCTTAAGATATGATTGTCAAAAGTTCAATTATGTCTTTCCCAAACACCCTTGAGGAAATGTACCACAAATGCAAATAAGATAAATAGGCCAAACCTGAATTAAAAAATGGCGAAGTCGGGGTAGATGGGGGCAAATGGGGTGTATATGCAATAGACACCGCATCATAAGGTGATGTGCTTAGGCGGGTTGGAGTGAAATTCAAATATGTATGTGTGAATTCTCAAGAGCAGGTGGGTGTGATTCTCACTGTTTTATTCTGAAAGTTCAGAGGGGATATTTTGGAAATGTGATGTCAGCTGGTACTTATCCTAATAAGGTCAGAAAGCAAGATTTCAGTGGACAGCATGGCCGCATCGATCAGTGGAGAAGGGGTTTGGAAGCAACTCCCAGAAGGCAGGGGGATCCTCCCCTGAAAATGAGTTTATGTCTTCATTTTTATTATTTAGACAATTATTTAGACAAGACCAACATGCATGGAGTAATGCACATTCCATGCCCTGTAAAGTTAGATCAGAGTACTGGTTTCATGGCCAGGAGACAGAAGACACTGATCTGGTGGAGTGGATGCTGGAGGTCTCTACATGTACAGGTCCCTGCAGACCCGCCTGGCCTCCTGGAAGCTGGGTCTTCTGGGCAGAGCGCCGCCGGAGCAGAGGAAACAGCCTCGGTGCAGCTGCTTCCCCGCTCTGCTTTCGAAGTGGAGGCTTGCAGTCGCTATTTATAGGCGTTCACACCAACATGCATGACTTTCCACTTAAGGAAATTTTACAAGCACTGGGCTCCTCCTGTTCTTGATCTGATCTTGGCCTTGGTTAGGCACAGTGTCAGCTGGGGCAGAGGGTGGTACAGAGCCCAGCTGCCCACCTGTGCTTCCAATAGTGGCTCCCAATGCTGTGGGCCCCGGGGTTCCTTCAGGACCCCCTGTTTTTCAGGTCACCACAGCGGGGACCATCCTTCCTCAGAATCTCCCTTGAGATTCTGCCCTTCTGCCCTCCTTCGCTTTCTCTCTCTCCCCATCTCCAAGCCCATTACTATTTTTTCTCTCTCTGTGTTTGTGATTCTCTCTCTCCCTATCACTGTATTTCTCTGTTTCTTTGGATCTGTTTGCCTTTCTGTCCCTAATACTCTGTTTCTTTCTTGTCTGCCTGTCTCCCTCTCCTTCTCTGATAAAATAAGGGTCTGCAGAAGCAGAAAAGGGCCCCTAGTCTGAGCAGGTTGCTGCCACAATCTCTCCACTCCACAGTCAAGTTCATTACCACCACCACCACCACCAACAACAACAACAACAAACCAAAAAACCAAACACCCTGAGAATTTATTTATTTTAAAGATTTATTTATGCATACAAGAACTGGGGTACAGGCCAGAGGTGAGGGGGGGTTGAGAGGATTCACCAGAGACAGAGCCAGGAACAGAACAGGCAGATTAACAGAAATACACTACCGAGGGCAGCAGCGCACAAGGCAGGAGAGGTCTGCCCCACCATGTGGATCACTTCCTTGGCTGGCAGCAGGGATCTAACTCATGCTGCAGTGACTGTGGTCTGCTTCATAGTGCGTTGCTTAACCCACTGCTCCACCAGGAAGGCCCATCCCCTAAGAATTTAACATGGGAAAACTAGCATTCCCAGGAGCCTAAAGGAGGTACCAGACTGTGAACTGATTAATTTGAAGCAAGGAACTGTCAGGAGCCTAAGCATAGGCGTCTGCATATCCAACTTGTTTTCTTCCTGAGATCAGCCTGCTGGGAAACCAAATCATAATGAGCATTGTTTTGATGGGTGGAGATAAACACTCAAAGAAATTGAGTGGGGCTTATGAAAATGTCTCAGGGGAGTTTGAAGGATAGTTCCCTCTAGCTTCTGTATAATTCCATTCTCACCTTTATTTTGGGCTCTCCTTCAGTGCTATCTCTTTGTTTTTCTTTAGACATGTTAATAGCATCGACTTACTAGGTTGCTTACACTACTCATCTGTGCACTGATTTATCCCCCACTGCTTTTATGGAAATAAATTCTGTATCTATGCATGTACAGATGATAGTTAGGATGGTAGCTGGATTTTCGGATGTCCTAGTCATTTCCCCATATGCTGATATCTGGGTGAAATTTGGAGGAAAATACTATTTCCCTAATTTACAAATCCATCTAAGAACCTTGGGAGGTTCATTATAATCCTCAAATAATAAAAAGGGAATACAAACTATTAATTATTAAAGCAGTTTCATGAGTCAACTTCAAAGTAAATGAGCAAGAATTGAGTGCAAAGAGGCAGCTCAGAAAAACATGGTGCTCCATATTAATGTGCATTGCCATTTTGGTTCGCTTTACAGTAAATTGTCTTTTTCCTTCACTGCAAGAAAGAAAGAAAGCTGTCTTCTTTTTTCTTCCTTTTTTTGGATCCTAACAAATTGGGTGATTGTTTTGATTCAAGTGGGAACTGTAGAATTCAGTTAAGTGCATAAGTAGATCTCCAAAATGTTCAGGAGAAAATCCTCCTTCCTGGTCAAGGAATGGTCAGGTGGTAGCCAGGACACTCGGCTTCCTGCTTTGGGGATATAGTTTCTCTCCCAAAAAGCCTATTTTTAGTAATAGCTCTGATAAGCTCATTGTCTCTAAGATGACAGTGAACGAGAAGACATAAAAGTTACTCACTGTGAAAAGTGAGCACTATTTGTATGATTTCTTCTATGAGAACTTACATTTAAATAGCCCATGTTTGGCCTCCCTGGTGGTGCAGTGGGTTAAGCAGCGCACTATGAAGCAAGACCGCAGCCATTGCAGCATGTGTTTGATCCCTGCTGCCGGCCAGGGAGGGGACCCACATGGCATGGCGGACCTCTCCTGCTGTGCCTGCTGCTCCCCTCAGCAGTGTACCTCTGTTGATCTGCCTGTTCTGCTCCCTGCTCTCTGTGGTGAATCCTCTCACCCGCCCCCCCACACCTCTGGCCTGTACCCCAGTGCTTGTATGCATAAATGAATAAATCTTTTAAAAAAAATAGCCCATGTTTGAAATAAGCTAAATGTATCTTTAAAGTTATTACAGGCATTAAAACCGATTTCTAAGAGAGAGAAAAAAAGACCACATTTGTTCTGACAAAAATGTCTAAACACAGCATTTGTAGAATGTGGGCATTTTAATCATTCATTTTATCTTAAAACTATTGTTCTTTGATTAGTACGCATCATGCCCCAGTCCCTTTGCAGGGCACAAGAGGGGAATGTGAATGCTAGCATTAACGAGATTGATTTAAGTTTGTTGAAGATGTTCAGCTATGAAGAATTTGGGAGATTCTGCCTAAGAATTGGAAACTTGTGATCCCAAGATAGAAAAGTCACCAAGTCTAAATATTTTAATAGCCCGAGGTTAAACTTATCCATTTCTGGTGAGAAATTCAATGCTTCTAAAGAAATGCAAGGGCATGTGTGTGTGTTTGTGGGGGTGTGTTTTGTGTGTGCTTATATAAATGAACATGTATGTGTAGGTGAGTGTGTGCATGCACATGAATGTGTTTGTGTGAGTGTATGTGAATGTGTGTGTGTGCGTGCACACGCACATGTAAGTACATTGTCTTGAGTGTGTTCGGTTTTTCCAAAGAGCTTTCATCCCCCAGGTTCTGTGTAGCTGCAGAGCTGCTTCTGTCAATTCTGGGCAGCTGAGCTCTGCTGGAAGCCCCTCCCTGCAGATCTATCCTCAGAGTGCTAGAAAAGGTCCAACCCAGCCCTTCAGCACCTCTGACCTGCAAGATCAGTCAGAAATGAGAGAAGCAAACCTGAGGGTATCTTTAGAAATTGGATTTTGTGTAACTTCATCAAGTACTAGTCACAGAGAGAAATAAAGGTCTGTTGGGAGCAGGTGTTAAAGAATCCATTGCTTAAAGACTCGGAAACTTTGAATGGTGCATTTTGTTTATGTAAGCAAAGCTGTGGAGTCTTACTTGTAAGTGGTGTTATTGTCAACATTTGTTTCTTGAAAATGCTTTCTATGCTATCTCTGTTTATACTCACCCCTTTTAAAATACACACATGCACACAAAGTAGAGGGGTGTTTAGAGTCTGCTGATCTTTCTTCTGCTTTCTGACTGAGCTCCATTGTCTTGGAAGAGACCCAAGGATGGAGATGAATGACGGAAACTTGATATCTCTTACTCCTTTGAACCAAGGTTTATTCTGCTCTTGACTAAGGCAAGGCGCCGAATCACAACCAAAGAACTGATTTTATAAGCTGCAAAGGGTCTTTAACGTTGTTATTGTTCAGAAAATGGGAAAAAGAACTTGTGGAAGCATGAGAAATCAGCTTCACAATATCAACTGGACCCTGGGCTCTAAAGTGTAATTTAGTTTTCAGTGCCTCATTAAGAGACCCAGGGCTCCTGAGATTTCTGAATCCACAAATGATTATTTCACAGGAAGGGTCACTAACTTGGTAAGTTTGATTCCACCCATTCCAACGAGAAGGGAAACAGGGTCTTGGATTGCACAAGGTCCAGCATTTTGTTCCATTTCATATATGACACTCTTGATCTCAAGGACAAACAATTGCATGATCCAAGGCTGACACTCTCCTCCCCTGCAGGTCTATAGTTCTGGCCTCACAAAGCATGCCCTCTTTGGAGCTGGCAATCTCACCCATAATTCTGCAGCTGTACTCTGATTCTAATATCACAAATTTAGGTTCTGCTGGAGCATATCTCACCAGGCCTCTGCTCAAGGTCATCTCCCCAGAGGGATCTTGCCACATCTCTCCAGGCTCTGGTTTTACAACCTTATCCCCCTCCCCCATCACTGCATTGCATGTGTGTGCATTTATTTGTTCATCGTCTCTTTGTAAAGTTTCAGCACTGTAAGAGCAGAATCTTAATATATTCCTCTCCACCATGCCCACAGGGTCTCAGTGACTCAGAGAATACTAACAAAAAATATGGAACTGAATGAATGATGGAATGAATTAATATATGACTGTACCCACTCCTGGAACTTGATTTGCTTTTGCTCTTGGAACTTGATTTGCTTTTGCTGCTGGATAACTTATGTTCAGACTAGCAGTGATGTGAATACGTGTCTTTAAGGGAGGTCTTACAAAAAAACTAGTGTAAGGCCAAAGATAAAAATAGAAAAAGAAATCTGCTTTAATATAGAGTTTTCCCCATAATGGCTCATTAATTAACTTGTCACATTTTGTCTTTCGTCTCAAGAAGTAAAGCTCTGGACAAGTTTTTTAACATTCTGGTGCTTTTCTAGATTTATTTGTGGGTGCTGAACATCTGCTAAGGAGGGTGGCTGTGAAGGGCTTGCCTCTGCCCCTGCCTGGGACCTGTAGTCGTGGTGTGATAACAACAGGGCTTGGTTTGTTCTAAATGGAGATCCCTCCTGTGACTTTCAGAGGCAGAATTTGCAGGGGCATCTGGGGTGGGGCCTTTGCTGTCACCTTCCTGAGAATTGTAGAGTACAGTTGGCCCTTGAACAATATGGGACTTAGGGGCATCAACCCATGCCCCCATTGTTGAAAATCTGTGTATTAATTTTGATTTCCTCAAAACTTAACTGTTAACTTGCTATTAATCAGAAGTTTTACTGATAGCATGCAGTCAGTTAACACATAGGTCATATGTTGTATGTATTACATACTGCATTCTTCCAACAAAGAGGTAAGAAATTATTTGTTATTTATAAAATCATAGGGAAGAGGCAATGCATCTACAGTACTGTACTGCATCTATCAATACTGTAATTGCAAGTCATCTGTTTATAAGAAATCCCTGGATAAGGGGACCCTCTCAATTCAAACGCACGTTATTCAGGGGACAACTGTAGTTCTCTTCTCTACCGATGTGAAAGCTGATGGTGGTACTGGATCGGTTCTGCTCAAAGCATAGATCAGTGTTTGAGGCACTGTTAAATCTCACTACTCCAAGTGCCTCGGGATGAAACAGAATTTTCAGTGAACAGGTAAGACTATAAATAATAGAGACAAATGAGGTATCTGTAAGAACTCACTTTCCTACGAGAGAATGTGAAGGGAATAAGTAGACTAAAACCTCAACTCCAAGATTCACCCCCTAATGGTTTAAATTAACCCATTAAAATGGAAACTTGTCACCAGTTTTCCTGCATCCCCCATACAAAAAATGCAAAGAAAACGCAGTTACTATTCGAACCTTTTTTTCCAGTCAATGTTATGGAGGTTGAGTTGTAGAATCTCCCTGATTGTAAACACACTGATTCTTTGTCCTGCTTGGTTTTCTAAAATGAGTTGGAATTAGTCTCGGGAGAACTTCCCCAGGAAAATATCATAGGACAATTTGTACCTCATTTGTGACTTGCCCTGATTTATGCTTAAAATGCATATTATATCATTTGGTGTATTTTTTAGACACTAAAAATATGACAAGCACTTACAATTAGTGTTAGTGTATGTGTGGGCTCCAGTTTAAGATGCTATGAAATAACTGTTGAGTGAAACCTAAGGGGAATCTACCTTTATTCCTGTTTTAAAAAAATACATTTTTATTCTTTTAGGAACTTGCAGTTTCTTCCCTCCCATCCTCCTCTCCCTCACCACCCTTTATATCTCCTTATCTCTTCCTTCCCTCTCCCTCTTAGCCTCAGAGCCCTCAGGAAGCTAATGTCCACAGGTTTTTGAAAGTGTTTCACATTGTCAAATATTCTACAGTGTAAATGTCCAGTATTTGTTTTTATCATTCTGACCTACTTTGCTATACATAGTTTTCTCTGACTCCCTCCATTTTGTCAAATATAGCTGTGTTTCATCCTTTCTTATGGCTATATAGTACTCCATAGTATGGATACACCCCATGTCCTTGATCCAGTCATCTGTGGATTGACTTTGAGGCTGCTTCCGTGTCTGAGCTATTATAATAGTGCTTCTCTGAACATTGTGGAACAGACGGGATTTCATGTTGGTGGATTTCTATTTGTTGGATATATGCTCAAGAGTGGGATTGCTGTGTGGTAGGGTATTTCCATTTTTAGTTCTTTTAAGGTAATCCAGATTGTTCTCCATAATGGCTGCATCAGTTTACACCCCCACCAGTACATCTTCTTTACCCCTCTTTGTATTGAGTGCTTTTCTTTGGTCTCCCACTTTATTATTTCTTTTCCTATCACATATTTCTTACGTCTCTTCAGAAACATCTTGTCTCCATTATGATCACACTGTACATGTCCAGGGATTTTTCCTGTTGTGAAAATTTTCATTTGCTTATGTAAAAATGAAGAGTTATGCAGAGAAAGAAAATAAATGGTATTGGAAAGTCTATACACTTCTAAATTTCCAAAGAAAAGAAGGAAGAGAGGGGGCAATAAAACTTTTGAAAAAGAAAAGAACATTAGTTACAAGCAGAATACAGGGGAATTATCCCCAATTTTTCTTGGTCTGATCCTTCTTCCCCACAGTGAAATTACTTGTGAATATGTACCAGTGTGAAATAATAAATGTATAGATGTGAAAATGACAAATAACATTTTCCCTTATGTGAGATAAGATGCTTTTAGAAAGTGCTTCTAGAAAGTGACAATGGAATAATCTGTGGCATGGGATACGCTCAGAACCTTTGCCACTCTGTCCCGTGGCCTTAAGGAAGAAGGAAAGAGCTAAACATCTCTTTCCAAAAACTCATTTCAGCTTTTTAATAGTAAGAAGTAAATTGAAAACATGTCAACCATAAAATTGATGAAACACAATAAAGTCCTTCTGAGATGCTAGCAGTAAAACCAGCACAAATTAATCAAATAAGAAATTTATAATTCTTTAATACGACTCAGCTATAAAGCAACCCCAGCATTTATAAAGCGCACAACTCTGTTACACATTCTGTTGGTCTCTTGATGAATGGTTAAAGCACTCTAAAAACAGCAAGAGAATGAAGCAGCCCTCGTTGAGAGATCCTTTTGCAGCAGTACTTAAAGGATCGTGTACCTGGTTCAAGGTTAATCCAACACCTTTTCCGGTGTTAATCCAGCACCGGATATGTTCTGACACATAGGTAACCTCTGAAAAATCTTGATTTGACACTTTTTCCTAGGCATTTTTGAAAAATGAATTTGGATTTGTGATGAATTTGTGAGGTGTCGTTATAGCTTAATGCATTCTGTTTATTTCAAACCACTCAGTGATGGAATTTTTTGGAATTTATTTTATTATGGAAAATTTCTCAGAGATACCAAGAACCTGAAAGGAAAATGATCAGTTATTTGCATTTTGTTCCAGAAATAAAGACCTTTATTTCTCTTCTTGATAGGGAGGATGTTGGGGAAATCTATATTGTCTTTTCTTTATACATGATGCTGTTCTTCCTTCCTGGTATAGCCTCATCACTCATCAGTCAGAAATCTCATAGAATGAAGTGCACAGTGAGAGGTCTTTATAAGGAACGGCCTTTGGAGGAAAAGGCAAGGGCTAAAAAAAGAGACAGGAAGGCCACATAGGAAAGCCACACTTAAAACATATTTTTAAAGTTTATGCAGTCTTGTGTCTACATGATTGATTTCATCAAATTCCTCAAAACACAGTTAATTTTCATCATATTCCCACCGTCAGTGTTTTCATTCTTCTAAGTTCCAGAATTTTACTTTTCTGTTGTCAGTAGTTACTGAAAAAGCTGGATCTGGGGGTGTAGTAAGTGCACCACAGAATCAGTGGTCACTGCTGTAGTTTGGGGAGCTGGTGTATTTGCCTGATTTCTCTGATGGGTCCACCATGTGCTCAGGGTTGTTCTTACCTCTCAGTCTTCTGCTCTGCAATTTTCATTTCCTACAGTCCAGCCATGATTTCCTAAGAACTTGCTCTTCCTGTGCCTATTGCAGGGAACTTCTAATGTGGAGCAAGATGCCCCTAATGGGCCCATCCTCCTAAGCATAGCCTGCCCCTCCTGCTGTCCAACCCAACAATAGCCTCCTCCTCTCTCCCATCTGCCCTGCCTCCTCTTCCAATTAGAGACTCGGCCACTCAACTCCCAAATGCCTCTGCCACACCTCCTTCCTGCTGTCCCTTCCACTCCACTTCCCGGCTGGACTTCTCCCCACCAGTTGGCTCAGAGCAGATCCCACTCTCAGCCTGAGGTGCTCAGCTGAGCACTCCTGTGCACATTTGGGGATGCACCTGGACCTCAGAGCACCAGGGCTCCATGCTGTGGTCAGACACACAGAATGCACAAGAAGGTAAACCGCTTCTAATTGTTATTTTTATTTTTAAGGATTTATTTATGTATATAAGAGCTGGGGTATAGGCTAGAGGTGCAGGGAGTAAGAGGAGACACCAGAGACAGAATGGGGAACAGGTGGACAGGCTGAAATATACTGCTGAGGGGAGCAGCAGGCAAGACAGAAGAGGTCTGCCATGCCATGTGGGTCAACTCCCTGGCCAAGGATCGAACTCCTGCTGCAGTGACTGATGATAGCTTTATAGTGCTGAGACTTAACCCTTGTACCACCAGGAATTGTTATTTTTAAAATGACGGAAGAGAACATTATTTTGACTGAGGTTTTTAAGAATATTTCTTCCTGGAAATGGTATCCATTTCCCTGAGCGCTGGCTGTGTGAACGGCATGTCCTAAATAATGTTACATGAGGCTCAAGAGAGAGAAATCAGTTCCCAAGCTCCTTAGGGTGCTTGGGGTTTGCTTAGATTGTCCTCTGTTGGCACTAAAACATACAGGAAAGATTTCCATGAGATTTTCTCATCTGTCGTCATCATGACGACACCTTACATCATCTATAGGTCCAGGGGTCGGTGTTGGTGAGTGAACGCTGTTGACAAGTAGCTTGTTTGCACTTATGCAGGCAACTACTTTGCCTTCTCTCTGCTTTGTAATAAATTTCCACAGTCAAACTGGAACTTGAGGTGAGCTATCACAAATATGTGGGGAAAATCAACACAAATCCTTCAGTTCCCAAATAAATAAATAAATGAAATTGTTTCAGAAAGACCAGGCATTTATTTTTTTTTCCTTTTTTTTTATTAAAATATTGTAAAATTTACATATACTTGCCATTAATTGTAATCCCCATGTATTCCCCATCACCATCTCACCAGGCATTTAAAAAGAAGGTTATAGTAGCTTGGAAGTTCTTAAATGAGCTCTGTGGTAAGCTTGTAGAAGCCTCCTTAAATAAACTAATTAAGATGATACTCTGAAGTTTTTCATCTTAATACCCATTTCACCTGAAGACTTGAGGCTGGAGGGAATTGGGCTGCGGTATGGGCTTTAGAGGAGTCTGCACTTTACCTTGCTTCCAGAGGTAACAAGGACTTTAGTAACATATTGATTGTGAAACTAAACCTAAACTTGTTTCAGCCCATCTCTTTGACTTAGAGTACAGTGCCCTTGCTGTTTGCGAACTAGCCTCTCCTCGAGGTCCTGTGTGACTATGGGCAGGCATGACCTTTGCTCTGTGCCTCAGTTTCTTCCTGTGTAGAAAGAAGGAAAGATTGGACAAGGCCTCTCTGGAAAGGCTGCAATGGACTGAGACTTCCGTACCTGTGGGTGTCACACAGCATCAGGGGGACCCTCTAAGGAGAGTGGATCACTCCTGAGAAGGGGAGTCACAGGAAATGGTGCAGAGCAGAGAGGACCAGGGTCCAGGAAGGAGAATCCTGGACAATCCATAGTCTGACAGGGACCCAGTGATGGCTGGTTATAGTGACGATCCTGATATGAAAACAGGAGGGAAGGCAGGGACCAAGACTTAATAGAAGAAAATTCCAAAAAGGGAAATTTGCATGTCAGGATAGGAATATGAAGGAAACTAAGTTTGAGTTAAGAGGGACCTGGGGAGAGAGGGCAGGAGAGCAAGTATGCTTTCTAGAAAGAATCTTGGAAAGAGCTCTGAGGTGATGATCACATCATGGTCCACGACCTTCTCTGGCGAAAAACAAGTTGTGGCACTGACCATCAATAATTAATGAGGTAATGTGATAATAGTTAACATTTCTTGAACATCTGCCCTGTGGGTTAGATCATTTAACGTTCATAGCAAATCAAGAAGGAAAAATTGTGAAGTCCTGTAACCAAAGGAGGAGACTGAAGTGTGGCTGCCACCCACCTAGTGAACACACAGCCAGGAGCGAAACCCACCCTGAGAATCTCTGTCTTGAACTATAGCAAAGAGTTAAAATAAACTGTTTCAACAGTCTTAGAGGAGGTCACACTTTTAATACTATTTTTACATTTAATGTATGTTAATATATCTAAGAAATTTGAAGTGAATGGAATGAAATACCTTTTTTGGGGGTATGTGTGTGGCAGTGATGCAGTTTAAATAACTAGAGCTGACACCTTGCCTTGGGGGTCCCCTGTGGCTGTGCCACCCCAAACAGAGGACTTGCACTCCATCCAGTCACCACGTCAGTCAGAGCTGTTATGGCAGAGGGAAGCAGGTGAAATATCCTGCTGTGTGTCGTGGCCCAGGTTATCCCCAAAACAGGAGAACCCCACTGCAAACACCCATGGTTTCCGGAAGTCCTGGGGGGCTCTCCTGCTTGTTGGTTCACTTTTCAGGCTCTGGCATTGGCGGCTGTGACTGGAACCCTGTCTCTGCTGCGACATAGCTGAAACTTGCAAGCGTACTCCACCCTCTCCCTCCATTATAAGAGGGGATAGTAATAGATGGTGCTTCAGGAGGCTGAAGTGAGGCATGTTCACGAAACGTAGAGCAGCGTGCTTTCGGTAAATAATTGTCCCATTATTTTCACACCGAAAGCATCTAGCATCGCAAATGGTGTGCATTCCTTTCCTGCTGAGGCCATTTGCAGAAGAAATGGATCATCCCTTGTCCTCCCCGGGAAAGGGCAGACACAAATGTTCCCAGCTAGAAATGCTTGGACTGGAAATAGCCAGCCTGGTCCCTTTGTCTACCACTTTCTGGGCCAGGAAGTCGCTGTCCCTGCGTGTCTTCTTCTGGGCATGTCTTCCCTTTGAGAACAGCTTTGACTGTCTATATCTTGCATTGTGGAATTCTGTCTCTGCACATATCCTGTCTCCTTGAGGGGAGCAAGGTCCCTCTGACTTGGATTCCCCCATGGGGTCTCAACTTCACCTACTGTTGATCCAGACCATGGAGGTTTCAAGTGTTGTCTGTGGTCTTTGGAATCCTCGAGGAGATGCCAGGCTACCTTCCTAGTGTACCGCTTCCGGGTGTTATCTTTGACACATAATCATGATTAATGATATAAATAACAGCTGTCAGGCTTGCAGACCATTTCACGTCCCTCCTCATTCGCCTGTTGCTACTGAACTGCCTCATGTAGAACAGCTAATGGCCCGTGACCAGCCTGCAAGGGCTGCTGCAAGGCACAGCCTCCTCCCACTTTGCAAGCCTCAGTGACTGCAGCCCCACACAGGAAGCGCAGGGTACTTTGGGGAGTGGAAAATACATTCCAGCTAACAAATTACTTTTTAGAAAGAGTCACAGTAAAAATATTCAGTTCTTGCTTCCCATCTGCCAAGTAATGGAAATAAACTACTCAGTTTGTGCCTTAAGAATTGTTTGACCATAAGTAATGTGGTACTTGGGTGGAGTGGACGAGTCATGCTTTCAATCTGAGCAGTTCACCCCCCCCCCAACCTAAAAATAGCGTCACACTTGAATGGATTATTGAGGAGTTGCACAGAGGCCATTTTTCAGCACTCTTGTCCTTACGTAAGCAGACATTCTTTGAGGCAGCAGCTTCAGGCTAAAGAGCAAAAATGGTATGTGTGTGCACTTGGTGGGGTGTGTGTGTGCACTTGTATGTGCACAGACAAGTGACTGAGAACAGTCTTGGGTCATGGAGTTTCACCTTTGATTTATATATGAAATAAAGAAGAACTGGGGTACAGATCAGAGGTGTGGGAGGTGAAAGGATTCACCAGAGACAGAGCCAGGAATAAAACAGGCAGATCAATGGAAATACACTGCTGAGGGGAGTAGCAGAGGCTGGGGTGGGGTGGGGGGGAGGGCAGGAGAGGTCTCTTGTTCCACGTAGGTCCCCTCCCTGGCCAGGAATTGAACTCACACTGCACTGACTCCAGAAGCCCCACAGCATGGAGCTCAACCCCTTATGCCACCAGGGAGGCCCTAAATAAATGTTTTATACTCCTAAATCTCTTTGTCCTATCAATACATTGTTACCACACATACTTTTTATTGTCACCATCCACTGAAAAGTCATGTTGATGTTCTTTATCACATGCAACTCCATCATTCATTTTAATGCTAATCTATAAAGTGGCTCTCATTAGCACTGTCAGAAAGAAAATAAAAATCTACCTGACAGTCACATGAGGTTGTATTTTCTCCATTAGAAGACTAGGAAACTGGGGCCCTGAGAGAGTAAAGGTCTTCTCAGATGCCCCCATCCAAGTGTGGGTGCTGGCCAGAACATGTCGGCGTTTCTTTGATCTGAACCCTCCCCTTCCAACACCTTATTTCTTGTTCAGACTACTGGCATATGTGGGAAATGGAAGGTCACTTCGATGGAACATAGAGTGAGTATCAAAATATAAGCATTTATTTACTGTTTCTGCTAATGCAGCTACTTCTACTTTTAGTTTTCTAATCCTAGTTCTTTATTTTACATGTACATCCAGCCTTTCAGTAGCACTTTGACTAACCTGTACTACCTTTTCAACACTGGGTTATGTTTCTGTTTTGTGTTTATGAAACCAGAGGGTTCAGTTCAATGGCCATTAAAATTTCATCCCGTATTGCGAGGTGTGCTACCCAGATTGAATGAATTTATACATAAAGACTATATTGCAAATCTGGCAAAGATGGAACAGCCCCATTCCTTCCAGGTCCTGTCTCTTGTAATACCCTGGATGTCACACACACACACACACACACACACGGAGAGAGAAAGAGACAGAGACAGATAGGCTTGAAAGATACATAAAGAAAGCAGACTGCCAGGAGTCTCAGGACCACGAACATGGTAGGGAGTTTCCTGGGTTTTTCTGATTCCTCCTCTGAATGAACTGTTTTCTATAGGAAGAGGGAAGTCTAACAGAACAGAAAATGTTTTTGAATAATACTTGCCTTCTTCCAAACAGACACCAACTGGAAGACTGCCTCTCCCTTTCCCTCCCACCATTACACTGGGGCCACATTGGGAACTTATCACCCCCAGATCCCAAGAGCAGCAGGAACAGGCAGCACTACTCAGACTCCTCGCTAGGTGGTGTAGTGGGCCGACTGTCACGCTGCCTTGCCTTCCTTGCTTGGCAGAGCCCACTAGAGTCCTCATTTCCTGCCAGGGTGGTATAACAGAGATTTCATCCCCCCTTGACTAACCCCAGAGAGTTGTGGCCGTAGATGCAATGGGGAATGTAACCTGCACCCTAACCTGGTGGCAATGGAATTGAGTGAGGCAGGGGAGGGGGCTAATTGATGTTCTATCCCCTGTGTCTTTGGGTCTTAAGGAGGAGCTAAACATACATCCCCACAAAATAGCAGTAAAAGTGAATGAGGTGGTGAAAGATGGGGATCATTGCCATTTTGCTTTCCTACTTTCAGATATTTGCTGGTTCTCCATCTTTACCCTACAACAGTGAAAATGAGTGGTGTGTTATGAGGCAGGAATAGTCAGCATTTCACTTATTTTTCCTGCTAAGGTTTTAGTGAGACCTTGCAGGAAGCAGAGCCTCTAACCCTGCCTGCATTAGCATCACATCACATACATACATGGCAGTATAAGATAGGGCTTGTCCTTTTGCTCCATCACCCGCCTTGGGTCACTAAGACATAGGAGGGGTGGGTGGTGAGTTTCTACCCTTACCTTACAGCAATGAAGAGAGTGAAACTGGCTCTCTTTATCCCTTCCCCACCCTCTCTGGAGTTAGTATTTCCAGCAAGGAGTGGGCATATTACACTTGCTTGAAAAGTATTGTAAGGGCCTGAGAGGAAGCAGAATTTTTAACCCCATACATCTGGTGTCTTGAGTCACATTGTGAGCCTGAGTGGAAACTTCTGCAGGTAGGGTCAGAGATGCTCACCGGTCTAACTTGAATATACATACTACACCTAAACTAAGCAAACATTTGCTCAAAATAAAAATATAATGAAATCTAGGGTTTCACAGTGAAATCCAAAATATCCCACATATCATTGGAATCTGGTAATAAAGGAACCAGGATGCTCACAACTTGACTGAGAAAAGGTAGTCCACAAATGCCAATATTACGAAGGATAAGATGTTGGAGTTTTCCAACAATTATTTTAAAGCATCAGTTATAAAAATGCTTCCATGAGCCATACAATAGTCTCAAAACAAATGGAAGCAGAAAACCTCAGCAACTAAATAGAAAACACAAAAATAATCAAAGGAAAATAATAAAACTGAAAAATATAAATTTTAAAAACCTGACTAGATAAGAGATTAGAAAAAGGAATTAATGAACTCAAGGGTACAACAACTGATATTACTCAATCTGATAACAGAGAAAAAGTAGACTTAAAAAAGAATGGGACTATATGTGGTAATCAAAACAAACATAATGTTTGAATCACTAAGGTCCCAAAAGAAAGGAGAAGCAATATGGAACTGAAAACAAATTAAGAAGTACAATAGTGGAAAAGTTTCCAAAATTTGGCAAAAGGTCTAAACTACAGATTCAAGAAGTTTAGTGAATTCTAAATAGGTAAATTTACACCAAAAACAGTCACCAAAGAAATCCACACCAAAATGCATTATAATCAAACTAATGAAAAGGAAATAATTCTTAAAGCAACCAGACAGAAATAAAACTTTACTTACAGAAAAGCAACAATTTGAATGATAGTAAATTTCTCACTTGAAAACATGAAGACATAAGGACTTGGACATTTTCAAGTGCTGAAAGAAATTTCAACCAAAAATTCTATATCCAGCAGAAATGTCGTTCAGGAATGAAGGGGTTGGATGTTTTAAGATGAACAATGAAAGAATTTGTCTTAAATAATATCTAATAGAGGGCCTCCCTGGTGGCACAGTGGGTTAAGCAACACACTATGAAGCAAACAGCAGCCACTACTGCAAGAGTTCGATCCCTGCTGCTGGCCAGGGAGGGGACCCACATGGCGCGGCAGACCTCTCCTGCTGTGCCCACTGCTCCCCTCAGCAGTGTACTTCTGTTGATCTGCCTGTTCTGCTCCCCGCTCTGTCTGTGGTGAATCCTCTCACCCCTCACACCTCTGGCCTGTACCCCAGTGCTTGTATGCATAAATAAATAAATCTTAAAAAAAATAATATCTAAAAGAATTTCTTTCAACATAAAGGAAGTGATAACAGAAAGACACTGTTGAATCAAGAAGTAAAACAGAACAATGGAAGGACGTCATTAGTCCATTAGTTGTAAACATAATAAACTGTCCTCTTTATGAGAAGAATTGAATGTAACATTACCTGATGTGTTGCTCAATGAATGTCAAGAATATTCTTAATACATTTCTTTTAAAAGGATTGGAAGAATAAAAGATCCCAAATAGATGTAAGGTGTTTACACTTGGCTCAAAGTGTTAAAATATTGATATCAGTGGTAGGTTTAAAGTAAAAAAAAAAAAAAGTAAGAATTACTTTTAAAAAAGCAAGCTTGATTGTATTTATATCCAATAAAGTAGAGGAAAGAGCAGAGAGAAGACACTGTATAATGATTAAAAGATTATTCTACAAAGAACACATAAAACCCCTAAATCTCTGTGCACAAAAAAACTGAAAAACACAAAACCAAAACTAATAGGAGTGAAAGGAGATGTAGACATATTCATGAGTAGAGCTGGGAATTCCAACACCCCACTCTCAGCAATTTGTAGAACCACTATACAAAAAATTATACAATGTTCTCAAAAATAACAAAAGTGAAGACCATAATGCTGTTTGCCAGGGATTATGAATGGAAGGAGTGTTGTTGGTGCAGCTGTAAAGGGCAATGAAGGAGTTCTGTGTCTGGATTGTGGTGGTAGTACACAAATTTACACATGTGATGAGACTGCTTGTTACCACACACAACCACAAGTGATTGCATGTAAAGCTGACAAGGTCTGAATAAGGTCTGTGGATTGTACCAAGGTCAGTTTCCTGGTTGGGAAGTTGTGCTTGAGTTAAGCAAGGTGGTAGCATTGGAGGGACAGGGGTGTTGGGTATGTGGAACCTTCCTGTACTTTTTCTCCCAACTTCTTGCAAATTTATAATTATCTTTAAATAACTTAAAAACAAACAAATGGGGCCTCCCTGGTGGCGCAGTGGGTTGAGCAACGCACTATGAAGCAAACTGCAGCCACTGCAGCATGAGTTCAATCCCTGCTGCCGGCCAGGGAGGGGACCCACATGGTGCAGCAGACCTTTCCTGCTGTGCCCGCTGCTGCCCTCAGCAGTGTGCTTCTGTTGATCTTCCTGTTCTTCTCCCCGCTCTCTGTGGTGGATCCTCTCACTACCCCCCCCCCCACCTCTGGCCTGTACCCCAGTGTTTGTATGCATAAATAAATAAATCTTTAAAAAAAAAATGAAGAATCCTAACATCACAGAATGCTGGTGGTTTTGATGGGGCTGTGTCTACATTTGTGGGGATGCTTTTGCCATCATTCCATAAATGTATCCCCCTTCCCCTCTTTCTTGACCTGGTTTGGACTGGAATTACAACAACCATCCCTGAAACAGCCTCATCTGTGCTGTGATTGAAAACAAAGGCCTTTCACTTGTGATTGTGGACATGCAGCTGCACGTGTGGTGCCCAGGGCCCCGGCATCATCCTATTCATCTCCAGAGAGGGGCCGTGGCAATGCTCCCGCACATAGTAATTAGGCCTAATTGTTGTGAGGTTTTACTCAAAGCATCAGGAGCTAAAAATAGAGTCATTTATTTCCTGACGCAGGTGTGACATCTGTGGCAATTCTCCTGACTCCGAAAGGGGAAGCGTAACCCAGTGAGGAAGGACCTGCCACCGACACAGTTATTGATGGAGGTGATGATGTTTGAACCTCCCCGTTTGGATGTAAGTTGTTATGTGTCCAACCAATTAGAAAGTTCACAATTTACATCTGATTTGTTTTATTTTAGGGCTATCTTTGAAAGCAAAGAATCTTCGAAAATTGTAGTATTAATGTTGTTCTATGGTAATAGAACTGGCTGTTTAATTTGTTGTGAAATGTAAATGAAGCATAAAGGGCATAAGTAAACCACACGAGGGGATCTATTTCTGGTAAATATACGCTTTTTTGATATACTTCAGAAGTTCTGACACCTCTACTCTTTCGAATGGATTATGTTTTGATAATTATCGAAGATGACATCTGATTAAAGTTAAGAAGTATAATGGAGATGAGTCGTTACATATATTATCGATTTAAAATATCAATCTTGTCATAAAGGAAACATGATTTGGGGAGATACATTGGTCAATTTGACTATCTTGGCTGAATTTACTTGTATATACTGTGTCTATTATACAAAACATTTTCTCATGTAGTTTGTGGCCATCAGTGGTACATGTAAGGTGTAACAACTGCACATGAAAAATGTTCACCATCACTTATTAGGAAAATGAGAATCAAAGCTCATGAGATATTTTGTCATAACTGTGAGGGTGGCCTGTATCAAAAAGACAAGAAATGAGTCTCAGGAAGGTGTGGAGAAGAGGAACCCGCACACACTGTAGGTGGGAATGTAAATTGGTGCAGCCCCTGTGGAAAACGGTATGAGGTTTCTCAAAAAGTTAAAAATAGAATACCAGGCGATCCAGCAATTCCATTTTTAGCTCTCTCTCCAAAGAATATGAGGGCACCAGTTCAAATGATATATGCTGGATTAACATGCAAAATAATGAAATAGGATTATTCTCTAACTTCCTATATAAAAACAAATTCCAAATAGATTAAAGACTTGGATGGAAGGCCAGAAACCATAAAATACATACAAGAAAATATGGGCAAAACCTCCATAGCATCAGCCTATGGCAAAGGAAACAAAAACAAATAAACAAATGAATACATCACATTAAAAAAAAATATGCACAATGAAAGAAAATATCAAGAGTGAAAAAAGCCTAATGAAAGGGAGAGGATATTTGCACACCATGTATATCACATGGGGTTAGTATCCAAGATATGCAAAGAACTCACATGACTCAGCAGCAAATACAAAAACAGTCCAATCAAAAACTGGGCATCGGAACAGACACTTTTCCGAAGAGGACATACAGGTGACCAACAGTCACGTGAAACATGCTCATCCTCATCTATTAGGGAAATGTGGTGGTGTCATCTCATGTGAGAATGGCTCACATCCAAAAGACTAGTAAGAATACCTGTAAGCACGGCATGGAGAAACAGGTGTAGGTCAGAACCATTTTGGAGGAGCATCAAAAACCTAAAACAGCTCAGAATGTACTGTATAATCCAGCAATTCCAATTTTGGGTGTCTAGCTGAAGAACATGAAACATTCATTTGAAGAGCTGTGTGCATTCTTTTATTGCAGTGGTATTTACATTAGCCAAGATATGGCAACGGCTTTAGTGTCCACTGATAAATGAGTGGATAAAGATGATGTGGTGTATATGTACACAACAGAATGCTATTAAGTTACAAAAATAGGTGAAAATTTGCCACTTGCAGCAAAATGGGAGGGACTTGAGAGGATTATTCTGTGCAAAATAAGTCAGAAGTAGAAAGACAAAAATCAGATGATCCCACGTCTATCTGCAATCTTTAAGCAAAGTAAGTGACTGGATTAAGCAAAATCAAATCCTTAGATTCTCTGTTTTCAGAGTGGGAGGAGGATGGAGATGGGGAACAGGTGGATGGGGTGAGAGAGGGTTATGGGTGGGTACTAGTCCATGGAGGTGGACCTGAAGAGAAGTATACATTTCTCAAGATGTGAAACTGCATCTGGATCTCAGTGTTGTAAACCAATCTTACCTAAATTAAAAAAAAGCACTTAGTACCCAAAATGTTTCCCAAACAATACTTTGGTACATGAACCTGGAGGACTCTTCAGGCTGTTCCGTGGAGGTCTAGGGTCACACCTTAGCTTTCTGTCCACCTTGCCTGAGAGAAGCACCTTGTCCTTGGACATTTGCCACCGTTCATAGAACAGCCTTTCCCCTCCTTCTCCTCTGCCTCCTGCACACCCTTCCTTTACTCCACCTGAATCGCCATATCCTACTTGGGCACGTGGATCTTTCCTCTTCCTTCTGTGTCTTCTCTAATTGTGAAGACATGCTGTATGATCTGCATTGCACAGGTGCTTTGCAATGTGACGACGCCAGAATAAGAGCTCAATAAACACTTGCTGACTGATGAGTATCACAATTAAGTGGGGGTGCTCTGTGTAGCTGTATATGTGTATGTACATGTGCACATATGTATGTGTGTGCACATGTGTGTATGCATGTGTATTATAGTTTCCCTTGATCTGCTTGAGGATTCAGCTAGATACCAAGAACCATCAGTGTCTCTTTATGCTGATCATTTCAGACTAAATTTACCAATCTTTTAACCTGTACTGATTGTCAACAAGATAATATTCCTTCAAACATCTTTGTAGTTCCTTCTCATTTACACAGTGTGGTCTTGTGAGTCAGGATTTCATCAGTATTTAACCTTAACATTCTAACAGATGCACCTATGAGCCTACCTGATTTTATCTTAGATCGCAGGTTGTAAACTGAGGCTCAAGGCAGCGGTAACTTATGTGACAAGAAAAGGAGGAATTAGATCTCGAACCCAGGTAGTCTCCATCCTTCGTGTTTTTCCCAAAATACCCCATGGAATTTGACTGCTGGTATTTTGCCAGATGTTGATATTATTTCTTACTGTCAAAGCATTTTGAGCAGTTGCCAGTTGAGTTTCATTCTGAATTAGGCAACTATTAACTGATATATTTATCCTTTGTGTAGGAATTTAGAGGAGAGAGAGGAAGAAATTGAGTTGGGATCTCAGAACTCCCTCACCATCTGAGATCAGGTGCTTTTAACTACAATAAACTAAACTGTTTATTAAACTTATTCAGTTACTATGGATACAATCCTATGCCTTGTAATCAGCTAGTTGTCGGGAGGGTCCTAACTCCACTCACCAATTCACACATACATTTTCCCTACTAAGGGTCAAGTCTTCTGTCAGTTGTTGCTCCTAAAGTGTGTAGTTGAAGGGATTCCTTAGTCTTTCCTGATAATACTGGTAAAAATATATTTTACTCTGGGCTTCCTATGACTCTTTATGTTATCCTTCCCTTGGTTCTCCCCAGTGCAGGGTGAGGTCCATTGCCTACGGTGGTACCTTCCTGGCCTGGAGTACCTGGCTTATCTTTAGAAGCCCAGGATTGTTTCTTTTCTGATGAACTAACAGGGTAGAGAGAAAGGAAGTGGGCAGTTATAGACAGATGGCATGAGGTGGAGTTGCAGCCACAGAAGCCAGCAGAGTGTGGCAGAAGACTGCTGCTGCTGAGGTTGGGGGTACTGTACTCACCCCCACCCCCTACTTTTCTACCCCATCTCCCCACTACTGAGATCAGAGGCAAAGATCTGCCGCCCACCTGGCTGGAGGACAGCTGCCTTCCGAGGCAGCTCTCATGATCAAGAGAGTGAGCTGACTTATGCCATTCCCTATTAAAGACTCCCCCGAAATGGTCACTCATTTCCACTTCCTTCCCAGCAGCTCCCTCACTCAAGATGTCAGGGGCAGAGTTCAAACTGTAGTCCTGTTGGATCCAGCCTGTGTCTTAGCATGTAGCGAGTCCGTATAAACCCGGGTCCGGAGCCCTCAAGGAGGGTCACTATGTGGCCGTATGACACTGGATTGGAGAGCCAAGGCACAGAGAAGAGTCAGCACGCTGGGGATCAATTGGTTCACAGTAAACAGACTTTATTGCTAGCTTGAGCGAGGGTCCAGCCCCGGGGAGCACTGGCACAGCAGCCTCACCCTTGGAGGGAAGGACCCCGGGCTGCTTGCGCACTGGGTTTTTATAGTCACAGAGTCACAGACAGGGAAGATAAGGGAAGAAAAAATGAGTCTGGGGGCTTTCCATGCTGGCGCCAGAGCCCCTCTGGTTTATCTCATCCTGGTTACGACGCCCTGCTTGGGAGGGGGAGCTGTGTGTAACAGATAAGGGAGCAACTGGTTAAGCAACCGTCCCTTGCATACCTTTACTGATTAACTTTTACTGATTACAATGCATCCTTTTGCTGATTCCTACAGTCTACTGAACAGGCACGGCTGTCAGGCTTGGCTGGTGTCTGGACATCTGGGATGGAGTCCAGCCCCTCATTGCAATGGCTGCTTCACCAAGGAAAGGAATATTTATTGCTCTAAGACATTAAATAAGACCTAGTTCGTAACCGCAAAGTCTAAGCTGCTGGTTTTAAGCCTGTGTCCTGCCCACAGTTCTCAGCACATCTTGCCTGAGTCAAGATGAAGGTAGAAGTCATTACAAAGACTGCAATGTAAAAACTTAAGTGTATACTGTTAACTGAAAAATAATCTCTAGACAATTTAGGGAAAGAGTTTATTAGATAATCAAACTGAGGATTCAAATTTAGAAAACAGTCCACCAGATTTTACTCTGTGAGAACTGTTCTGAATAAGCATGCTTGAATTTAGTTTATATATCCAGAAGCAGTGAGTCATCGACACCAAGAACATAGTTGCTCTTGATAAGAATGGCTTGCAGATCTAAATTCTCCAGATCCATAGATGAGCAATGCTAGAGGAAGACAATGCAGGATTCTCCCCTTAAAGAATACTCCTTAGAGATGCAAAGACTAGGCACCACTGTTAACTTTTTTTTTTTAGCTATAAAGACTTCTCCCTTTGGGTATAGCTTTTTGCATACAAGGGGCATGGTGGGTCCCTAGAAAAGTTTACATTGTGTTCACAAATTGAAAGATTCCAAATCCCTTCAGAGCTGATTATTTCCCTTCCACCTAAAACAAAAGGGAGGGTGTTTCTTTTTATTCTGAAACCAAAGCTCCAGGTATGAGATTTAATATTAGCACATCACATCAAGTGCTGGGACCCAGACCTCAAGGCTCTCAAAACCCAGACAAGAACTCTTTTTTAAAAACTCTGTGGTCTAGGGTATCCTAAGTAAAATTAACAAAGGCTAACAATGCTGAAGGTACTTAAAGAAAAAGCATACATTTTTAGAAAACAAATAAAACCTCTGAGGTTTTCTGAGCTGCCTAATTTTGTAAGAGTCATTTACTTCACAATATTTGTGTTTTGTGTCTGCCTTGGGCAATTGATATTAATGCTAAAGACAAATGCCTATGGACCTTCTACCAGGGCCTAGGTAAATTCCTCATAGATAGTTCCCCTTTTTGCTAATATTGCAACTGGATCGAAGCCCTAGGATCTTGTGATTCAGCAAGATGCCCTTCAGGAATAACTATCATGAAACATTGAAAAAATAGAATGAATTACTCACAAGATTTGGGAATTACACAGTACACCCAGGCTTCACTGGGGGAAATAATGGCGATTAGAGAGGGAAGGAGTGAGACAGAAACAGAGGGGTATGAGACTGAAGGTAGGGGATTTCAGGTTTCAAGGGCTTATTCTTTATTGGTGCTTTCAAATCCTATGGGTAGTAGTTTAAATTGTGGGAGGATAGAGTAAAGAAAGAAAAAGGAAAAAGACAAGCCAGTTCCAACTGACCGTTTATCTAAGGAACCTCCATGGCGGGAAGCGCCTGGCCCTCATCTAGTCATTGCTTGCCAAGTGTTTGCTTTGTAGCAGGGTGGTCCCCAGGAAAAGGGAAGGTTCCAGGTTTCCTGCCCCACCCAAGAGAGGGTGGAGCTGAGCAGGCAAGAGAAGAGGCTGGAGAAGGGAGGAGGAAGGATGAAGAAGACAGAAAGAGACATGGAGGAGGTACGTGGAGCAGAGAGACATGAGAAGAAGCTGCACTTGCTTCTTGGTCTTGGACTGGTTGAAACAGGTGTGGGTGAGAGGCCCGTGGGGAGCTGACAATGTCAGCTTTTATCTTGATTTTGGTTTTGCTCTTTTCCTTCCAGACTTGTCTGGCCATTTCTGCCCTTTTCCTTTGGGTCCTACCAAGAAGAGACTTAGACCTGTGGCAGGCTTCGGGCCTCAGTGGCCCTGCTTTGGACAAACCCTGTTTGGCTGGGCCTTTCTCCATGAGGAGATGAGTAACTTTGGGGGCTTGATTTGAAAGCTATATCCTTTGCTTTGCCTTTGACATACACTAATTGTATTAAAGTTCCTTTCCGTTAAAAGTCTCATGTACTAGAATGTAGTTGTCTTGATGTGGTGAATGGCAAATCCTATTTAGAGTTGGCAGGTTTGGGGTTTTGGGGTGCCCCTCACCCTGCCCTGTAACGCATTCAGAGTATTTGCAGTGGATGCCCCCTGGATAATGGGTACCTCTGCCACCCAGAGCAGTCAGCTTGGTGAATTTATAGTTCAATTTGTTGTTTAAGTTTAGGAAAGTTGAATTGAGTTTTACTTACTGTACTAAAGTCACAACAGTTTATACTTTTGAACTGGAATGGGTATGAAGGGTGCACACTTGCTCGACAGACCTAGAAGCTGGAGGTATAGCAGGGACGTGTCTGCGGGGAGCAAGTTTAGTTCAGGGTCCCCCCCGCACCCTGTCCCTCATAGAAGAGGAAGCTCCCACAGACTGCTGCATTCGTGACTCTGAAAACACACACGTCAAAAAGTCGCAAAGAGATAAAAGTTAGACACCACAAATTGAAAGCTGAGTTGCCAAATATGTCAGTCATAGGTTTAATAACTGCAATAGACAGAGTGCCATGATAAGAATAACCCCAAATCTTAAGAGAAATCTAGGCAAAGGGCACATTTCATCTACTCACAGCAGAGGAAATAAAAGGCTGCAACTTACATAGAATTGATAATCCAATAAATGCACATGAAAACTCTGAGCTTTTGGTTTATCTGTGCCTGGCTGGGGAGGCCAGGCTTTCCAGCAAGATACCCAAGCTCAGAAGGCTTCTCCATGTGAGCGTAGCTGGAGGCTGTATCTTCACCTCTGTGCACCTGACAAAAGAATCAATAGCATGGAAACCTAGCTCTGTGTCTCTGAAGTTATGGGTCAATATTATTTACCATCTTAAAGAAGGGGCTGGTAAATAAATTACAGTACATCCCTATAATAGATTATGCATATAAAAGGGTGATATTTGAAGAATTTTGAATGTGAAAGATGTGCAAATACAATTTTATATGAGATAGAGCCCAAAATTCAATACAAGTACGACCCCAATTATATTAATCCATGTGTATGACATAAAACGTAAGCTAATTCACCAAATATATAACAATAGATCTCAAAATAGCAGGGTTTTCTTTTTTTTCCCCTTATTTAATTTTTTTTTCTTACAATGCTTGCTTTCTTTTCCAGGTGTTTTATTTTCTTATTTCTTCAAACTTCCCGAAATAAACAAGAATCATCTTTATAATCAGAGAAAGAATGTCCTTCTTTTTAAATAATATCTAAAACTCGATTAAAATTAAACCCATTTTTAGAGTACCTCAATTTGTTATACCCTAAAGTATTTTGGTGTCATCAAACCCTTACTGTTCAAAGCACACCTTCAGCAGCACCCATGAAATGCCCATCTTACACCTCATAATGTTACACTGCATGGTGTTCTTTGCATTTGGGATTTATTGGTTTAACATTCAAGCAGTTTAATGTCCTAATAAACGTTATAGTCAGGGATCTAATTGAGTACTTTTCCAATCTGCTTCCCAAATTTTCCACAAGCCTTGAAAAGAACTTACCTAAATATTCAGATACTACAATATATTCTTCCTCAGCTTCTTACTTCTGTTAAAATAAAACCCTAGTGACTGTTATATATCTAGTGCCAAGGGCATGGCATGCAAGGCCGTATTTGGTCCTCTCATCCTATTTAAAGATGAAGAAAGAAAGATAGAGGCTAGCTGATCCTGCCATGCCCCAGACCGTTCGCTTCCAAGCTTCTATGTACTGGACCCAGAATAAATTGGTGTCACTAAACATTCTAATTGTCACTGTATAAAGATTAGTTTTACCCTCTTTTTAGGATCCAACTTGATGGTCTAAGAAATGATGAAGCTACAAACCTTGGTTTTTCAACTCATTGATTGGAGATGATTAAGAGTTTTCATTCAGGCTAATGTATACCTTTCTGTTTATTATTTCCAAAAAAAGGCTCATGGCTTCTATTTATATTTTCATAAGTACACTTATATTTTAATGTGTTTATATTAGACATGATTTTTATATTTTTATGGGATTATGGAGACATCTATTTCTGTTGCACCACACAATTAACATTCTGGTGACTTTCTTTTGGTTTTATGTGTATCATTTCCTTTGTCCCTGGGAAGGTGCCAACTTTGAGAGCAGTAACCATTTATAAGAATTATTTCTACTTACAACTCTACTTGCCATTATCTCCCTCAGCTCTTAAGTATGGGTTGTAATCTCTGACATTTCTTCAGTTGGAACTCACAAATAATGGAGGTTTTTAACAAAATCTGTAGATTTCTGAATATATTTAAATAGTTTATAAGCTCATACTCTAATTTTTGATAAATAACCAAATGCATAGGGTGATACTAAAACTGATATTTTTAAATTAAGAAATATTTTCATTTTCTCTGAAGACAGGGATCTTATGACATGTTTTTCTGTCTCTTACATTATTTTACAATATTATACAAAATCTTTCATACTAAAAATCTGCTTCCTTTGTCTTTGTGTACCTGGATAGTTGGACCCTTTTTAGAGCATATACCCCTTAATAGATCCCTGGCTCCCCCTAACAGTGCTGAGACATTTCCTTGATACCTTCTTTATCAGGTTAATTGCTTAACATTGCACTTCTTTGAAATCCACTCCTTAATAATGAGATCTGCCCTGCTCAGTCATTTAAAAGGCAAACTGTCTTTGGAAGGCAAGAGAAAAATGTACCTGGGAGAATCCAGGTAGGGCTTAGGAAGAGTCTCTGGAGCTAGAAGTTGGGAGGAGAAAACTATTACTGGAGAAGCAAAGGGAGGAGTTGGTACACCAGGAAGAGTCAACTCTGGGTGAGTCACTGACTTGTGACTCTGTATGGCTGATCTGGTAAGGGCTCACCAGCAGATGTTTGCTGGGACTGTTTGGGGAATGAAGGGGATAGGCTGGAATCTTATTCAGTGCTCTCATTCTGAAGGATGGAGAACTGAGCTCCAGGGAATACCTTATATGCAGACCTTATATGCAGTCTTGCTGCAGGTGGGCTGATTCTGGCTAAACCTCCCACATCTGCAACGTTGGGGAAAGGGAGGCTAGTGGACACTTGACTGAAATACACAGGTTAACAAACACATGCTTCTGGGGTGAAGTTGGTGAGGTGATGAGAAAGAAAATAAAAATGACTCCAGAGAAAAGCATGTATAAGGGACAAGTGACAGTTTTCACACGTAGATCTGATTTATCAGATATATGTTTGGCTTGTCTCAGCCCTCTGGCTCTCCACTGGGATTCTGAAGCTGCTTTGCTGGATATCGAGCTATAAGTAGATTTGCCAATCTTTGCTGACAGAGCCCTGCATGCTCCTTCTGATTGCCTAAGAAAGGCTTGCTCTGGAGTGCCCTTCCTGTCTGAGGCAGCCAGGATGGGGTTTACATAGGAGGTATTCCCCGCCTGGATCTCAGTTTCCCCAACTTGCAAAATGATAACATTGAACAAGATACTAAGACTAATAAAAGTTCTAATGCTGTTTGTGCTTTTAATAGGAAATAAATAATATCACATGTTCTGGTTTGTGATACATGAAGATAAAACTGGTATCCAGAAATGTCCTGTTATTTATGACCTCTTACTTCAGTTATTATGACCTCTACTTCTAAGTTATCTTAACCAGCATGCTATCAGACCAGCTGAAACCAGTGTGGCCCGCTTGTAATGCCTGTGCCCATCTTGATGTCCCCCCACACACTCAGGTGCATTGGAGAAGCAGATGGCCAGTAGTGAACTCTTAATATCAAATGTGAAAAATCCACCACATGTAACACACAGAACTGCACCCACTTCCTGCATCTCACATGCGACCCAGAAAGAGAGGTGAAGAGCTATATGTACCCACACTCTCGAAACTTTCCCATACCCTTTGGCCAATAATTTTCTACCCAAATATCTTCTTGCTCCCTATTTTTGCAATAAATACCCTTATTAAGCTTAAAAATTCATTGGGGAGATGTATCTGAACCTCATTTCCTATCTCTTTGCTTGACTGACCTTTAAATAAAACTTTCTTCCTGCAAAAGTACCATTCATTGGCTCTGTATATGGTTTTTCCTTGTGTATTAGGTTAGTGGACCTGCTTATGGTTGATTTCAAAGATTTTTTTGGAAAATATGAATGTTCACTATGCAGAAAAAAAAGAAAATGGCTCTCGTGCTGTGGTTGGTTGCTTGGTTTTTTTCTAATAGTCTCTGCAAACTCCTTTTAAGATTTTGTTGTAGGAACAGCACTGAAAAAAGATTGTCAGTATATTGAGAAATTCTGCTAAGCATGGTGAATGTTAGTTTTTAAGTGGAATAATTATTATTTGCTTTTTACCTGCATGGTCTAATTGGGCATCCTGAATGGTTTGTTTTTTTTTTTTTCTTTAAGAACTCTGATTCTCAAAGGATTTTGAATGACTCACTGATTTCCTATAAATTGCTGAAGCAAACAATCTTTTCGTTCTGCAGGTCTTCATCTTTGATGAACATAAAATTCTTAACTATTAAATGTTTCTTCTTGTATAAAAGTTTGGCAAGGTGTAGACTAGCCTCTCGTTGAAGTTAATCAAATTATTATCCTTGGGGGTTATAAAGTAGCAAGGCAGTGATCCCTTGCTCTCTATTTGGTGTTTCAAAAGAATGGCTTATAAAACATTGTAATTATGACAACACCTCTATGTTTTCTTGATGAGTGAATTTCAAAACTATTCACCCCCCCCCCCACAAATTATGCTTGAACAAGAATCTCACATGTTTGAGAGTTGGGGGCTGCTGGAATGAGGTGCTCATACCTAGCACAGAAGAAGGATAAAGTCCTACCCATCCCTTCATTCCTCAGCTGGAATTCTGCCAGATAGGCTGACAGAAGACAAATTAACAAATTAACTGAAGTGTCTTAATGGCATCTCACATACATGGGAGCACATGGTGATGAGTAATTCAAAGGGCTGGTTAGAACTTGGGTTTATATAACATCTCAATAAAAGAATCAATTTGTGGAGAGGTGACAGATAATGAAAAAGGGATGGGGTGGTAAATTTTGGATAAATATGGGTGAACTCCTGGTAGAAAATGACTATTTAATGAGGTTTGTTTGTGTAGACTCAAGGCGTAATCTCATTTTGGGCAATAAGGTTGCTACTCAGTCCCTGATATGGAAAGTGGTGGATGGGGAGATACAGTCATGAGGGGAATTTATATTCTGTTTTCTAGAAGACGATGGGGAAGCAGGATGTGTGCAACAGAAAGCACTCCCCATTTCTGCCTTTTCTCTCTTGCTTTCAGTTCAAAGTAGTTCTTATAACAGAATTCACATTTTGAGGTGACAGTCTGATCCCCTCCTCTAGCCAAGTCTGGATCAGTCTAAGTTCCTGCTAAACGCTACGGAGGAAGAAATGAGCTCATCCTCTGTTGGTTCTGCAGGAATCCAGAGAAGCCAGTGTCCCATGTAGGTGAGAAGAAAATTTAACTTCCTTCTGTGTCTAGGTTCTTGACTGAGAAACTCTTGTAGTAAAAGACTCGTAATGGAGGGAAACAAACAGAAGTTTTATTAACTGTCTATCTCCTGTATATGTAGGAGTAGACACCCAGGAAAATAGTAACTTCCTGAGATGCCAAACCATTTTAAATACTAGCTTCAGCTAAAGACAAAAGAGAGAGCCACTCTGGGATATTATCAAGCAAAACAGTAAACTAGGGCATGGTGGTTATACAGATTTCAGTAGCTGTCTTTTCCATTGATGAGTGTTTAGTCATCCTTCTCTTCCTGGTGCAGAGAAGGAGAACACTTATAATAAGATTTCCCTTATAAATGTACATTCTCCTCACAAAAGGGCAACTTCAACTGTTTCATAGATTCTTCTGTGTCTGCAGCTTCTCAAATAGAACCAGCCCAAAATAATTCTTACACCAGAGAGTCATATTTGGGGGTGTCATCGTCAAATCTGCTTCACCTCTTTTTACTGGGCCCTGGTTTCCTTCAGGAGAAAGAGAACTCATGAATATGTTGATAATTTGGACTCCATCAAAATTTAAAGCTTCAGCTCTTTCAGATATTGTTAAGAAGTTGAAAAAACAATCTACAACCAGGGAGAAAATATTTGCATAGCTTATAACTGGCAAATGACTTATATCTAGACTACAAAAAGAATTTGTACAATTTAATAATAAGAAAAAACAAATTTGAAAAAGATTTGCAAAGATTCTGGAAATATTTCTCCAAAGAAGCTATTTGGGTCACCAGTAAACTAACAAAAAGATGATCAACATTATTAGTCCTTAGGGAAATGCAAACTGAAGGAGATATCAGTTCTTACCAAATAGAACGGTCATAATAAAAAAAAAAGAACGAGTGTTTACAAGGAGGTGGAGACATTGGAGATCTTGCTGGAGTGACTGTAAAATGATGCAGTTATTTTGGAAAAACTTTTGGCAGTTTATATTATTTACATCTGACCCAGCAATTCCACTCCTAGGTATATACCCAAGAGAGATGGAAACATTCAACTACAAAAGACTCAAACAAGAGTGATCATAGCAGTGTTACTCATAACACCTACTAACTGAATATTATGAATTGTGTTAGAAATGTTTGCTGACTTGCAAATAGATGGAACACATTAGTTTATCTTAGAATGGGTGCTTAGGATTATAGAGGGTGAACTCTGCAAGTGGACACGTAGTTTATTTGTGGGATGCTAGATACATTCTAAAATTAGACTGTGGTGAATTTTGTAAATTTACTAAAAATATCTTTAAGCATTGTTAAGCAAGTGAGTTTTTCTGGTATGTAAATTGTACCTCAGTAAAGCTATTAAAAAGTAGAGCTCTGATGGAAAGCAGTATGGCGGTTCCTCAAACTACTAAGAATGGAACTTCCATATGATCCAGCAATCCCACTCCTAGGAATATACCCAAAAGACACAAAAACACTGCTTCAAAAGAATACCTGCACCCCTATATTTATAGCAGCACTATTTACAATAGGTAAGACCTAGAAACAACCTAAATGCCCAGAAGTAGATGAGTGGATCGGGAAGCTGTGGTACATATACACAATGGAATACTATTCAGCAATCAAAAAAGATAAACTAGAGTCATTCATAGGAACGTGGATGGAGCTGGAAGGGATTATGCCCAGCGAAATAAGTCAGAAGGCAAAAGAAAAATACCGATGGTTCCCCTCCCCCAGGAGGAATATAAAGGAACCAAATAAGTATAAAGGAAAATAATAATAATAATAAAAACACAACAAAAACAAAAAGACAAGGACAAATTGGGGACAGTTGGTGGGGGAGAGGGAGAGGGTTGAGGGCAGACGGGAGCACGGGGGACTGAGGTGATGGTGCACTGGTGAAATGGTGATGGGAAATACATGGGGATTACAATTGATGTCAAATATATATAAATAAAGAAAAAAATAATTTTTTAAAAAAAAGTAGAGCTCATTATTTGGTAGCATAATATTGAGTTGTAGAAATAACTTTTAAAGATAGTCTTTAATTAAAAATCATGAGCATTAAAGGGACTTTCAGTTAACAATTGTCTTTGGGCACACACACAAAACACCCCCCTTACAGCATGCATGTGCATATACATGCATGCACACACACACACCTGTGCCCACCTGGCATAGAAAGATAGCTGGAGGCTGTGCATCAGAACAGGAAAAGGGGTGATTTTGATTGGCAATGATATTTAAAGTGCTTTTAATCTTCTCCTTTTATTTCATTTTCTAACTTTACTATAAATCCATGTTAAAATTATCTTACAAATCCCATCCCCTGCCTTTGAGATGAAATTGCTGTCATTGCTGGCCTACCTCTGTGTTGTGTTTCTTTCCTCACTCCACATATAAATCACCATGAAGACATTTGTTTTATTGCCTAAATTTCTCCCAAACACAGTCATACCTTTCTTTCTCTTGTGGAGAAGGGAGGTTGTATGTGGGAGTGTGCTTAAATGGCCAGGAAATATTTGCTTTCCCCAAGCTTTATGGAGATCTACTTGACATATAGTATCATGTAAGTTTAAGGTGTATAAGGTGATTATTTGATTTAATATATATAGTAAAATGTTTATCATAGTAAGGCTAGTTAATACATCCTTCCCTTTACCATTATGTTGTTTTGGTGAAAATATACTCTTATAGCAGCTTTCAAGTATATAATATAGCCTTATTAATTTAAGTATTAAATGATTAAACCAATTAATTATAATTCTGATGCTGTGCATTAGCTCCCTGGAATGAACTTACTCTGTTATACCTGAAAGTTTGTCTTCTTTAACCAACAACTTACAATTCCCCCAGCCTTCAGCCCCTGACAACTACCAATCTGTCCTCGGTTTCTGTGAGAAGTTTCTAGATTATACATATAAGCAAGATTGTACAAATTGTACAGTATTTGTTTTTCTCTGTCTGACATATTTCACTTAGATTAATGCCCCGAGGGCTCACACACATTTTCAGAAAGGGTGGGATTTCTTTCTTTTTGATGCCTGAATAATATCCCATTGCATATATACATATATGTATATAAATATACATATTCCATGTCACAATTTTTTCCCATTTATCTATTGATGGACACTTAGGTTGTTGCCATGTCTTGCCTATTGTGACTTCTGCTGCAGTGAGCATGAGTGTGCAGATATTTCTTTCAGGTAGTGGTTTCACCTTCTTTGAATCTTTACCTCACACTGGGATTGCTGGATTGTATGTCTCTCTTTATTCTTTTTGAGGAAGCTTCATTTTGTTTTCTGTAGTGGCTGCTCCAATTTACATTCCCATCAATGTTACACAAAGGTTTCATTTTGTCCACATCCTTACCAGTTGGTTTTTTGATAATAGCCATTCTATAGCATTCAAGTCTCTCTGTTACTCTCACCACCACACTACATGGTCTATGACTACATGCTTTTCATGAGCTGTGTCTGCTATTACTAAGTACCTTATATCAGGTGAGTTGGGCAGCAGAAAAGTGTTGCCTCACAATTCTAGAGACTGAAAGTTTCATATCAAGGTGCTGTCAAGGGTAGGTCCTCCTTAGGACTGTGACAGAGCATGTTACACATCATGCTCCTAGCTTTTGTTGGTTTGTGAACTATCTCTGGCATTCCCCGGCTTGTAAAATCATCACCCTCATCTCTAGCTTCATGTTCACAGTCCTGTGTGATCTGTCCAAATTTCCCCCTTTTTATAAGCTCACAAGTCATACTGAATGCCCGCCATGTCTGGTTTCTCTTGAATTCCGTCTCATGCATGTTGCAGTTGGTCATCAGTAATGTTGGTGGGGCAACTACATGAATAATAACAAAGGAAAGTTTGAACCTTGGACTCCTCGTATGTATCAGCCTATGGGGTAAGCTTATATACCACAAACACACACACACTCTTTCTCTCTCTCTCTCTCTCTGCACTGAGGGAATATGTGATAGGTTGCCTATTGGTTCTGCCCTGCCTCCTGTGCTCAGAGGGAACACACATGGTTAATAGCATTGTCCTCGGCATACTATGAAGGAGTCTGTAGGCAATGGCTCCTACCTGCAGCTGAAGTTTGTACTTCAACTAATGTCCACAGCTATTGTTTGCAGAATGTGCTCTAATAAGTAGCCCTGTCCTTAAGGTTTTAAGTTTACCTAGTGGATGTGCTCAGAATGGGCTCTTCCTTGTCCCGTTGCTTTGCTTGTCTTAGTTTTCCAACGTTGACAGTCCTGTGACTATTTCAGCAATTAACTACCTTCTATAGCCTAATGTGGGTGCATGGGTGTTCATAAGGCAAGCAGAGAACAATCGTTCAGTAAATTCATTTATGACTGTGATGTTTTAGAAAATTTGGAAATCTCAAAAATCTTGTTGGTCTGCAAAGACAAGCTTGTCATTTGACTGAAGACTCAGCAAACATACAGTGCAGGAGACAGTCTTAGAAGGTTCCACAATAGACATGTTGCTTGAAGTTTCTTTGTAGAAAGAGATGATCGAGTAGGGAAGGCTTGCAGGTGATGAACACATAATGAGGGCCACCTGGAGCACAGAGGGCTCCAGACAGATGAAATCAGACAAACTGGCCATAATGGTGCAGTGGAGAAATCAACTGCCAAGTTCACATGAATACAATAACTGAACGACTAGGTATATGAATAAATGAATTTAATTACTCATTTATTGACTAACTGATAATCTTTCAGATAATTCGCAATGTTTAAATTACATTGGTTGAAAGCAATAAAACATGAAATCATGCCATTTGCAAGGACATGGATGGCCATTGAGGGTATTGTACTTAGTAAGATAATTCAAGGAGAGAGACAAACACATATCCTTTCACACATGTGAATAATAAGAAACAAAGTAAATGAATAATCAAAGCCAAACACAAACAAGCATTTAGATTCTGATAAAAGAATGGTAGTTACTACAGGGCATGGGGTTGAGAGTGGGTGGTGGTAGATGGAAACTAAACTTTTGATGGTAGGCACGGAGGTGGTAGAGTATACATTTGTTGAGGTGTGAGGTTGTACCCTTCTACACACTGCTTTGATGTGTGTGCACATACATGTAGGTAGGTAGATAGATACGTAGCTAGAGAACAGCAGCTAGACTACTTCTAGTGTGAGAACAATAATTCTCATCACTATGCAGGAATGAGATCCAGCACAACTAGGATTCAGCCAGTGTGCTACCGATAGGTACATTTTCTGCCTGTAATACAGCTTATAGACGCACGGAGCTGTACACGCATGCATGCATATAGATCACATATACCCACTCGTATATGTATGTTTGTACCTGTGTGTGCTCCCCATTCTTTATTCTTGATGCATTGCATTACTGCTGGACATTCTGCAGTGTGTATGCATTTGCTGTTAGCTATTCTTGGTCAGCAGCGAAGATAAGGTACCCCTGGCACTGGTCCCAGTGAACTGACAGAAGGGCATGGCTGGAAAATCACCCCCACTCCTTAGCACATCCAGTGTGGTTCAGAGGCTGTGCTGTTGAAACTGACCAGAGTGGATGGATCTGCTCCTTGCCTTCAGGGGCTTCAGTCATAGACAGTGGCAGGCAACACTTAACTTTGACCACCAGTTTGTTTTCCACAGGCCATGCTGATCCTGTTCTTTGTCCCTTGGTGCCAAGTCTTTGAACCTCAGCTGCACCACTCATTTCCTTTCCCCCTTTTTTATTCTCTTCCCTTCACCTGGCCGGTCCCAGAGGGGAGGCATCACAGAGAAGCAAGGTGGAGCCTACTCAATGCTCCCCAATGCTCTCTTCAGTTCTGATGTCCCAGTACACAGAGATCATTTCTGATGTGTTTCTCTGCCTTAAGTCCCACACTGGAAAGCAAGCAGATCCTCATAGGTCATCATTCACAAAGGTAAATTTACTAATGCATATTGGGGAGGAGGAGCAAGTCTGAAGATCTTTACAGATGTCTGTCTTTCACAGTACTGTGCCCTTGAACCTGGCCCATAGCCTCATTACAGTGGAATTTTGAGTCAAAGCATAGTAGGTGACGTTTTTGTGATGTCACACCCTATAGATTTTAAGTGACAACAGTTTCACGGTTTTAAAGGTGAATGTAAAGCAGGTGAATCATAACTGATTAAATTACCAGTTGTTAATTACATTGCCAGTTATACATTATAAACTCTAATTCTGATGAACACAGCAGCTAATTAGTTGACATCTTTGGTTGTGTCACAACGGAATCTGGCATGCATAACTCATAATTCATAGGAAGGGGAAAATGTACCCTATATAAGCTGTGTAATCAGCGCCAACATGGCTGAAACAGAGTTGTGTGGCTTCTGAGAAAGCCTACGAAAGAATGAGACACATAAAGGACATTTAGAATTATTGTTCTTGCTCTAAAAATAGTCTAGCTGCCATCTAACTTGAGGCAAGGCACATATGGAAAACCTGTATTTTAATATCCACATTACTCACAAAATCAGGAAAATGTACAATTAACTTGATAGTTGATGTTCTAACCAGTGCCTTGGTGAATAGAGACCTTTTGCTACTTTATTTTTTTTTTTTGTTAAAGATTTATTTATTTATGCATACAAGCACAGGGGTACAGGTCAGAAGTGTGGGGGGTGAGAGGATTCACCACAGAGAGCCGGGAGCAGAACAGGCA
>JAGFMF010011610.1:4127305-4237854 GCA_019455555.1 Galemys pyrenaicus
CTCCCTGGCCGGCGGCAGGGATCGAACTCGTGCTGCAGTGGCTGCGGTTTGCTTCATAGTGCGTTGCTTAACCCACTGCGCCACCAGGGAGGCCCCTGAAGAGAGACATTTTATTTTGAACATACATAATTCTTCGGTATTTCTTCCTGTTATCCTAAGTTTGGCATAAGGCTTAGGAGGGTCGAGGGCAGGGGTCGGGCAGGGAGAGTCAGACGCTCTATCTTAGTTAATGATTTTGATGAACTACCGCAGTTCCGACCAACTACACTTAGGTAAGTCACCTTTATACATCGGATGCCCTGTGAGTTCCAGGTCTCAGTGGACTGGAGAATTCTGGACAAGGATGGACTTGGGGGTTCTGGATGTGGGGATTCCTCCTCCCTGCCTGGCCCCTCTCACTGCATCCTGTGTCCCAGGGCTCTGCTCTCCGTGGGGACCTGTCCCAGATTAAACCAGAGGTGCTGGACATTTTCCCTCTTTGCAGTGGCATCTCATAGGAGCATGAACCTGGGAGAGCAGAGGCCTGAAAAGTCTCGGCAGGTTTCCTGCACCTGCCTGCCCCACTACCCCAGATCTTTTGTGACCCAAGATGGAGCGATACAGGTGCCCCCCGCATTGGACATGTGGCCCAGAGGTCAAGGACAACTATGCTACATCTACCCGCCACCCCTGAAATGCTGCCAGCGGTGGATTAAAGGGTAAATGGAGCGTTCAGAGGTAGGGGGTGTGCCAGTGAGGGGTCAGGGGCTGGGAAGGAAATGACTGATTTTACGTAGGGCCTTCCAAGTGCCTCGCCAGCCCCATCTGAGGCTGTATCTGTGCCTAAGCCAGAGCCATCTGTTCTCTGGCACGGACACTGTGCAGACGCCTGTTCACTCAATGGACGAATCAGTATTCCATGCGCACACACCTGACGTCCCCCATAATTCACTTAGAGGAGCGATACTTTACAAATGCCGAAATACTGCAAATCTCGACCTTCACCCAGAGCACAGTCCTCTCAAAGCACAGCACATCAGATTACAACCAGAAGATCTCTGTGAGCCTAGAGCCCCACCAGCTCTGAAGAACGTGGGGAGGCGCGAGGCATGCCCACCCAGTGACCCCCTGCAGGCTGGGCCCCCCACACGCAGGGCCCTCTCTCTGCGGCCCCAGGCGCTGCTGTTTCCCGCAGCCCATTCTCCAGGCTGTCACCCCATCCTCTGCCAACTCGCCCTGTCTAGATGTGCTGATGGGGCTGCTTGTGCCCCAGCCGAGCATCAGCGCCAAGAGACAGCCTGGCTTTTCCTGGTGTTGGCTAATCTCTTAAGCCCCGCTGCTCCCAGGTGAGGGTGCTGGTCCCAGGCCGCTCCCCCAGGACTCCAGTTTCTCCCCAGATTTTGCCCATCTCCCTTACGCCACCTCCTCACCTATGCTTGCCTCATGCGCCTAGTCATCCCCTCTCCCTGCCCCCACACCGGCTCCTCTGCCAGGTGCTGCCTCTTCTAGAATCCTGCATCTCCCCACCAGCACCCTCTGCACCTCCTCCCTGAGGTTGCTTATCCCCACAATCCTTTCATCCTCAAGTCCTGTGGAAGCCCACTACTCCCGCGGCCCTGCTCCTGCCCGTCCTCCCCAGGGCTCCCGTTCTCAGGGCGCCAGGCCTCTCTCCATACTCCAGTCCTCTCTGAGGACTGTCCCTCAGCTCTGAGCCTCTTTTTGAAAACTTATTTATTTATTTCTTGAGGTAACATTGTTTTACAATACCACGTATGATTCAGAAGTATAGCATCACACCACACACCACCAAGGCACGCTTAGTCCTCCACCAGAGACCGTTGTCTGCTCCTCTTTGATGCTATTTCTCCCCACGCTCCTCCCTCCGCTCTCTCTTCCTCACCCCCCTCATTCCCTGCTCTTCCCAGTGTGCTCCTCCTGAGCTTTTGTCTCTAAAGGGCAGGTGGGAAAGGAGCCTCCAGTCCTCAGTTCTTTCCCTGTTCTTAGTACCTTAGAGAGTGTCATACTTGGTGTGCCTGAAGGTTCACTTGGTGGATCATCCCTTGGGAACAGGAAAGCTGAGAACCAGGGACACGGGGAGTAGAGACACTGTCACTCGCCACGACAATCAAATAATTCTCCAGCACTGCCTGGTGCTAGACTCCATGATGCTCTGAGCTCCCCAAAGCCCTTCCTTTGAGAAATGCCACATCAGGGCCTCAGCTGGGTCCCCTTTCCCCATCTCCAGGGCCTTCCTCAGCCACATGGTGTTTGGGGGTCACCACCCTGGCAGAAGTCAAGGAAATACCAGCCCATGGTCCTGCAGGGTCACTCCTCTCTGCCTCTTCCATTGTGTGCAGCTCGGAGCTAGTGTAAAGACAGACTCACACCAAGTTGGTGGAGGTGGGTTGGTTCTGTGAACTCCACCTATTAGCTGTCTCACGTGATGCCTCAGCCCCACCTGCCCCATAGCACAGCAGGGACTCTGAGGGGAGGTTGTGCCATGGGGTTGTCCTCTGAGAGACTCCAGTTCTCTCAGCCTGAACCAACTTATCTCCCTGCTCTACTATCCTGCTGACAGGTGTCCTCCTGCCCCCTCCAGACAGCACCTGAGTGTCTTCCAGTGTACAGGTGAAGAACAAAAGTTTAACTCCTGACCTCCATGTCATGGTCCAGGAAGAATCCAGAGGCCCCATTCCCTGCCCTCGGCCCAGTGATACCTGGATCACTATGTATTCCTGGAGATTTCACAATCTTGAGGGCTCTTCTTTTTCTAAGAACAGGTTAGAAATTCAAACTCTGGAAAACTCCTCTCCCCCTCCTTGCAAATTACATCTCCTGGCAGCTGTCTTCTTCTCTGATTCAGACCACATCATCCAAATCTGAAGCCGGTAGCTTCTCTGGGATCTCCTGTCTCCAGAGAGCTGCACCAAATGTTTGCTGAGATGAGGGATTTGGGGGTGCCATGGTTCTTCTTTTTCCCTCTCAAGAACACCTGACATGACCTGAGTCGCCTCTCCAAGTTATCTGTGCAAACCATTCCCCCCACAAGCTCATTCCATTTTATCATGCAGAGCTAATTAGCTCCCCATCCCTTAGAGCTTCAGAATCAAGAGCCAGGCCCTAGAGGGGGCCATCCTGACTCCAGATTCTACTTCCTCCAATTACTCATGTCAGTGGGGGTTGGGGGAAGACTAAGGTAAATTCATTGATTTGGGGTAATAATGGAAGACTATGGAAGACTAATAATCCAACTTTGCTCTAAGTGAGATGATACTAGGGCCTCCCTGGTGGCGCAGGAGTTAAAGTCTCAGCACTATCAAGTTATCGCCAGCCACTGTGGTGTGAGTTCAATCCCCAGCCAGGGTGCTGACCCACGTGGCACAGCAGACCTCCCCTGTCTCACCCACTGCTTCCCTCAGCAGTATATTTCAGTAGATCTGCCTATTCTGCTCCCCATTCTGCCCATTCTGTCTCTGGTGAGTCCTCTCACCGTCTCACCCACCCCCCCCCACTGCACCTCTGGCCTACACCCTAGTTCTTGTATGCATAAATAAATAAAATAAATACTTCTTAAAAATGAGATGATACTATAATAACATGAGACCCCCCCGGATCCAGAGGGGTCTGAACGTGTTAACTGCTCTGTAGTTATTGTGTGTGGGGATGAGCACATGGACTTAGCAACATGACATGAGAGTGGTTCTCTTTCCTTTACTCACTGGTCTCTACAGGGGAAAGAAGTGGGGTGCTGACTCATGTCCCCACTGATGTGATGCAGTCCTTGCTTTAGGAGGCACTGCCCGATCAGCAGGTTTACCTTTAAATTCAACTTACTCTTTCCCTCTGTTACCTGAACTCTCTCCTCTACTTCCCAGTTGACTCAAGTCACCTTAGTAAAAACACTCGGTCCAAAATGGGAAGGTGGTGCAGATGGTGTGGAGAGCAGCGCAGCCAAAATAAGACCAGATTCCGAGTCTGCAGACTGTGAATGACAAGTGGGTTCTCAGGGCAAATTGACATGCTCTCCATTGTTATGGCAACCCCGTGAGCTCCAGTTGGAAGGGAGAGCCACAGAGGGTGCTAGACTTCATGACTCAGGCGTAGGGTGCAGGCTTAGAAACCAGAGAGAGAAAAAGATAAAATTCTTTTATTGCAGTAAGGGCAGAATTTGGGGTATATTCAAAGTGAAAATTCTTTCACTGCTATTGCTGAATGTTTGCATCTTGCCATGCCAGCAGAACTCTGCATGTTTCTGCTAGAGTGCATCATCTGTGTCCATCCCTCTGATGCAGGGCGATTGCACTTTGCAGGTCCGTGTGCTTCTCAGGGTTCTAGAAGAAGCCTCAGATCAATGAGCTTTTCAGGACTTTTTAAACTGATACTCCCTTTGCACCCATTCTCTATTACTGCCCGCTGACAGTCACCACTCACCACGAATGCCTTCGCTCATAATCCCTCTTCTTAACCACTGAACTCATCATTGCAAAACTGATCTTCTTTCCACATGGCTTTGTGTTTAAAATCTAAGTTGTTCTATTATGTAGATGTAGCTAGGCCAGCAGATCAGGAGATGATCTGAAAACATAATGTGTTACCCAGAGACCCCAAGAGAAGAGAGCATACCAGATTCCAGGTCAGTCACCAGGGAGAGAGGGTGTAACTATGAGGTAATGGACCTGGACTGTGAAAATCCAATAATCCAATAAGGAAGACTACTGGGGATGTGGGCTCCAGATTGGTTGGTTTGCATTTAAAATGCACAATCTCTTGGCAGAATTGTTTACTACCTCTAGGAATTGGCTCCTCCTGGGGGAAGGGAGGGCAGTCCCTTCCAGGGTAGGCAAAGACCCAGATGTTACAGTATGAGTAAAGAGAAAATAAGAGACAGTTAATGCGAGTGTCTCTTGCTATTTGGAATCTGCCAGCGGGTTTCATTGACTGTGAAGCTGGCATTCAAGTTTGCTGATCTTCTGCTCATTACTGAGGAGTCCAGCCTTGCCCACTAGCCTGTACCTAAGTTCCAGCCAAACTGCCCTCCTTAGGGTTTCCATCAACATAGTAAAAGTCACATCTTTGTGTGATTTTTCATGCCCCCTACTTGATGCCCAGCTAACCAAGGCTTCTGTATCTTCATGGCTACTTTACACGAGAGTCTTTCATTGGTGCTAGGGAAGGGGCCACAGTAATACGAAGTGCAGAGCTCTGCCCATGGAAGTGCCTGGAAAAAAATATCCTGTTTCTTCCTGTCCACTCTCCTTCAGGCTGCAAATGCAACCTCTGTAAGCTCAGCCCGTGTGAATATTCTTGCTTCCTCTTCTCTGGTTTTTTGCTAACTTCAGTTTAAGACAAACATATTGCTTACAGCTATTGACTATGTATTGGTTCTGTCACCTCCTTGCCTGTGAGCAACTGAGAGCCACGTCTAGGTGCTCTTTGTCCTCTCAGGGGGTCTCTGCTCCAGTGCTCCCCAAGTCAGTGATAAACATTGTAGAATTGGCAAACCCCGAAGTTTGTCCAGTGAGATGGCAAAACTAATATTGGCCTGATTGTCAGAAGACCTCTATCTGGCACATGTTCTTCCAGTGAGATGCTACCACTGCTTTTGTGGACTGCCAAGCGAGTTTGTTTCCATTTGTGATCTACAAGTCAGTGAACCCAGAATCTCCTATGTGTGGAAGCAGCAATTTGTCCTTTTTGTTGGGAAGTCTACCTGCTTCACCTTTAGATTTTCAGCTGGATCCTTCCATGGTGGGTTGCATAATGTCCCGTGAATATTACAAACTTTTAACACTCAGTTATTCTTGACTTGAATAGTGATTGCCACACTTATATACACACATATATATGTGTATATATAATATACATAGATGGATTTATAAATGCGTGTGCTCACTAACAACTAGGTTTATCTAATCCTTTGTCAAAGCCATGGGGATGTTCCCTGGCCCAGTCCCTTGTTCCCACTCACCTCCAGCTTTAGCTGCAGGCTCCCATTTTGCCCAGATGATGAGATCACCTTATGGTCCAGTTGGTGTAGAAATGGACCCAGCAAGTTCAAGGGAAAAATAAATGTAATGGATCAGGCATCGATACTTCCCACAGGTCATCAAATCTGCAGTCTTCAGTGGGTATTATGGAGGGCATGTATTTGTGGCCCTCACAGAGGGCAGAAGGAAAGGAAGTGGCTTCTATTGCAGAGAGCTAGTTGGTAGGTGGAGTTTGTCCGTCTCTGGTGGTTAACCACATGTCTCCTGGTGGCAGGTCGAGGGCTCCAGTTTCCTGCCAGCTACTTGATTTTATAATGGGGTTTTTCTTTTTTGGATACTTTTATCTTTATTTCTCCGTGGTTATACCTTAAATGCCACTTTATCCAGTGGGGTTCTTACCCAAGTAAAACAGAAGATTTATATGCATGACATACACCTATTACGCCTGGCATTTACACTTACGAGAACACAACCATCACTTCCTACCCTGTCTGAAAATAATATCCACTTCCCCAGGATGGCTGCCTGAATTTGACCTGCCATGCAGGAAATATGCCTGTGAGCACAAAATAATCTTTTTCTCTTCTTTCTCTCCCCCTAGGATTACACCTTAACCATGTATTTTCAACAATATTGGAGAGATAAAAGACTTGCCTATTCTGGGATCCCTCTCAACCTCACGCTTGACAATCGAGTGGCTGACCAGCTCTGGGTGCCTGACACGTATTTCTTAAATGACAAAAAGTCATTTGTGCACGGAGTGACGGTGAAGAACCGCATGATCCGCCTTCACCCCGACGGGACGGTGCTGTATGGGCTCAGGTCTGTCTGCCTCTTCAGGGCCCCTTCTGCAGCCACCTACTTCTTGGTGTTGCGTTTCTCACTTGAGATGATTATAGTAAGTGGGGCTGTGTCCTCAGATTAATTAGGAGACCTCCGTGAGACACTGAGCTTTGCAGAAAAATATCTAATAGAGATAAGATTTGGGGCATCATTGTTACTATAAATAGTCAGCCAGGAAGTAAAAAAAATAGGCTCCTTGGATTGCTTTTATATAATTGGGCTGCCGTATCTAAGAACACGGATCCCCTCAGGATGGATTTCCCATATCATAGCCACGGGGATGAGTAATTAATAGTGCCCTGACACAGCAGACGCTCTCAAGAAGGTTCTCCCAAAGCTGTTCACAGAGTTGAAAATAACGTCTGTTATGCTGATATAAGGTCTGGTCTCCATGGAGCTTTATGAGGTGGTGCCACTGATATTTATGGGAATGACTAAATGCCAGGCTTCTTACCACGTCTCATAATAAAATTGCTTGAATTTGGAATTGGGGCTAAGGATGCTCTGGGTTTTCCTCATTACCTGGGAAACCACCAGGCCTTCCCATGATGCCCCACTGTTATCGGTGGTTAATTATTATGAATATCATCCTTAGCAAACTCTGCTCTTGAAAAGCTTTGTGTTCTTGCACTGAGTTTTACTTTAGAGTTTGTGTGTGTGTGTGTGTTTCTTGAACTCCTGGCTTAAAAGTGCCCTGAGCCTTCTAGAAGTCCCCCATGTGACACATCGGAGATCTTGATGAAAAGATTAATGCAAATGTTTTGTGATTTCATCCTTTTAACTCTGACTCTGGCAGGTCTCAGTGAAATCACAACAACATATACTGGAATCCACACCATGTAACTTTGGGTGCTTTGAGATATAAAGCAGATTCTTTAACATGGCTTTAGATAAAGAAAATACTGGATGACTTTCTCCAAACAGCAACATGTAGAACAAGAACTTCAGAAAAATAAGACTTTATTAACTGTAATAGAAAAAATGTGGCACACGTCAACCAAGCCATGGAGTTACTATGAAAAGTGTCTTGATTGATGTTTCTTTGAGACATTTTCAGCATTTAATATTTTTGCCTAGAAATGAGAGATGTGGTTGCAAATTCTGGAGGCTCTGACAAGTATATCAGTCATAGAAAAGATTATTCAGAAATCTCATGAGCATAAAATAAGAGTCATGGCCTCCATTTACTTGCCCTCTTCCCCTCAGAAAATAAATAATATAGAAGAACCAGTGTGTGTTTGTGTGTTTGTGTGTGTGTGTGTGTGTGTGTGTAGTGGAGAGAGAGCAAAGGAGCAAATATCAATAAAAATTAAGTTAGACCTTCTTGACTTTTTAAGCAAAACTTACTATTTGGCTTCCTTCCATCTTTTTTTTTTTTTTTTGCTTCATTCATCCCTTCATTCATTTACTCTTTTACTGGAGTTAGAATATGTTAGTGTGTCTCTGTTAAAAGCATGAAGCTCTGTTAGGATAGTGTTTTAGGCTAGGTGCTACTATCACAACATACCACAGACAGTGTGGTTTATAAACAACAGATATCAGACATTTATTTCTCACAGTTTCAGAACTAGAAATCTGAGATCAGGTGTCAGCAGTGTCTAGTGAGAGCCCATTTCCTGGCTTTTAAGTGACAGTCACCCCACTGTGTCCTGCCATGGTTGAAGAGTCCAGAGAACTCTGGGGTCTTTTTCATAAGAACACTAATCCCATTGATGAATGTTCTATCCTCAACACTTAGGCCTCCACCTCCTGATACCATAACCTTTGGGGGATAGGCGCACAAATTAATTTTGTGGGGGACACTAGCATTCAGCCTGTATCAGAGAGAATGACATAGTAGAAATGAAAGAATTTGAATAAATTTCCAAACTTCATTTGAAAATGTTAGATATTACCATAAACTAGGAAAAAGAAAAATCAGAGAACAAAACTATATTTTTTAGCTATATACTGTCTGCAAATTCTTATATGAAAGCTAAATAATAGTATAGTAATAAGTTCTGGGAAACTTACAATAATGAACTTCATAGAGTAACCTAAATAAAATCTCTCCAGTCAAATTTACATCAATTATGCATCTTAATGAGTAAATGGATTTCTGCACAAGTAGTTGATTTTATTCAAAAGTACTTATAATACACTCCTTATATCTATATTTAGAACCTCATACTTTTGAAACAATTCTCCAGATATGTGTGGGCCCAGACAAACTGCCAGAAAGAAAATCTGCAACAACAGACCACCTCACTCCTAGTGGCTACACTACCTGTGCTATTCGATTGCTTTTGAAATTGGCTAATCTAGAAATTTCTGTCTTGATATTTAAAAACCACCCCTAGCCATAATGATGAATTCAAATTTGAAGTAATTTGTATTTTTTGAACAAAAAACATATTAGTACTTCAAAATGCAGATTGTTTTATTAAATTTATGTACATACTATGTATATACACACTGGTCCTATTCTGTGCAAAATGAAGTACCAATTATATATGATCAACATAATCAGCTGGTACACACATACACAAACATGCACACTATATATCATGTGTTTTTAAGATTTATTTATTTATGCATACAAGAACTAGGGTACAGGCCAGAGGTGTGGGGGATGAGAGGATTCACCAGAGACAGTATAAGGAGAAAACAGGCAGATGGACTGAAATACACTGCTGAGGGGGAGCAGCAGGTGAGGCAGGAGAGGTCTGCTGCGCCATGTGAGTTAGTTCCCTGGCCAGGGAACAAACTTGTCTTGCAGCGGCTGCTGACAGCTTCACAGTACTGAGACTTAACCCCTTATGCCACCAGAAAGGTCCCTATATATCATGTTTTTTGAGAAAACCTGTTGAAGTGCTTGCATTGGTGGGCCATATTCTCTCCTTCCTTTGGCCTCACTTCCCACCTGGCTTCCCTTATTTTTTCGCTGCTGTGCTTACTGGAACATATTGGTGGTGTGGCAAGCCAGGGATGGACCAACAATAATTGTATCCCTTGGTAACTAAGTGTCATATCATGACACTGATAATGGAGGTCTGGCCCAGCTGAGGATATTAGTCTGTTGATCTGCCCATGGCAGAAGGTTTGTGGAGGGCTGGGATTATTTCTGCTCTCCTGGTTGTAAGGTGCTGCTAATGAAGTCCAACCCAACAGAGATTAATTTCCCACTGGCTAAATACATGAGATATTATTTGGCCTGGCTGTATCTCTGGACTTTAAGATAGAATTTTTCTCATTCCTTCCTCCCAAGTAGACCAAACTGGTAGGTCCATTTAGTTTTTCTAGGCTCCCTTTCCAATCATGTATAGTCACTGCAGTACACGATCAATGAGGGCTTTTGCTTTATCAAGGGTAGATGGCTGTGGATGAGCCGGCCATGACGTCAGTGTTTACATCATCCAGTCTTATTCTGGGAAATCATTAATCCATTACTCTGATGACTCCACAGAAGTAGTAGATGGTGCTCGCACAGATGCTCGAGAATGGCCATGTTCTGACAGTGGGAAAAGGTCATGTTCGATCGTGAACTTCTTTTCTATGACTCTTACGCGCCTAGAGCTTGACACTGGGGCTAACACTCACTTGAACTCACTGACTGGAGCTCAGCTGAGTAATACCATGACCTGAGCTTCTTGCACAGGTTCCTGCAACCATGTGACATAAAGGAATGCTCTGGACGGGCAGGTATGCCATCCTAAAATAAAACTTGGCCCTGTATGATTTTACTCGTCTGTGCTGTGTAGAAAACCAAACAAACAAATGAACCAAATACAACTAAACTTTTATACTCTAAAACCGACTAGTATTATCTGAAAGGAAGAGGGATGGAAGTGGGTAAACTGGGTAAAAGTTGTCACTCATATGGTGAAGGAGAGATTTGGACTTTTAGTGGTGAACTTAATGTAGTATATGTACATGCATTTTTAAAAAATGATGTCTACCTAAAATTTATATAAGGTTATAATGTGATGTTATTTTAATAAAAAGAAAGTGGGATTCAGGAAACAAAGCAAAATAACAAAAGTTGACTTCTTTGAAAATTATCTTTGGGTAGCTAGACTATACCTGCCTGGGTTCTAGAGACTGTGTGAAAGGCTCACGGGCCTTGGTCCTGTTCCTGACACAGGTTTTATTGTCTTTCTTTGGTGCTGGGTGAAGCCTCTGCTGCTCCTGAGAAGGTGAAGTCTCCTTCTCCTTTCCGGTTTTTCTTTTTCAGTCAGCAGGTCACCTGATGTCACGGAATGCCTCACCTTTGCATCCAAGAGGGTCATTTGTAATGTGATTTTTTCTTCAGGCCATGTGGGGTTTTTTTTGTCTGAACTTTTTCTCTGATACTGAGCATTGTGAACAGGTTCACAAAATGGTATTTGGTTTGCTCCAACAATCACCTGGAATTCAGAGGTTGAGTCATCTTTATTCTAAAAATGGTAGCTGTGCTCTGTTGGAGATGCTTATTGCAAAAATAATCAGATAATATAAAATTTGCATCTGTTGAAATATGCTAATATTGTTAAAGTTGCCATTCCCATCCTTGAATTGGGTGGGATTGATCACATTATTAAAATGAAACAAGAACTAATTTTAGAATGTCCTAATGAAGTTATCTGCCATCTTATTCTTAAACTACTCTACACAGTGGTTCTGGTCAAACACCATTTTGATGATTTGAACTCAAAGAGGTGATAAGACCCATGAGATCTGAGTTTGCACTTAACTGCCAAACCCTTGTTTTATCTCTATCTCCCAATTACTCTTATGCAAGTAAATAATATATTAATAAATTACTTTCCAACTGGGATTATGCCAATTTATATACTCTCACCAACAAGCAAACTTGGGACACCTGCTTTGGGATTTACCATTATTAAGGCTACTGTAAGTAATCTCTTTCTTCACCCCTCAAAATGGAGAAAAGGCCTATTGGGACTACCATTGTACATGTGGTCCATCATTGATCGAATTTTAATGATACATGACTGAAGCTGATTTCTAGACATTTGTGTTTTTAGTATCATAATGAAATTACATAATTGATGAGAAATCAACTATCACCTCTGCAAGGAAAGCCCTGATCTTCTCATCTATTACCTTTCTGTTACATCATCATACTTTATTTTTACCATATCACTTATCTGACACTATCATTTTTGTTGTATTTCTTATTCATTGGTTGTATATTCCCATTTATGATGGTGAGGAAGCCACCACGAGACTATAAACTCACTGAGAAAAGACCTGTTTCTTTCTTGTTTATTATTCTATTACCAAAACTAGAGTACGTTTGGTGGAAAAAAGGAAAAAAAAAGGTGTATGGAGTTTAAATTTAAACTACAATTCTTATTTCTGTAGTGTAGTTTAATATTTCTATGTAGATTCCCAGTCCATCAGAATGTATATGATATAGGATGTGAACTATTTATCTACCTTTTTCTTTTTAATGGTTAACTACTTGTTCCAAAACTTACCAGTTTTTTCTTCCACATTTGTTTTATCAAATTCTTAAAAATTCAGTTTGAGATGTTGAAATTATGTTCTTTGAAAAGAACATATGCTACACCATATATCATTTTCTTTGTAGAAGCTCACTAATTTCTTGATAAAATTATTCCTAACTTTTAAAAGTGTGGTTCTACTAAATATGGGATCATTTTTACATTGTTTTTCTTACTGACTTTTCTCATTGAATTGGCATGTGGGAAAGCTATGGATCTATCCATTTCTCTTTCTCTATGCATCTCTCGAATATCATATTCAGTCAGACAAATCTGTTATTTGTTCTAGCAGATTGGTTAATCATTTTGAGGGTTTTAATCTTAGTCATGTTATTTATAATGATTATTTTTAGTCTTCATTTTCATTATTTTATTCATTATTTAAAGATTTATTTATTTTATGCATACAAGCACTGGAGTATAGACCAGAGGTGCAGGAGGTGAGAGGATTCACCAGAGACAGAGGGGGGAACAGAACAGGCAGACTGACAGAAACACATTGCTGAGGGGAGCAGCAGGCGCAACAGGAGAGGTCTGCTGTGCCAAGTGGGCCACCCCCCCAGCAGGTGGCAGGGATCGAACTCATGCTGTAGTGGCAACGATCTGCTTCATAGTGCATTGCCCAACCCACTGTACCACCAGAGAGGCCCCTCATTATTTTATTCTTATCGTTTCCTGCTTTATCACATTGATTTGAACAAAATTCACAAACCTCTAGTTAGATTGACTAAGAAATAACAGAGATGACTTGGGTAAAATCAGAAATGAGAAGGAAACATCATTACCCAGTTTATAGGAATAAAAGTTTAGAAAAGAACATTATGAAAAAGTGTATGCCAGAGAAAGGGATAACCTAGATGAGATGGTCAAATTCTTAGAAACTACAACTTAATCAAATCATAGAAAAATAAAATTGTTAACAGACTACACTAGTTTGCAGATTAAATCAGTACTTGAGAACCTCCCACAACAAAAAAATTCCCTGGACCAAATGTCTTCACTGATGACTTAGACAAAGCATGTGAAGAGGAATTGACACCAGTTGGTTCAAACAGAACGAAAGAATGTTTCTTTACTCATTCTATGAGATCAATATTACTCTGATACCAAAACCAGACAAAAAACACTGTAAGTAGGAAGACATAGATCCATACCCCTTATGAATATTAATCAAGAATCCTGAACAAAATACAAACAAACTGAATTCAGTAACATATACTATGACCAATTGGGATTTATTCTGGGAATACAAAGACGGTTCAAAATGAAAATCAATGCAATGTGTCACATTAATAAAATGAAAGAAAACCACATGAACATCACAATTGGTACAGAAAAAACATTTGACAAAATTCAACATCCTTTTTTATAAAAAAGCATGTGAAGAGGAATTGAAGGATATTTCCTCATAGGATAAGAATATGAATATGAAAAACTGATAATTAACACTGTATTCAATGGATTTAATGGAAATATTTTATCCTAAGGTCAGTAACAAGTCAAGGATGCCCATTTTTACCACTTTTTTCCTAATGGAAGGAAGGAGTAAAGTTGTTTGTGAGTGGATACTATGATCATATATAAAATAAAGCCTAAAGATCCCATCAAAGGAAACTCCAACACTATTAGATCTAACAACTAAATTTAGCAAGGTTGCAGAGTATAAAATCAATGCCTGTCTGTGTTCTAACCCTGATGAATTCACTTGAGGACAGGCAAGGGACCTACAAGTCAGCAAATCAATGACCACCCCAATTGTATGTGGTCCTGATTCTGAAAATGGGGTGGTGTAAGAAGAGACCACTAGGGGCTGAGATACTTTAATTCTGTAAGGTCCACACAAATGCTAGTCAAAGACTTTTGATTGCTAACTTTCTACTCCCCCAGCCCCTGAGCTTTCAACATGAATCTCAGAGTCAACCTTTCTCAGCAACATTGACAAAGCATTCATATCTTAGTCAACCAGTGAACATTCCAGACTAATGTTTATGGTAGCCAATCCCAACATGTCCACAACGGCCTCTTCAGGTGATATGAAGGGAAATCTGTTTTATGCAGTGACACAAAGAGTGTATGTCTACTCTCATCCTTTGAAACTGGTGAAAAATTTAAAAGAATACATTGCTTAGTATAACTGAGATGAAATGAAACCCTTTGACATGCTGAATGTGGTGGTCTTAACTTGGGCTTCTCCTTCTCTAAGCTCTTACTTAGCCCTGCTGGTGAAAAACACTCAGGATTAGTTTGTAGAGGGTGTCCAAAGACAGAATATCACCAGGTATGTCATAATAGGATTTTTAGCTTTCTGGGGATAATCAGCCTCTAATAAAGTCAAGGTTTATTCCTTGAATTCTCACACTTCTTCTTGTTAGGTATATCTTTAATGAGTATATCAGTCACAAAGCAGAACTGTCTACTAAGCTCTGCTGTATCCTAAGTGGGTAAAATATGACTAGGGTAAATAGCAGGAAGAATGTTTATTTTCTCTTTTGCACATTACACTGACAACTTTTCATATATAATGCAAATATCAAATATATGCATGCACATCATGAATCCTTTCCTTTTTCTCTTGTGCCATTCCTGTGCTTAACCTTTACAGCATGAGTATACTTTTGTGTCTCACTTGCCACCTTGAGAGGGTTTTCTTTGTATTTCTTCTGTGGGTGGGAGAGAATCAATGTCTTTGCCTTATTCCTCAAGAAAATAGGAAAAGCATTCCATTATCAGAACTACACCTGTGTGAGAAGCCAGAGAACAACTGTATTGGGTGGACTCTCATCACTTCTACTTTCATGGTCCCCTTTTCATAATCCCCATAAATACTCTAGATAATGTCACATTAAGTGTGAGCCCTAAACTATTTGTATATGTTTGTGTGCATGTGCACTTGTGCACACATTTGTGTGTATGTGTTTTAGGGGATGATTTTGAGGGTATGGATAATGAAAACAAGCTGAAAATAGTAACTTCAATTCATGATTCTGTTCAAGTAAGTAGATACCAAAATATATATAGGAAAATTTAAAAGATTTGAACATTTCTAGTGTAGATGTTTTTCACTTCCAAAAACCCATCACTTTAGCATGAATTTATTCTAATTTTGCCTTATAGGCAGCTTGTATGGATGTTGGGTTGCCAATCTACTATAAAACATACCACAGTTTAAAAGTGTGGGACTGGTTTTCAGTTGGCTAGAAAATCAGACACTGTAGAAAAATATACTAAAGGACTATGTGTTGATTTTGGATTATAGGATGTAATCCACTCCTTGGAGTGACAATTGGAAGTGTTATGACATTTGGAAAGGACACACTTTCACCATTACTGTTGGTCTTATAGCAAATGTCTGCCTGGCACACACATGCTATTTGAATAGATAAAATTTAGCATTGACCCATGATTGCCAAGTGTGTTGACATTTCCCTTGCTGCTCTTCTCAGCTATTTAACTGTAATTCTTTCTCCATCCAGATGCCAATAGAAGGACACACTTTACTCCATTATTTCTACCTGCGTCGATTAAATGTGTGTGTGCAACAGAATTGGCTCACACATGTTGTTTCACTGGTGTTTTAATTAGGGAGTTAGACTCTGCAGATAGGAACAGAGCTTGCTCATGTTACCTGAAGTAGTAATAGGTTTGTTGTGAATAGTGACTTGGAAGGCTGCCCAGAGAACAATGAATTCTAGAAAGATGAATTTTCTAGAAAGGAGGAACATGGGATGGAGGGAGCTGAGGGGGAGTTTCCTTAGATGACTTTAAGGATCTCAGGAGAAGGCATTCTTCTTCATTCTCATGATGCACCATTGAATGGGCCTAGCTAGGGCTGCCATTTGCCCAGGTTCCATGCAGCTATGAGGGTGCTTCCCCTGAGGTGTGTGCATACCTCCTTCACGCCATGGCTGTCTCCTCAGCTATCCACTTGCTACAATTTCTCCCCTCTACATTATTTCCTTATAGCTTATTATCCACTTTTAAAGTGGCATCACAAGCCTGTAATTCATCAACTTGGTGTGTTCAGTCCCATTCTTATCTTAATTCATTTCTATGAAGAGAACTCTTTTAGCTTCATTCTGCCATTTGAGACTCAGGCCACATCATAGATTTCCTGATCAGCTAATTATTGACAATCCTTGAATCAGGGCTCCACCCAACCCAGTCAGCTGTGATTGTGGTGGGGGAGGGGTGGGATTCTAGAGAAAAATGGTATAAATCACATGGCCTAATTGCTGCATTTTCAACAATGACTTTGGGCAGATTAAGTTTCCTTAAAATAAGGCTATAGACAGAGTAGGAAATGAACTTGACATTTCTGGAAGTGTTGTTTCTCGATGTATACTTGCTTTAACCATTGCATGGTAGAGGCTTAACAGTCCTTGGCCACTGTATCAATTATTTTCATGGCTGAAACTGAAATCCCACAGAAGTTAGCCCACTCAGTTTTGATTCAGAATAACTACTATGGAAGTCAAATATATTCTCTCTGAAGTGAGAGATGATCTTATGGTAAAACTTCTGGAGTGTTAAAATCATAGGATCAAGCAGAAAGTTAAACTCCCAAGCTCTATTCGGTGTACACTTGACTTCAAAATCAAAGAATTCAGTCTGAACTAATCAGTGCTGTTTCCACATGTTTCTCCATGTATTAAATCTTATAGAGTTACTGAACAAGGAAGAAGAGAAAAATAGAAGAATTTCCTTAGAACCCTCCCTTCTCTGCCTGTGTTTATTCAAAGTGAACAAAAACCCATGAATCATTTTATAGGATTTTAAGATTTTATGTTGCTTTTTTTGGTAAAATTGGTCTACCCCATTCTGTAAACTTATCCAATATACATCATGAAATGTGTTTTATCTGTATGGGTGATCATTGTTCATCTAGAAGCAGTTTTCCCTGACACATTTTGATCCCATCCTTAACATTTCCTTTCTCTGTGTTCTAGAATCACCACAACTGCAGCATGCATGATGGACCTAAGAAGATACCCCTTGGATGAACAGAACTGTACCCTGGAAATTGAAAGCTGTGTGTATCTGTATTTCTTTTTCATCCAGTTGTTTTTTAGGATTCCTTATCCTTAATTTAGCATCTCTCCCCAAGACACATATCCCTTAGTTGACATAGTTTTTACTATCTTAAATTTTAGAGGTGGGATCTTCTACTCTGCAAATTTCACTGTCATGGCAGCAACTCAGCATAAAAGACTTTTCTATTCTAATCTGATTAAGAGAATCTGTTGGCTGTGTTGAAATATAAGAAATAAAGTGCTCCCCATATCATACATTCAGTGAGAAGAGAACAAACAGTGAGATGCAATTTTCTCACAATATGCTTCATCACGCATGAGTGGCTGTACCCCGGGGACCCCTGGCAGTTGGAGTGAAACTCATTTCCCATCAGGAACTGAGCTTTACAAGCAAGCTATTTCTGCATCTTGGCAATTTTCTTCAATTTGAAGATTATTCAGATGCCTTATTGATAATTCAGTGTTGAGCTCTTCAGTGTGAGGGCCAAGAGCTGCCTTGTTACCGCCTACTAAATCAATGTCCTCCTGCCACCAGAACTACCTCTACTGGCATGTCTGGGTATAGCTGCTGTTGTTACCTATCCCCATTGGTCATAGATTGGTTTAGAATTCATCTCAGTTGGACTTAGACTTGTCCATATTTATGGTTCATTTTTTTTTTTTTTTTGCATGGCAGGTGACTAACTTTGCAGCATCACTTAGACTTTGTGGCTAGAAATGAATGCCTTTGTGCATAAACATATTGGGAAATTTTACTGGTGGGAGACTAGTGTCCAAAGCCCAGAAGGAGCCAGCCCAACTGTCCCCTCACTTCCGCACTGGTCACTGTCATGTGTTCTGAGAGCTCTGCTTTCAGCAGGTGAGGGACATGAAATTAGGTCAAGCCCATGGGAGAAAGGGCCCAGAGAAGTTCCCAATAGCTGAACTCTTGTAAGAAGTTAAGTAAATTCCATGTGGTTAGAGGACACAGCTCCAAGCAGGAGTCATTGAAAGTTTCAGGAAGGCAAATTTGGAATCTAACTAAGAAAGTGACTTCAATGAGTAGCTGCTGAGAGGGTGGGCCCTGTCGCAGCAGTGTTTCAGCTGAGGTCGAGCTTGGCCAGGAAGTGCTATTGTGAAAGAGAGTGCCTCAGAGTTTGAGGGGCTCTCCTTCTTGGAGAATTCATGGTTAAAACATTTGAGTGGAAGACTGGATTTTCTCAATTTTGGGGTGACCCGAATGTACATGTCTTTGTATTGGGAATGGGCAAAAGGAAGATGTGGAATTATGTCCAAACAGGAGGTAAATTCCTTCACTAATTAAGCCAACAAATGATGTTGATTTGACATCAGCTTTACACTCTGTTTAAAACACAACAATAGAGAGAGAAAATAGACAAGATGCTTGCCTTCTGGCACTTATATTCCCAAGGAGAAAACTGGAAACAATTAGAAACTCAATAGCGATAAATGCTTTAAGGAAAGTGAATTCTCATAAACAGATAGCAACTTCTGAGGTTGCTTATAAGATGGAATATTGGAGAGGGTCACTGCAACAGGACTGAAGTCAGGTGCACACATGGGGAAGCATTAGCCACGTGGAGATCTGCAAGCACGGTATGTAGAGGGCACCTGGGCTCTGGCACAGTGTGCCAGTCTGAACAGAGACTGGGCTAGTGTAAAGCAAGGGCCAGGGAGTCACACACACAACAGCCATTCCTGCAGAGTCTGGGGATCCTTGCAAGGAGTTTGGGCTTGTTTTGCTCACTGTACTGGGAAACATTTGAAAGTACTCAGCAGAGGAGTGATGTGTAGGTAGGGTGTGTACTCTATTTAAGATTGGCACGGCTGACAGGTTAGAATGGAGTAAAAGAAGTAGAGGGAAGGGAGGAGACAGAAGTGTGATGACTGTAGGGGGAGGGAAGATAGCCACTGGGACAAGAAGGAGGCAATTAAGTGAGGGAAGCCATCACCCCCACAGTTTTGGTCTACTTGCTTAATACCAGAAACTGACTCTGCCTTTTGTTGTATTATATGTTCAAATAAAAAACTCCATTAAATTGAAAAGCTATATTTCTCCGAGTATAAGTTTTGATAGATTTTGTTGATTAAGCTGACCTCCTCCATTCAAAGATTCCTGAGTGCTACAAGTTACGGTGGATGTGCATCATCCTGTTGTTCCCCAGAAGCACTGTTGAGAGCTGGGTTACAAGTTCCGATGTGGCCAGCGACTGCTCCTTTTTGTGATGAGATCGTTGCACAAATCTCTAAGTTCCAGGATTGTCCCAAAGGCATTTCTAAGGTTGCAAAATCTTGTGACCAGAGACTGATAAGACCATTAGAAAATGCCCAGGACACTGCTCTTGCTCTGAGAGTTTCTGATATTATCAAACAACAATTGGTTAAGTTCACCCTTAATGCTGTAAGTTTTTTAGTGACTTTTCAGCAGTTTCCTTTGCAAAATTCTTCATGCTTGAGCTCTCATTTTTTCTTACAACCATCTGATTCAATAATATATATTTTGAATTTATTTCTGTATAATGTCCAGGCCAATTCTGCAATTAGGTTTAGCAAGTAGAACTCTCATCAGTGTTCCCCTATTTCTCTATTTTTCAACCTGTCTAGTACACATCAGAGGGGAAGTAATTCAACAATATTTGAAAGGTAGTCCTTTGGCGATGCCTTTTCTCACAGGCAAGCACATCAAGCAAATCTACTTGAAGTGGGGCAAACTGTTACTTCCATTTTATAATGACAGCTCCTTTAGTCTCGTGTGTAGGCAAAATGATGAGTTTGTACCTCTGTGTCCCCTCTTCTTTCTCCTGGCAGATGGCTACACCACGGATGACATTGAGTTTTATTGGCGTGGTGGTGACAAGGCTGTCACCGGTGTGGAGAGGATTGAGCTCCCTCAGTTCTCTATTGTGGAGCATCGTCTGGTCTCAAGGAATGTTGTTTTTGCCACAGGTGAGTCCTGTACCCCCACTCATACTCCCTGGAAGGACTCTGGTTTGGCTGGTGATGGTGAAATCCTTGTGAAATCCCTGCCACAGAGCCACAGCGTTGGTCATTCAAAGAATCTCCATCCTCCGTCTCTATCATCTTAGGTACCCCTTCTCTCTGTGTCTTGGGGGAGCTGATAAGCATTGATGAGTAGGAAGGATCACGTGACAAGCAGATGCTGTCTGGTGCAGGTTATTGGAAAGTTAAAAGATGGGGTAAATGTCACCAACCTGTGTTTGATAATGTAAGTGACTCTCGTCTCTGCACAAAGGGACATTATTGGCTTTGAAAACAGAAAGAAAGGGTTACGAAGGTGTACGGAAGGAATACTGTTCTCCCAGAAGGAAGAACTTCTCCCACCTCTGAATGATTAGTCAGGCTTGGTGGTCCAGGACCTTGGCCACAAGAGTTAGTGGTGCCTCTTCAGAGCTCTGTCACCAGCTTCTGACACTGTCTGGTTAAGGTTGTCCCAGCTGGGGTGTCGTTATCATCTTTGTTTTAACTATCCAAAAAGTAACAGGGTATCTTCTGATCTCCTGTCTGTGCCCACTAAGATTTTATTAGATGAGAACTATGTGCATTTTACAGTGGGTAGCTTTGCATTCTTTGGAAGCTGTTTGTCGTTGTTAAGATAGTAAGTAATCATGCTTTGAAACTGTAAGTGATAAAGGCCAACTCTGAGTTGAAAATACTAAGTGAAGGAAGACCTAGGATGCCATCTCAGCCTTCTCTGGTCAATATGGCTTAAACAACAGTGCCAGGTAGGAAAGTGGCCAATCCTGGGCCCCATAATGGCCTTCGTGAAGTCTTGTTCTCTCTGCCTGTTGTCTCTGTCTTGCAGGCCTTTGACCCACAACTACCTGCCTGCCTTACCCCTTTGGTGCCCAGCTGCTTGGACTCCCATGACTCACACTTAGCCTAATCCAGATTCCACATTCTCTGGAAAGGCTTTCTGACCCTGCTCTGCTCACGTACTCCCTCCCGTGCTAGCCGCAGTGGCTGCTATGCCTGCTGCTCCCTCAAGGATACAGCTCTCTAAGAAGGGGCCTGTTCAGGTCCTAGCATAGCCCTTCCGAGTCCCCACCATAATGCTCCTTCCTAGGTGGATAGCAGCTCTCACTGGTACGTGACAGTGAGTCAAGTGTCCCCTTCCCTTTCCTCCAGCCAAGCCTCTCAGAACCAACAGATAGGCCAAAACCAGACAAACCCGCATGTTGAACACAGCAGTCAGGTTCGTTTTTATGCAGCTCTGACTTCTGTTGCCAGAGGTCCTGCAGATGCCCCTGTCATCTCGAGAGGATGCGCTGAGGCCTCGGGCGGGCAGTGAGAACTAGCAGGAGCATGGGCTTCTCATTAAGGAGTGGTTTCTACCACCAAGAAAATACATAAATACATAAAATGATATATTACTATAAAACTGGATTCAAACTGTTCTGTGCCCCCAAGTGATAGGAGAAAAAGGTCTTCTCAGAACACAGGGCTGGTATTCTCTCTGTGGAATCATCCTGCCCCTGCCTGCCTTTGACTAGAAACTGTCAGTGAAGGTCTCTGGGGTGCTGACATGAGGTTCTCTTATTGCATTTTCATGCAGCCTCATCAGAAAGTTTGATGAGGTGTTTGTTCAGGGTGCAAGTGCTTCCAAGGGAAATGGGCTTCCTGAATCCTCTAACTCCAGATCACTCGAGAGTACTCTGTCAACGTGCATTCTCTTTCTTTCCTTCAAAATACTATTTGTTGAAGTAACATAGCATTATAACAATATACAATTCTAATATGTGCATTATCATAAATCAACTTCTGAATATCTTAGGTTCACCACTAAATGTCTAATTCCATCCTTTACTGAACAATTGACCTCATGTACCAGATTTATTTTTCTGGTAACCACTAATTTGGTCTTATAGTCTGAGAGTTTGTTTTTATTTTATTTAGTTCACTCATTCGGTTTATTTCTTTAAGTACCACATGCGAGCGAAATCATTCAGCGTTTGCCTTTCTCTGCTGGCTTATTTCACTGCACATGACAACCTCTAGTTCTATCCACATGTTGCAAATGGCAAGATTTCATCTTTTTTTGATACCTAAACAATATTGCTTTGTGTTTATATACCACATCTTTTTGTCTAATCATCTCTTGATGGCATTTAGGTTGTTTCCAACTCTTTTCCATTGTAGATAATGCAACAAGGAACATGGGGGGGTGGAATGCATGTATTTCTTTGAATTGGTGTTTTTCATTATTTGGATAAATACCCAGAAGTGGGATAACTGGGTCATGTGGAGTTTCTATTTTTAATTTTTTGAGCAATCTCCATACAGCTTTCTGTGATGACTACACCTATTGACATTCTCCCAACAGTGTGGTGGTCCCCTCCTCATACCTAACAAGAGACATTGGAGGGGAAAAATGAGAATTTGTGTCTAAATTTAAGATTACATTAAGTTATAAATGAGCTAGGTATAGATGGCAATTCCTTGTTTTAACATTTCCTGTAGTATCTGCATTAGACCTAGTGACTGTTATTTATAGATTCATTGGGCAGGTTGGGGGTGATGTGCGGTGATTGTTAATGGATATTACATTTCTTTTGGAGTGATGAAAATATTTGAAATGGATTGTGGTCATGATTGACTGTACAATTCTGAATTGTACACCTTAAATGAATCAATGGTATGGTATGTAAATTATCTCTCAGTACACCTGTTATCATCCTCAGCATTTTGCTGAGAATTGAAAGGCTTAATTCTATAAAATATAAAACATATAATCTGTCCTTAAATACACATTCAATAAATGTACTTAATACGTTTTCATAACTTCTGTGTCAGAATCTGGGTTTTTACGTCTGAGCATGTTTTAAAATTCATGCTGGAGGTCTTAAAAGCAATTCTGAAAGACCGAGGTAGATGAGAATTATTTTTGCCAAAGATGTACAGGTGTACAGCAACTCTTCTACCATTGCTAAACTATCAGCTTGCTATTTCATAGATTCATTTGGATGACTCATATCACCACAAAGGTGACATGATACACCTGTCCACATTTTTAATGTGTTCCTCAACAATGTTAATGCCTTAGAGAGTGAAGATTATTAATTTAGGTTGGATGAGAGATCCATAGCCTTGTTTTTGGCCATGACTTACTGCATTTGAGAAAGGGTTGAGATCAGCGTCTTTAATAGATAGTTTTGCCAAGGAAGCCCTGAGTTGGAACGATGCTCTTGTGTTCAGGGACTGTTCCTTTGTCTGTTGGCTCAGCATCTAGTTGGGAATCTGACGACATCTGCATTGCCACATAGCCATCAGGCTCCTGTGCCTTTCTGCTGTAATTTTAAAGCTTCTATTGTTGGTTTGAAGGGTACATTTTGGTGTGGCTGACTCAATAGTTCTCAATGTTACATTATTGGCACTATGATCACTTGGGGCGTTTTCCCCATAGATACAATATATATCATGGCATCCGTTGTGTCAGCATAAGGACTTTGTTTAGTAGAACTATAAAATGACTTTTATGTGCTCTTTAATATGCAGAACAAATGGCAAAAACCTTTGTCTAGTAGACTAGATTTTGGCATCTCAGAGGATTCTTGTGTTTACTAACATTCTGAGATCTCTAGCTCAAGGCATCTTGAAAGGTTTTTCTCCATATGACCCTGCTGTGTCCTTTACCTTCCCTGTCTGAGAACAATCTTATTCAGCTGTCAGTTTCTCAGTGCAGATACTGTGAACTCTCTCCTGCATCACTCAATCTAGTGCTTTAGAATATCATTGTTTCTCCAGTATAGCCCTTACTTCAATTTTCTCAAGGCCAGTCCTTTATGAATTGCTGTCTGACATGGTTAGAGGCTAGTGGAGAGTACAGGTGCTTTCCATTATTTTTGCTGACTGCTCTACTCTGCATTCCCACCTCTGGGATTAGGACTTGAGTTAGAATGTTACTTATTACAATGGAATGCATTTACTAAATAAATGCATAAGAAAGTAGTATGTGTTCTTCATTATAAGTACTGTCTTAATAAATGTGTTGAAAAATTTCCAGTGGTTATAGTAGTTCTGATTGTTCCCCTTCTCTGGGAGAGGATTAAACTTTCCCACCACTAGTGGTTCAAGAATTGAGGATAAGACTTGCTAGGGGGTATGTGTAGCACTTCTATTATGATGTCCAGTAGTGGTCTAGACCGGGGAACTAAGTGAATATTAGCACAAAAAAGAAAAACAATAGCCACAAGCTACAGATATTTGGGGGGTCCATTCATTATTATAGCATGAGCTAACTAATTTTGATGAATACAGACATTTTCCAAGTATAGTAGAAATAATGAGACACATGTGAAGCAAGGAACACTGAAAGTGATGTGATAAGAAATGCATGAAGTTGTCATGAAGTTTATAATTAAAATACAATATTACAGTTACTTCAATAAGTAAGTTACCATGAGATTTCAAACTAAGATTTACTGAAGATCTTAAACACATTGGGCATTAGACTTGCTGTGGAGTCACAGAAACAAACCCAGTACTTATATTTTTAATATGTCAGCATACAGACATTTGTGGGTAGCCTATGATCATTTAGACATTTAACTAAGCTTTATGGTATGTGAAAAACTGTTGGGAATCACTCAATATATCTTGGTAAAATTAACAATTAAAATTTTAATGAGAAAGAAAATAAATCAAGAGAGGTATCACTTGCATTTGGAGAGGAGAAGAAAGGCTTCCTGGAAGATGTTCATTTGACCAAGGGTGAATAAGGGGAGGCATTTCTTAAGGAGGGAATAGTGGGTATCGGTACATAAGTTAGAAATATGGACATGAGCGCCGCACTGTAACACGAGTTTGATCCCCAGCCAGGGAGGGGACCCACATGGTGTAGCAGACCCCACTTCTGCCTTACCTGCTGCTCCCCTCAACACTGTATTTCAGTTGATCTGCCCATTCTGCTCCCTACTCTGTCTCTGGTGAATCCTCTCACCTCCCATGACTCTGGCCTGCACCCAGGTCTTGTATGCATAAGTAAATACATTTTTAAAAAAAGAAATATGGACGAGTGTTTTGAGGTGGTGAGAACACTCTTGCTTAAAACACAGACCTAGCAGATAATAAAACTGGAGTTAATTAGGGTAATCTTTTGGATAAAGGTAAAATTTCTGGAAGGGTATTTCGACCTTATTTGAACCATAGACTTTTGACTATGGAATGACATGGAGTGACAATGATGTGTCCTTAAAATGCAGGGTGCAAAAGCATCAAAAATGGTGGTGCCAAGGCCATAATGAGGCCATAATGAGGCCATAATGAGGCCATAATGAGGCCATAATGAGGCCATAATGAGGCCATAATGAGGCCATAATGGGGCCATAATGGGGCCATAATGAGGCTCTGAGCCAGCCCATTGGCACATCATGTCAGTGAGGCACATACACTTGGGAAGTAATATAAAACAATAGCATGTGTCAAAAGTATGTCAAGGGAAGCTTTATTCCATTCACAATGTGGGGAAAAAGTTGTTTGTAGAACAGAAATCAACTTCCCATCAAACACTGAAATAATGGCTAATCTTCAAAAGAGGTTCATGATTACATCTCTGTTGTGAACTTACTTAAGGCTAAAAAGAAGTTTTGAAAATCACAAAGAACAGATGAAATGGATTCATTCAACTATATACAAACACAAGCACATCTTCCTCAGTCTAATCCATTAAAGTCTTGAAATAAACAACTGGGAAATGTTTTCAGAGAATACCAGCAAGAGTTAGTATCAGAGACTGTAAATTATAGGTAAAAACTATGAAAGGGAGAAAAACTATTTTACAGTGTAATCAATCATTTGTAAGACTACATATAGAGGGTAAAATATGTAGGAAGTATTCAATTAACAAAAATAATTGAAAGGATAAGTCTTCTTAAGAAAGTTAGCAAAAGTTATGTTTAAGAAATACTAATAGCATCACATGTACAATATGAGAAAAGCATTTTTATAAAGTGCTTGTAGTGTCATGTACACTGGTAGGATTTTTTTTTTTGTAAATTAATTTGGCAATATGTACCAAAAATTTCAGAAATGGGCCCAGTAGTTCCTCCTTTCACATATTCATCCTAAGGAAATAAATCTAAATATGGTAAAAAGGCTATCCTCAGAGATAATCTTAAGAGTATTACTTCTAGTCTTGCAAAAAATGAAAATAACTTAAATTTACAGCATTCAGGAAGATATATTTATAAACTATAGAATCATGTGTATATATTTGATGGGAGACTAGAAGAATTTAGAATCATGTTTGCAAGTAATCTTTTGTAAGTGTGCAAATGTTTATGCTATGATGACGATATGATTTATGCATTTGATCAGAGCTGTACAATAGAAACCACATACATATCCACACACAGAGGTCAGGGGAAACTTTACAGACTGTCAGCCTTTAAGTGCTTGTTCTATTAGGTGATTTTTCCTTTTTATAATTCTGGCTGAGAATGTGGTTGCTACTAAAATAGGAGATAATGGTCTTTCATCTTCTACATAGAAGTAATAATGATATGAGAGTCTCAAACTGCTAAAGAGAAAGTTAGAAGGACAAAGCCAGAAACAGACAAGGAGCCAAGTCTGAAATGCATATAATTGGGCACAAGAGGAGAATAGGCGCCTGATGGGCTTGGACTAGAAGGAGGTCAAGAAAGAAAGTCTACTGACACTTATGGTACAGTGACCTCTAGCAGAGAGCACTGTCCGTCAGTGGAGGTGGCAGGAGAGGGGGCAAAAAAGCTAATGACCAAAGAAGGCCATTGGTTACATTTGAGCAGCTTCATTAGCATCCATAATTTTAGGCATTGAGACTTGTGTAACTGCTGAATTAGACAGAAGTGAGTAGATTACAATTGCCTGGTTCTACAAAAAGCAAAATTAAACAGAAAAGGCAAATATAAAGGTGGTGTTATCCATGGGCTATTTCTCACTCTGTAATGTTGGGCAGGGAGGGGATCCCAAGGATGAGCTGAGTAGGGTATACAGGAAAACAGACAGTACTTGTCCAAGGCTCTCTTTATGCCTTGTCTGTGGTTGGGGCAGCTCAGCTCAGCATGCACCACTGCCTTACATACCCCTCAAGTCTCAGGTCTCCCTGAGCTCTCCCAGCTGTAGAGTCAGAGTCTCAAGCGTGCACTATCTCTGCACAGTGACACTCTCGATGGGCTGAGGGGACTGATTGATAAAAGCTGTTTTGCTCAATGAAGCTTGAGCCAAATCTCCCCTATTTACAATGGAGTAAAAGGGGGAAGTTATAAATCTAAAAATAAATAAGGTATTTAGAATTATTCTGTGTTATTAGTTAAAAGCATCCTCATGTCTTCTCAGGGATTGTTCTTAGCCGCTTTTACCCATAGAAGAGTGTTCTGTTACATAAACTCAAATCCATTCCCTTCCCAATTCGTCTGTAAGTACCATTAAGCAAACAGAAGCAGGTCTCACACTTGTGAGCCACCTTTGGATTCATGAACTTCTCAAATGCATGCTGTTGACCTGGGGAAGAAAAAGCAAACTCTTGTCTGCCATGTTTTTCTCTAGTTTAATTTTTACCTGTCTACCACAGGTGCCTACCCTCGGCTCTCGTTGAGCTTTCGGTTGAAGAGAAACATTGGATACTTCATTCTGCAGACTTATATGCCCTCTATACTAATCACGATTCTCTCATGGGTGTCCTTCTGGATCAATTATGATGCATCTGCGGCTAGAGTTGCCCTTGGTATGTGTTATTTTAAAATGATATCTAAAGTGCAAAAGAACCGTGTCATTGCAGTAGAGTTCAAAGGCTATAGTTCACTACCTTTTTTGACACCTTGACACAGTCTTGCCCATAGAGTCACTTTCTATCTTGAAACACGAATTCCATGCATGATTCCCTAGAAGTGTTAATTTAATTATAAAGCTGAAATGTGAATTTTCATGCCCATGAAAGGGAAAATATGCTTGCCGAATATTTGCATAATAAAACTATTTTTGATGCTAATTTTAAAGCAAGGATTAGCATCTCCTGTTCAAAATTATTCTGTGGCCCAGGAAAAAGACTTCATTAATTGTACATTCTTCATTGTGAAGTCAGAAAAATAGTCAAATACTATAGCGTATAATTGGAATTACACAATTTAATGAGCATTAAAATATGTGATTAGATTCTGAGTGATTCCCAAAAGCTCTAGTGATCTTTTCTAGTCACTGGTCATTTGACAACTGGATTATTAATTGATGTACAATATATGTCATAGGTTCCAAAATATTTTTTATATTTTCATTATTAAGAAGAGGCTCATATAATCAGAAACATTATTTTTTACTCAACTAATTATTATAAAGCTAAATGGACAAAATAATAATTTAATTCATTTTAGGTAAGTACAAAGCTGAAGAACAATTTTTCAGTCCATCTTTGGGTAGGGTAGGTTGCAAGTTATCAATCATACTTTTAAAAATTTTTAGAGAAAATTGAATATCTTTGCAACAGAACATGTAAACCTACTCAGAATCATAAGAAGTCAGGGTTCCAGTTATCCTTTTCTTCCTTTGTTTACTATCTTTCCACAAAACTTTTTTTCTTTAACTTTTTTTTTTAATCTAGAAGATTGTTTGTATGTGTCTCTATTTGGATGTCTGGTATAGACCCTTATATAATGCGACATGTATAGTTACATTCAAGACTAGATATTTTCCCCAGGAAGTGGCTCATAGTTATGACTTCAGAAAATCAGGTAGCTCTTCCTGAAGATGTTAGGGGAATAAAAAAAAGCACTTTGAGGAAAATTATATGACTTCTAATGGGGATAGTAAGAAAAGCATCTCAAAAAGTCTCCACAATTTTTCTATAGCTTTTGGAGGTTACCCTGCAACATCAGTTCTTTCTGTAGATATCACCTTTTTCCAAAAAATGTTACTAAATTCATCATTGTTAAATTATTTTTTTCTTCTCACCTGGAAAAATCAGATTTGTCAGGAGCTCTTTTTAAGTAAAAGAATAGAAAATAAAGAATTACTCCACAAGCCTGGGAGAGACCTATGTAAGTGAAGACTTGAAGCTGAAGCTTCATAAACTTCACAGGGAACCTGCCTTAGAGAATTTGTCATCTTTGAGATAAATAGGAAAATATGAGTACCATACTTATTTAGAATCAGTATAAATGAGGTGTACTGAAAATGCAAATTTCTGAATTTTCTAGATAATGTCAATTAAAAAGTTCCATCATTGTAACACATTGTCTTCTCCAGTATTAAATAGATCATCTACCTGGAATGGGCTGTAGTCAATCCAGTTTAATGACATTATGTGAAAGTATGAGTTCACTTGTTATGAACAATACAGTGTAACTATTATAAACAAATCACCTTACTGTGGTTTTGTGGGAACTGAGGTATCATCTGCCCAGGTAGCTAGGGCTCCCTAGTAGAGAAGTGCCATTTCTGGGTGATGTCAGACATGTGGGAGGCAGAATAAATGGGCACTTACCCATGTTAGAGTGCATATGTGGTCTGGAGGTTAAAAGGGTGTTGTGATCTTGGGGTCACAGCCAATGGGTGCAGATTTCAGAGACACCAGCATGTTTTTACCCTCTGTCCCACCTTCTGCCCACATGACACAGTCCTTGAGCTTAGATCTTCAGGGATTAACTTCAGTTAGTTAGGAAATAGCATGTCCTAACATTGTGAGTACTGGTTAACAATAACAATTACAGTCATTAAGGTGGAAAATTAACAAATACTCAGGTGCCAGTGCACAAATTCAGAAGGGCACAAATTCCGAAGTTTAAGGCCAGCCTGCCAGAATCAGATTTCCTGCTAGAAAACTAGAGTTTACTGAAGACTATTATTTTTCTGTAATGATGATAATAAATATGGTTATCTGTTGTTGATACTAACAACACCAGTTACAACTGGTTACCATATTCCCATTGCTTTTAAGGAATTGCATTTGACTTCACAATAGCATTAGGCTATGCTTATGGACCCTCCAAGCTCACAGCCTGGACTGTGTGGTTGTACCATCCAGTCTGTGAACCACTGCAGTCCACCACCAACCACATGCCCCAGATAGGCAGTAAGTGACAGAAGGGTTAGTAAACACACTGACCTTTGAATCTAAGAGATCATGTGAGCCCAAACTAGAAAGACTAGTGCACTCATTGCAAAATCTTGCTGGTAAACCACTCTCTGAGCCTCACTAGCGGTCCATTTTCCTCCGGCTGCATTCACCAGCCCCAGTGCCCATGACGTGTGCTGCCATCCTTATCAACCGTGTTTTTCAGTCCAAGTCCCAGGAATAGCTACTAAGACCTATGTCCACTTAAAACAGTCAACCAGACAGCCAAAGCCATGACTAATGCAGAGCACTCAAGCTTTCCAAATCCATCTGGAAGGGAAAAAAGAGTAATGGCAGTGGCGGCAGCAACATTACATTCTTAAATAATGGTGAAAACACCTAATTTTGTAGCATCTGCATAGTGTTTTCACATTTATTTGTAAACTGTAATTATGCCATTGCCATTTTCAAAATTTAAAAGTTCCCAGGTGCACATGAATGTTATGTTAAAGGAGAATCTTAAAATATTCCAACATCTTCAATTTTCATATATTCCAGAAACATAAAAATCATTTCCCAGTTCTTCAAATTCCTCATCTACTTTTAATAGTTCAGATCTTGGTGGATGGGAGAGTGTGTGTTAGTAACATGTACAGTTGTGTGCATGTCCATCTTCCCTGCTTCCCGAAGATCAGGAGCCATCTGGCTGTGGGGCACAGAGAGTAAGGGTGAAAGTCTTCAAGGATGAAGACCACATCTAACTAAGATGCTTTACAAATCTAAAACCTCCACTGGAGAGTGAGGTAGGGGTCCGGGGGGTCAGAGAGGCACCTCTATTGGGACCACATGTATCAATGGATATTGCACCCCCCAACACACACACATACACACACACGCATGCACCCTGTAGCCTGGGAACTCAACATCCAGGGCCCTCTGACATCCTGCATCCTCATTACCTCCTGACCTCAGTGACATAATTTTGGAGTGTTACTGTGAATATAGAACTAAGACTTACGATCTCCCCTTCTAAAGTCTCCCTTCCGAGGAGGCCTTAACATAGTAATGAGGAGGAAGCTTTGCGTTCCATCGCACCTGGTGATTGGGCATAATCATGGCAGGGGCACAGTTGGGTAGGTGGACAGGAGCTGCACCAGAAACTGCATTGCTTCCTAGAGATGTCTTCCTACTTCTAAAGTATGTCTCCAAGAGAACATCAGGAGCCACAAGCACCATCCCACCCCCAAGTGAGCGAGCCCAGCCTTTCCCCAAGTGTGCAGTTGCACTCAGCTCACCGAGTTATGGCCCCGACAAGCCTCCTGCTCTCTTGGCCTCAAAGGATCCAATAGAAAATCTTTGTAAAGTAAAAATCTTGTCACTGATATGAGAGAATTGCAAAATATGGTTCTATTGTGTTTTTATAGAGTAAATGTATCCCTGTTAGGGTAAAATAAGACCAGCGACATGCAAGTATCTAAAGTATTCAACAGAATGACATAAAAAACAAAGAATCTGGTTATCTGGTTACATCAGATTCTATAATTCTATTATTTAATCGAAGGATCAGCTCTTGACTTCAGCAAACGTGTCTGGAGAAACTGACGTAGACTATTTCATGGTTGAGGAGGGAAACCACTCTGTGAGATAATGTCCCCTCAGGAGCTTCACTCAGCTCTAGCTTCACACATCCTCAGTAATTTTAAAATCATTGCCGTGTTCCCCTTGCTTCATAAACCAGTGTGGTGAGAGTTTCCTTCTGATGGGAGATTCATTGAACCCTTACTAATGGCCTCGCCTCTCTGGCCATAGCGGATGTTAGATTCTTAGAGTCTTTGTAGATTTATTCTTCTTCCCTAAAGCTGCTTCTCCAGACATTTTGTGTTAAGCACTGTGTTTCTGTTCAATTCTCCAGGTGTGGCAGGCGGTGCCCCACAGAGAAGGGGGGGTGTTAGCTTTCTACACTCAGCCCTGACCTGCTGCCACGGTTCACGTTCAGTTGCATTTCAAACGCCCAGTGATAGTCAATCCATTATCTCCAGCCACTTTAAGCTTTGAGAAGAGACAGAGGAAGTGAGGACCCCAGGTGAGGCTGCAGCTTCTTCTCACCTTCTCCTCCTCTTGCAGGGATCACCACCGTGCTGACGATGACCACCATCAACACGCACCTGCGGGAGACGTTGCCCAAAATCCCCTACGTCAAAGCCATTGACATGTACCTCATGGGCTGCTTTGTCTTTGTGTTCCTGGCCCTTCTGGAGTATGCCTTTGTCAACTACATTTTCTTTGGAAGAGGCCCTCAAAGGCAGAAGAAGCTTGCTGAGAAGACAGCCAAGGCGAAGAGTGACCGTTCAAAGACCGAAAGCAACCGGGTAGGACCTCCCATCTTGACCACCCCCCTTGTCTGTCTCAGACCCTGCCTTAGCCCTGACAGCTCATCAGACCTAATACCTATTTGCATGACCTCTGAGTAGAAGTTGTGTGCACTCGTTGCTTCATATTAGTGGGTTTTATATGAAATCAAACTCAGGGCAGAAGCTGGGAGAACCCAAACTGCCCAGTTTCCTGTGAAAAGAATAGGATGTTCTGGAAGGAATGAAATTCTGGGACTGGGTCCCAACTGGAGAGGTGAAAGATGTTTCCAAAGTGTGGCAATATTCCCTTAGTTGTAAAATGATAAACTTGTTATTCAGCATCCTGCTGTTCTTTGCAGGATGGGCAGAGCCTCCCTTCACCCTTCAGCTGGCCACATGCCCTCATTCAAGGTCCTCAGTGCAGGGCAGAGCAGTGCCCTCACCTGGGCCTCCATGCCCTGGCCCTGGTCCTCCAGCAAGAAGCCAGGATTGGACCAATCCTGACAGCAGTGGCCTAGGAGCCCCTGGGTTATATACTCCAAGAAAGCATGAATTAGTTCTCCTCCTCCAGTCCGGTTCAGCGTGCTTGTATTATTCCAATGAATAAGTAGCTTCATCATTAGAGATCCTTTCAGTTTATGTTTTAGTAAAAGTAATGTTATAAGCAGCCAACTATAGGTTAGTGGAAACACACTATAGTTTCTGTAAAATGTTTGTCTTTGTCCTTCCATGCCTTGCCTCCCATCAGATTCTCAAAAATTTATTTTCACCTCTTAGCCTATTGTTCCTACATTTCTTCACGTTTAAATTTCTTCTTGTTCAATGTACTTCTTTTCTAAGCTGTGAGATCTTCCTATACTTGCCCTTGGTCTTAGTGCATCGTAGATCTGTGCCCAGAGGTGACACAGGCACTCCTTGCAATACCATCTTCCCTGCTTTCAGACAGGACACCTTCTGAGAAATGCTTCACGAGTCCATTCCCTTGTTGTGCAGACATCATGGATGTAACCACACATACCTAGGCAAGAGTGCTTCACAAACCTGGGCTATGTAGGCTAAGCCCACTGGACCACGCTCTTACATGCCTGAAACATTCTTGAGCATGTGTGGCTGTATTCACTGTGTCTGTGCCCCATCAGTGGCCCAGAATAGGTCCACAAAGGATAATGAATGGAGGGAGGCAGTTAGATAACTGTAAATGGCTCCTCTCCTTTCAGTAAAACATAAATAGAGTTGGTCAGAGAAACCCAGAAACTGTGAATAAAATCAGGCCTCCACAGGCAACATTCTCCTGAGTTTCTTACTGGAAAATATATTTAGTACCATACTGCTATGTTGCTAAATAAGTCTACATCCTACTATGAATACACAATATGCTTTGGTCACGCTGTTTCCAAGGAAACCAGAATTCATCACATCATTATTGTTTCTGTCTCACAGACACACATACACATGAAATGCTGTTTGCTCAAATTCCCCCTTAATTTGGACAGATTATACATTTGTTTCCTTTGTTCAAAATAAGACTGTTTAGAACAAACTGTTGAGTGACAGAAATACCTTTTTGAATCTGAGGCTTAGAATTAACAACCAAAAAAGTCTAACTTTCACAGAGGAAATCATCAGAATGCAAAAGAATATTTTATAAATCACATGCAGAGGAAAATTTTTTTATTCATGTCATGTTTACTTTTTGTCTATTTTAAAATTTGCTTCTCTTTTTGCACCAGTGTTAAGTCTTGACATGGTCATATTTTTAAAAATCTGTACTAGTAGATCAACTCTTAATGGTTGCTGACTACATCTAAAAATTTACTAATCATTTTTAGGTAGAAATGAATCTCTCCCAGAAGTTTGTATCATGTGATATAGATGAATTAGCAGAAAGTGAGAATCAAATTTTATACAAAGCAGAAATGGCTCCGTGAACTGACAATGACTTTGTGTCCATTGTCATTATACTTCTTCACTCATCACATTGAGTGATATCTCAGGTTAGTTACCATTGTGGTCACAGTAAGCATGGATTGAGAGAATCCAGATAGAATCTAGACTGACAACAAGGACTTAGCTGTCACTGTCTTTGCTGGGACTCCTGTGTGTTCCAAGGGACATCAGGCCAGTCATTCAGGGACAGCACAGGTGACCAATAAGGGATCTGTGCTAACAGCACCTGCTTTTGGGATTATGACTTTGTTTACCCTACTATAAAACCATGAGTAGACTTTCCTTGTGTTGAGTGGTTATAGAATATCTTAACTCAGTGGTTCCTTCATGAATAATTGAAATGTTCACTTAGTTTCCCTCAGACTAGCGGTGCAATGTAAGTCTTGACCTTAATTTATTTTTGTTTAACCTCTATTTGTTCATGGGTTGTTTCTATACCCCAGAGTTAGTCTTTGGTGGCAATGCATTATAGTTACAAGCTTTGTGATATTTTGCAAGTTGAACCATTGGTATTTGAATTTCATCAAGTGGCAGAAAGTCATTATTCTTGCCAAGGAATCAGAGCTGCAGACTTGATACAAGCTTCCACTTAAGAGCAAGATTTCACTTCTCATGGCCGATGCCTTCCCATTTTTCTAAAACTGGAGTATTTTACTTATGTAAAAGCTCAAAGGTAAGTAAAAAATACACTGATGGTAATGTTACCAATATAGTGAATATTCAAGGAAAAAAATGAAAATATCCTTCTGTGACAGAATCTGCATGAGATATTTCATGTTTGAATGTTTGCGTCAAAGTTATAAAGACAGAGAATATCTATATAGAAATCACTGATTGTAATTAGAGTTGATATGAGCAAACTCCTCAAAATAAGGAGTATTCAGAAATGCTTTAAAAAGTCATTCTGTTCAAGGCACTCAGGTCCTCATTCACTCACAATCCCCTCTGTCTGTTTTAAGCTTTGAATTCTTAGTGACAGGCAAAGGTCACCATCTCTTTAGAAAATACTTGTTTAAAAAGTTTGTTTTTTTAACTTTTACAGATTTTAAGAATTTTAATTCTTGCTGGAAAAAAATTATCTGGCAACTTTGGTGTAAGTTTTCTATACACTGGTATGCATGTAAAGGAAATCTTTCGAAATGTAAAACTGTAAGTCAAAATCAACTAACTAGTTTACAGTACTTCATTAATTCAATATATCAAGTTCATTTCAACATTATTGTTTCCAGTAGAATATAAGAGCTAGGACTGAGTTGGGATAGGAATAGTGCAAAATGCTGTTGGTTACTGAAATCTACCTCATGTGAGCTAAGTCCTGAAATAGCTTCCAGGTAACCATAAAAATCCAAAGCACCCAAGAGCTCTCTAATTTTGTAAATTACTGATGATGCTGGGTTTGGCTCCCCTCTCTGTTAGACTTCAAGGATAGAGACTATCTCCCCACCTTCATCAAGTCTTTCCCCAAATGCACACGCTGTCCATAAGGGACCAGGGAAGACAGGATATTGAGCCATATGAATTTCTCATTAAATCTTGAAAAAACTCAGCATTCAGTTGACCTTATTTCTTGTGCTTTCTTCAGTCTCCCTGTTTGCTTTCTGAAGTCCCATAAATATTGGTATCTCTTTGCCTTCAATTTTCTCTTCCCAGAATCCCTTTCTTCTTCTCTACATCTTGTCCTCCTTCAAGACTTGCCAGATGTTCTTTTCTGCAACATGGTATTTTTCCTGCCCTGCCTGTTCCCCCTACCTCTGTCATTCCCTGTTCTCCCATGAGCACACGCTCTGTGCTGGTGAGATGGCATTCCACGGGGCATGTGGCCACCATGCCTTATTTGCCAGACCACATCCAAGTCTCTGTACCTGCCAAAATACACCATGGCCCAGAGGTGTATTTCTTTAGAGGTGCTGGAAATACTCCTCTACCCTTCTGGCTTCTTCTCCCGCTGATGAAGGAAATTAACATCAGGCAGATCAGTAGGATAAAAAGGCCAAATTTAATTACATATGCAGAATTCATGTGGTTGAAATTTATAGAGTAAATCAGATAACTTGAGGGCCAATATCCTGCACTAAGGCATAGGTTAGGGGCCTGGAGCTTCAAGGAGAGACGAGAAGGTCTCATATGACAAGGAGGGGGTGTCTTCATAGGACAAAACCCTGCCTCTCGCTACTTGCCCTGCCTTAAGATGGGTATCTCTGTATAAAAAAAAAAAAAAAAGTTATTTATGGAGATGGCCCTAACTGGGTAATCTACATTCTTTAAGGTGATGCTAAGTTTCTTCCTGAGCCCATCAGGCCTCAAAATGTATAACGGCACTTGCCAAGGTTACACATATTGGCAAAATCCTGCTCTAGACATCTTGGATAAAAATGTCAGAACATTCTGGAGGAAGCAGAACCAACCTGCATATAGGACATGTGCACGTGATTGAACAGTCATTGTCATCAATTGAGTTCCACTGATGTGTGTTTTTCCACTTTCCTCATAGGAATAAAGAGGAAAGGCTCCTAACACATCTTTGAAAATCCAGGTGAAGTCCTTAGAATCATCAAAGTTTATCTGAAAATAACTCATCAGAAATAGTCCCCTCCCTTCATTTAAGAAAAGGCTTTATTTGATATTCTGTTCTACAGAGCTCTTAATCACAATCCCCTAGATTTTGATAAAAGAAGATTTTTGTGTGACATTTCTGATGACTGTAAGGAGATGGTATTTGGAAATGGGGCGACCGGACAGTAGCAGTCTTATTTAAACATAATTGCTCGTGATCTCAAATGCTCACCTGCTGGAGTCCTTGAAGGGAAGGACCTTCTCTTCTTCACAGCTCCAGTCCTGCACCTGTGCATGAAGGACCTTCTTGTAGAAGGCTCCAGATCTTCCTGTGCATGCCACAGAATGAGACCTCAGATTTACTAAGTGGATGAGTACAAGTTTCATGTAATCTTTGTGGAATTTAAAACATTACACAGAGAGGGAAGAAATCAAATACTATCCAAAAATGAATAATATAAAAAGCACTTTAAACATTACATAGACTGTAGACAAATAACATCATCTGTTTTTTCTATAGTCAGGAAAACAATTTCAGTTGTCTGAGGTTCTAATAACTATGTAACCAATTGCTTATTATTGAAAATAATAAATTCTACACTGTAACTTAAAAAAATAATACAAGCATCTCCCACCTTTGCTTATTTTCTGACCCACCTTAAGGTAAATTTTGTTTCAAACACATTAATTTACATTTAAGTAGTTTTGATGGAAATGCTGCATATTTCAGTAAAATCAATAGAGTTAATTGAAGAAATGATCTCAGTGGATTAAATCTCTTTAAGTGCTAATCTAATAAGTTTTCTGTCAGGATCGAAATTTGGCAGATCTCACCCAGTTATCGCAGTACTAAAATAAATTGAACTAACCCGATGGCCCTAAAAGCTATTCAATCACTCACCATCAAGCCCCACCTGTGCGGCACCAAGAATGAAGGCAGCATAAAGCTTTCTCCTGTAGGAACTTGCCTCGATTTTCCTATGTGAAGAGGCCAGCTCAGCTGACCCCACTGAGCTCTCTCTTCCCTGTTGCCTTCGGAAAAAACTGCCCACAGCTTCCAAAGCAGGTTCAGATCACCCCCTTCTTGGGGGAGCAGCCACCTCTGTTGTCCCAGCTCTCCTCACCTCCTGGGTGGTCTGACAGATCCATGAGGCTGCCTACTCCTTCGGTGGTTTCTCCTGTTCCAGCCACACCTTAGTCTACCTGTTTCCTTTTCTTCCTTCATGTTTTTCCCACAGTCAGAGGATCTGTCTCCCAAGCCACCAGCACCAGAAGACAGTTCTTTTTTGTAGTTGTAAGGGTTTTACTGCTAATCATTCCAGTGAAAGATAGCAAAAAGAACTGACATGGAACATAATTTCCAAACTCTTACAGAGCTCTAACATTCTTGTCACTTTCAAGATACAAGCCCCATTAGAATTGTTCCTCCAAATAGATAAAAATAACAAAACTCTGAATGTTCTGGCAGTGCTCTGTGCCCGTCCAGGAATGGGTGAAGTGCGGGCAGGCAGTAGAGCAGAGCAGGCAAAGGAGAATACTGGAACCCTCTGTGGCTTTTTCAGGCTTTTTTCTTTTTTAAGATTTATTTTATTTATGCATACAAGAATTGGGGTGTAGACCAGAAGTGCAGGGGGTGGGGTGACAGGGTTCAGTAGCGTCAGAGTGGGGAGCAGAACAGGTAGATCGACTGAAATACACTGCTGAGGGGAGCAGCGGGTGAGACAGGAGAGGTCTGCTGCGCCATGTGGGTCAGCTCCCTGGCCGGGAATAGAACTCAGGCCGCAGTGGCTGGCGAATTTTCAGGCTTTTAATGATCTCTCTACACCATTTGTAGTGAGGCAGCCAGGTGAAGGGCAGGCAGAGGGGTCAGGGGGCCAGAGGACAGGGGGGTGGGGGTTAGGAGGCCCCCAGCCTCCAGTGAGTCTTTATGCTCCCTGGGCTCTCCCATGGTCTCTTCGCTGGTCTCTACTGCACTCCGCAGCATGGTTCTCCACTGCCCCCATCTTCTGTGATGCCGCCCTTGCATACTCAGTCTCTCAGCTCAGTTGTGCCCACTCAAACATGCCCACACCACACTCCAGGTGTCCACCATCAGGCGACCCCGAGCCCACGCTCCCAAGCTCCTCCTGCACTCAAGGCTACAGGGGATAGCCACCGAGGCCAATGGCACAAAAAGCCTTAGCGATCTCCGTTTACCCTATGGTGGTCTCCACAAAGACCTTCTCTCCACTGTCGTGTCACATTGACCATTTACATCTCCAAGCTCTCCAGGCTGGCTGAGTTCGCTCTAACGAGATTGCAGATTGTGGCCATCCGAGGGCAGCCCCCTCCCTGGCAGTTCACGGGCAGCTGTCAGAGCAGCTCCTGCACCCTTGTGGCTGCTTGGGTGGTGTGACTGCATCTTGAGGAGGAGGGGGCCAGGAGGCCACTCTCCACTTCTTCCTCACCCTCTTCGCTGCGGAGACACAGAAGTGACTAGACTGTGGCCAAGCCTGGCTGCTGTGGCTGTGACTGTGGGCTGAGACATGGAGGCAGGCCAGGATATCTTGCTTTGCTCGAGAAGCCACGCACAGCCTCTTGGTATTTCTCTTCCTGGGTGCCCTATAGGAAACAGAAACTCCTGCAGGGCCCTTCTCTTTCTCCTCTGACACCATCTTTAACCCTTTATCCTGCAGCTTTAATTGTGCTGCAGAGATGTCACCTTTCTAGCCAGAGATCAATTTTACTTCCCACTCCCTAAAGAGTACAGCCGGCATTCCTTGATGTGACGCGGACCCTTGCTCTGCTCTGCTCTCCCATTCATCGCAGTGCACGTTCCTGTAAGACGATAGTGATGGTGAGAAGAGTGATGGTTTTCTATCTTTCTGGAGCTCATCATGTGTCAGGAGCCATGTGTGTGTGTGTGTGTGTGTGTGTGTCTGGTCCCACACAACTAGTTTGCCTTTCATCACAACATTGCAGACATTCCTCAAACCTAGTGCTAATTTTCCTGCTTCTTTTTATCTTTTCCCTGAAAATGTCTACTCGATCTTTGAGGTCAACAGAAATGCATTTTCTCTCTAAATTTCCCTTGTTTCTCTCCTCTAGTAGTTTTTACTGCTGCCATAACAATAACCATAAATGTAGCCACTTAACACATCACCAGTTATTATTTCACAGTTGTGGGTCACAAGCCTGGCACAATGGGATTCAGATGGGGTCTGAGCTTAGCATCTCAGAAGGCTAAAATTGAGGTATCTGTAAGACTGTTCTCTTGAAGGCTCTGGGGTTTAAATCTTTCCCCACACTCAGTCGGGGTGTTGCTCAAATACAGCTCCTTGTGGTTGTTGGACTGAGGTCCCTGGTGCCTCACTGGATCTCAACAGGGTTAATCTTTGCTCCAGCAGGTCACCACATTTCTTTTTATGGTTTTCCTGTAGTTCTTGCTATCAATGACTAATCCAGTCGTGCTTCAAATCCCTCTCCTTTACTTTCTGCTGCATCTCTGACTTCTACTTCCAAATGGAGTAAGTTCTCAGCTGTTGAGTATTTATGTGATTACATTGGGCCCACCTAGATAGTGAAATAGTCTTCCTATTTTAGAGCCCATGACCTGAACTACATTTACCAAAGTCCCTTATATAAGGTACTATACTCATGGGTTCTGGAGAGCAAGATGTGACATCCTGGAAGACATACCTCCCTCCCCATCATAATAAAAGTGAACTTGAATGGTATTCCCAAAACACAGGGGTGACATCTGAGAGACTTTTGTGTTGTCTTTATGTCAGAGCCTGAGTGACCCCTGGATGCAGCCTTTCTTGTGCCTGGACCACCTGGGTGTCCAGGGCCATCCCATCTATGGTCCTGGCCCAACTCAGGCTCTGCATAGGTCTCTGCCTCTTCTTAGCATGGAATCTTCTCTCCATCTCATCTCCTGCGTAGTCATCTCAATGCCCTTCATGAAATGAAGGAGAATACAGAAAATAGGAAGGCATTAATTTCCAATAAATTATTCTTCCATGAAAGAATGAATTTTGTGAAGGTTTTATTGAGGATGCCATAAATACTTGATATACTTCTAGAAGAAGGGATAGGCATTCCATAGAGATAGGGCAAGGCAAATGGTGTTCCATGCAATGAGATGAATGACATGTGGCAAGACGTAGGACACGTGAGTGAACCGGGAGCACCAAAATCCATGGGAGGGACCTCAAGGGCAGAGAGAGATTTGGTGGTGCTCAGAGTAGTGATCACAGATCCAATCCAGAAAGGACTCCATGGGGGCCATAGGCTGAGGATTGCTCTGTTGATGGTTGCTTGGCAGACCTATAAATCAATAAATGGACTTTTTGTTATCATCATGAAAGATCTTAGCATAAAATAAAGTTATCACTTTAAAGTTTCATTCCAGTGTGAGAAGGGACTTTAGTCTATCTTAAATATAGTCCTTAAAAAGATCCCTTTCATCAGAAAAAAAAATTATTGGGCAAAGAGATCATTTGTGGGTGGGTTGATATCTACCCCACCAGAGTCATGAAGAGTGTCCTTCCATCCTCGGACTATTTGCTCATTTCTCCAAGGAAATTTGGATATCTTATATACCACCAGAAAGGGGAGAGTGACTTCCAAAGGAAAATGGGAAAGAATACAGTAGTCCCCCCTTGTCTGTGGTTTTTCTTTCCATGGTTCAGTTACCTGTGGTCAGTATCAGCCTGGAACTACTAGGCACAATAAGATCATATTCACGTAACTTTTATTAAAATATATCATTGTAATTATTCCATTTTATTACTGATTTTCTTGCTGATCTCTTACTGTGCTTAGTTTATTAATTAAACTTTATCATAGGTGGCATGTATAGAAAAAAACAGTATATATAATGTTCTGTACTATTTGCAATTAGTCAGACATCTACTGGGGTCCACTTGCCACATGGGTAACTGGGGATATTTAGTTTCTATCCAGTGTGTAGTTGTAGTTCAATAAAGATTTGTTTCCCTGATGTGGAATTTCAATTTGGCATTTATTTTACCTGGTCTCCTATTTGAAAATTTTTGAATCGAAGAAATCAGCTCTCTAAACTACAGTTAAATCTCCAAAATGGCATTTTCCACTGAAGCAGTGCTGGTTTTGACAGATATGTAGTTTCTCTTGATACATATGACATGATTGTGACATCAGTCTCCTCTGAGTTTGCATATGGAAATTAGATTAATTAGCACACTAGCTATGTAACAATGTGTGTTTTCCTCCAATTAGGTGGATGCTCATGGAAATATTCTGTTAACGTCGCTGGAGGTTCACAATGAAATGAATGAGGTTGCGGGCAGCGTTGGTGACACCAGGAATTCAGCAATATCCTTTGACAACTCAGGAATCCAGTACAGGAAACAGAGCATGCCTAGGGAAGGGCATGGGCGACACTTGGGGGACAGAGGCATCCCGCACAAGAAGACCCACCTAAGGAGGAGATCTTCGCAGCTCAAAATTAAAATCCCTGATCTAACCGATGTGAATGCCATAGACAGATGGTCCAGGATCGTATTTCCATTCACTTTTTCTCTTTTCAACTTAGTTTACTGGCTGTACTATGTTAACTGAGTGACTGTACTTGATTTTTCAAAGACTTCATTTAACACTGAGTGAATATTACTCTGCCTGTCAAGTTTTTATACCTGTGTACACACACAGACACACACACATGCAGACACACACATATATACATACGCAATTGTATATATATGTGAACTTTCTCAGCATATATATAAAATACACGTGTATATGAGGATGTATGTGTATATGTTTATACACACAGGTGTAAGGACCCATGTGTATATAAAACAAATACACATACATGTATACATTTTGCAGCTATGGACAATTTAACACAGGATGCATATTAAAGAAAGTCATAGTTTTTTTTTCTTTTTTAATTGAAAGGGACAAGCATCGTCTAAATATTATGCCTTGAGAATGAGGGCGTGAAACACAATATCATCCCAAAATGTGTCTGTTATTATCATAAGTTAGATGTTTTAGTTTAAAAATCAGAAAGAAGCTCTTAGTTCATCTTTGAAAACTCATGCAGTGATATTGCTAGTTTCAAACGAGTCACACACTTTCTCTTTCAGTTTACTAGGCGAAGGCTTTTCGACTCTTTTGGCAATGGGGTTTACTTTCATCAGACGGACTTTTTCTGTCCTGGGTTAGTGGACAAGGTGAGTTGCTGGTGAGCGCTCACCTGTTGTCTTAAGATTAGGTAGCTCCCATGTTGATGTCTGAATGTTCACCTTTTGAACACCCATTGGGAATGGATGCCATCTCATTGTAAGTACCCTGATGTACAGTGTATTTATTTGTTCACTAGGAGTGGATCCAGCTTACCTGTCATGTGGGAACACAGTGGCACGTTTTGGCAATGTTTAGTTGACATTTCAGTCATTGACAATGTGCTCCACATCTTGTACGGATTTTTAGGCCTGATATCTAACAGAAAGCATAGACGTCTCAGGTTATTTGTTACTCTAAGGTAAAACCACGTAGGATGATTTTCCCCCTTGTCTTTAAGTTATCTATCATTCTTATAACATTGTATGTTAATATAAAATATATTTGCATAATATGCATATATATGTATATTTATCAAGATTTTGTTCCTTACGCTTGCTCTCACGGCAGCATGCGATGTTCTACTTTTCTTTATGTGATGTAACTACTTTCTGTTATGTAGACTTAAGACTGAAGCGAAAACACTTCTACTGTTCAATTTCAGAAACCAAGAAACATCCTCATGCCTTTATTTCTGTATCTGACACATTTCATAAGCACATCCAACTACTCCTAAACTAACGCTGCAGGACACAACAAGTACACACCACACATCAGTGACCCGTGACCGTTCTCTTAAGGCAAAGGAGAGCAACCCGACAACCAACACAGTCACTTTTGGTTCCTTCTGATCCACAGCCTCATCAGTATTTGGACTTTTTAAAGCTCGTAGTAACAAGACAAGGTGCACCGGTTTCATAGACGCAACCTTAACTTACTATTTAGATGAGATCTTTCTAAAGAAAAAAAAAAGAGATGATATATTTTTTGTAAACAATATTTCTATCACAGGCATCCATAAACTGAAATGACTACAGTTGTGCAAATAGATGTCACAGTGAAGTTAAGCATTTGGAGAAAAAAAATAAGTAAAATATTCAGGAAAGAATGGCTAAATTAATACTTTACCCCCAAAATGCCACCTATGCCTCACCCTCTCTGCTCTGTCAGAAACCAATGACCGGAGTCCTGTCCAGTGCTCTGTGACTGTCACCACTTTTTCCCAGGTGGACAGAGCGTCGGTTTCCCTGGGGAGGCATGTGGTGTTGGCTACCACCATGAGTTGCTACCACTCGATTTTTCTTTCACGGCCATCCAAAGCTTTAATTTATGGGAGTCTGTAACAGTTCAAAACCCACCGTCAGGTAAAACATAAGCCACAAAGTCTCATGCTAGATGCAATGGCTGACTTTATTCCTCTCCTTCATGACTTTCTTCGACGACTTCTCCCAACCGCTGCTCTCTGGTTTTATTTTTATCTGGAGATGAGCCTTGGCTTATCTCTGATTTTTTTTTTTTATCATGGGTAACAATGGGGGATCCTAAAAGTTAAACAGATTGGGAAAAACCTTGTAAGTGGCCTTATCATTGTTAACATGTAAAAAGGAAAAAAAAAAAAAAAGACTTTGTGAAGTCCTTATCCCTTTCAATACTTCAGGTATCTTTTTCTGTATCTAGTGATTCAAGAAATGAGCTCCACATGCAGAAGAGGGACCCCAAAATGCAAACGAACATGGACAAAACAGTCGATGATCCATTTAAATGTACAATTTATACTATTAAGAACTGTGACATTAATTCTCTCTGGGAGAAAAGTGATTCAAAACCTTTTTGATGCATAGTTGAGGTACACACATATCAAAGGCAGAGACCCCTGTGGAGCTCAGAAGAGCTGCAGTCTACTCCCCAAGGTTTTCTGGATATAAATTTGCATGGAATAGTCATAATAGCTTTTGAGCTTTTTATATGCATTTGGCACCAAGACTGGGATCCACAACTTTGTAGACACTGCGATGAAGTTAACATAATAGCTATACTATAAATAGTGTTTGTAACTACACACACATGCACACACACACAAATACACACATATATTCTGTAAAGAAAAAAACTTTTTAAGATCCTTGGGTATGTGTTTGCTTTACTTCATTTCGGAAGAAAATTACTTTTCTTCTAATAAAATTATTTTATAGCTTCTCCATTTTTAAAAGCATTGTGAAAAATATTGAGAAGCAGAACTCTGTGCTGACAGACGGGAATTGAACTGGGTTCTCTGTTCTGTTAAGTGACCTCTCATTACTCCACAGTAGTTATTGAAGCCAGTGAGCGAGCTGTTTTGATGAATTCTGAACCCGGACCTCTGACATTTTTTTGAGGTGGCTGTTACCCACATCCAGACCTCTTGAGTAAGGAGAGAAAAGTTGAATTTGGGATATCATGCTCTTTCTTTCTCAACAACTGAACGTAATAAAAAGTTAATTTTCTAAGTAGTCCTGTCTTTCCGAAATGTTGCACAGGGGTTCAAAATGTACAGAAGAATCTTGTTATGACAATTTGTTATTACCCATATTCAGTTATACTTGAGGTAATTCAAGAGCCCTATTACGTAAACCCTTGCAGAGAAAGACTGATAAGACTCGAGTCATCTTTAAAAGCAAAGGTTATTCTTGTTCACCAACCCCAGGACTGTGGAGGGGTTTCACTGTCTATACCATGAGACATTCATTTCCCCCTGAATCTTCAATGAGTAGAAAGTATATCATGGTAATATTCCTGTTAGGTTTGAAAATCACATGTACATCTGCAACACCATGTGTTTTTAATGCCAGCACCCTGAATTTCCCACCATTCAATCATTCACATCAAAGGCACTTCTGTCCAGCTATGGATTTAGCATTTTCACCAGAGAGGTCATCTCAGAGGTGATGCCAAGCATGTCTGGGACTGGTTTTAAGGGGACAGGCACATCGCAGCTGTAGGTGTTCATTTTCGGCATCTAGTAGGTAATCCCATTGGCATCTGTCCCACCAATGGTGTGGCCTGAAAAAAGAGACTGTCCCCAACTATGAATATCCTGGCTTGAAAGTATAAACTATCCCATAGTTCTTACTTTAATTATCCACCTGAAAACTGGTTCATTTTTCTGGCCATTTATGGAAGCAAACTGAACAATTGGTAAAATACTTTGTTACTCATGAATTGACTGGCTCTCATCTAAAGTGAGCCAATGGTCAGAGGAACATTGAATGGTGGGGCAAAGAGCTGCCCAAGTGGATTAAACTTTCCAAGGACACTGGCTAGTGTGCCTTGGATCGATTACCTCTTCTACTGCATTGAAAGGTGCCATGTTTTCCTGAAAAACTCAATTCCTAACACCTGGGTAAACAGGGCCCTCCCAGAGAGTGCCTCTCTCACCACGCCTCTCCCTAGGCCAGCCCCGTAGACATGTTTTGCCATCCTTGTTTCATATTTCTACTTCACAAGTCAGTGAGTATGTTCAAGGTAAGTACAGGATTATTCTAGTAGAAATAGGCAATCGCTGTCATGAATAATTCCCATGTTGATTTCATTTCATTGTAAAGATCAATTAAAACCCAATTTTGCTTAAGCACATTGATGTAATTTTTTGGTATTATTTGACATGAAAAAAAACAGCAAAATTGAGTGATAGATACAATATGAAACTTGTTGATGAATGAATTCAAATTTATTAAAAAAGGACTAACTGACTTAAATGTGAAGACTGAGTTTTTCCTTCCTTGTTTCTCTATTGTCGAAATGGTCATTTTAATTCCAGGTAATTGTACTTGCACATGCCATGTAAGTTATGCTGGAAGTAAAGAGAAATAATCTCAAAGCTGCATGTGTGATACATTGAATGATGAATTTGTTTAAATCAGGATTTATTCTGAATTTCAAAGGAAACTAGACTCACGGAAATCCAGTTTGTCCCTGTCTTCAAATAAGTGTTTTAACAGAGAAAGGCCAGGGAACCTACCTACCGATCACCTCTAACACAGGTAATGTTGGCCCATACGCTTCAGTTCTTTACTGTGAAAAGGCAATTTCCTTTCTTTCTCCTACAGCGTGACAGTAACAAGGGATGGCTGGCAAGGAAGGAGGGAGGGTAGGAGCACAGGCAGGAATAAATGAATAGGCAAGGAGATATGGAGAAAAAGGAGAAAGAGAGGAGAAAACGAGGGTGGGAAGCAGACAAATGGAAGAAAGGAGGGTAGAAGGAAGAAAAGGAGGAAGGGGGTCAAGAAGGAGGAAAAGAAGGGAGGAGGACAGGAAGGAAAGAAGGATGGAGGCAAAGAGAGAGGGAAGGAAGGAAAGAAAATATGAACTAAGAAATTCAGATTGTCAAACACATCAAACAGAAAGAAATTATATTGAGAAATAAATCTTTAGGCTCTAGGAAGACCACTGGCTCGCCTGTAAACACCTTCAAGGAAGCTCCCCACAGCACGTCAGTCTTACAGAATGCCCTCTGCCAGTGAGTATAATGGTGGTTTACCTTAAAAATTGTCTATTCTCTCGGAAATAATACAAATTCATCAGTAAGTCTTTACAGGTTCTGGTTTTCTACTTTCATTGGATTGGATAGATTTCATACATCCTTGGTCTGCCTTGGGACCCTGAGTTGGACATATTTCACACTCATTCTTTATAATATCAGTACAGGACACTTCTCACCTCCTTCGTTAGACAGGTAACGTCAGATGACAAATTACAAATAAGTGCAGAAGAAAGGATTATCAAATTTACCAAAAATTTTTAAAACTGCTTTTAAGAGCACCCTCCTTTTCATTGACCAAGTAAGCTCTCCAAATGCAGGACCCAGTTATATCCAGAGAGCCTCTGTCCAGAATATATTCACTGCAGTGTACCCCAGGGCTGCCACAACCCACAAACATATTCACACCATTTTCTAAATTTTGATTGACTCCTTTTACTAGATTCCAAAACACAGGGATTATCAACTCTCCTTCGAATGGGAAAATTGTTACTCTTCTCTGAAGAATAAATGGGTATTTGGAACCCATGATAATATTTTCAAGGTAGGACAGATAGCCCCAAAAGAATTATCAGCTCTTAAAAAAAAAAAAAAAAAGAATTATCAGCTCTTGACTGAAGCACTCCTAGCATTTGAGGGACTCACATTCTATGGCTCTTGAATTGTACAAAAATAGGTACATGTCAAGTGCACAGGCAAGCAATGCCAGAGATACCTGCAAGTAAAATGCAGTTCGCTAACTGGTCAAATGTAGAGCATGCTGGAGTGGTTGTGAGTGTGGATGTCTGTGTGTGCACCTTGAAGGCAATTAGGAACTATTTTGTGGCCCTGGTTGCAAGATAATTGGAAGAAAATATCTTCACAACTAATACTTACATTTCTTATTTCACTGGGCTTAGGCAACTGTTAGGCACTCCAAATTTTGAATGTCATTTTTGAGCTAAGACCAATTTTTCTTGCATTTATGATAATAATATTGCATTTAATTGCAAATTCTTTTTAGTTGACATAAGACATTATATTACTTTCAAGTGTATAATATAGTGAGCTGATATTGTATATATTATAAAGTGATCACTAAAATGTCTGGTTAACTTCTGTCCCTATAGTTCGAGTTCTGCTTGTGATGAAGAATCTTAGGAGTTTTTAACCTTCTTTTTTTTTTTTTGTAATAACATGCCTATCTTTTGTGGGTTTATTTTTCCCTTTCTCAACTCCCATCTTCTCTTAAATATAATTAAACCTTTATGTTGTCAAGATTGGAAATAGTGCCTTCTGCCTAAAATCATAAATTTCTACTTTAGCATCTAATTTATGTAGATAGATTGGTTCTAAAAGTTGGAAGTTACTAGCAACCCACATAATTGAGTTATTCTATAGAAGTATAGTTCAAGATGTAGTAATTTGTTAAAAGTTATAAGAGTAAATGTTAGAAGGGAAAAAGCTGAAATACTATAAAGAATTGTTCTGCCTGGAAAGTGAGATCAGTTGATAGTCCTTTGGAAAAGAGTTGTATTGATAGTCGTTACTGCATTGTGAAAGCTGAGAAAAAGGTTGAGAACTTTGACTTCAACGCTATAACTCCACTGCAGCACTCAGAATTTTACTCAAAAACTAATTGTAAAAGTTGAAAACAATGAGCGGGTTAATGTTATTAGAATAAATATCAATCAAAGAAGAGCGAAGCAATTTGCTTCAACTCTTTTCTCAACTTTTGAAGTTCAGAGTCTCAACCTCGGGCTATGTGAAGAAGATTACTAAGATTCAGACCAAATGAATTACTTTTCCTCACAGTAGTTCAATTGATCCAGATCAGCCACATTGCATGTTTACAGCGAGACTTTGCTGGTTTTATCTCTCCTCATCATCCACAAATACCCACTTTGAGGTCTCTAATTTGCGTTGTTTTTTAAGACTGTTATGTGTTCTTGTCCATTTACCTAATCACGTTAGTTATTAAATGTATTGTTTATAGTCCTCTTCTTTCTTCATGAAAATATTCCTAGTTGAATGTCCATACAAATTAAGGCTGCTAGCATTTTGAGACTGCTGCAAAATTTTCATCCCCCTAAGATTTCTTTCTATTGGGCACTTAGATTAGTTCTACCATCTGAGAGCCCATGTCTTCCCCTTTCCTGATTTTATTCCTCATTTTACCAAAGTTTATCCTCAGTGAATAATTTCCAAGGAAGAGTGTCTAAGACAGAACGTGTCTGAGATTTTGCCCATCTGATTCTTTCCTTGGTCTTTGCTTTTAATCGGTAATTAGCTAGGTATTAATGTTGGTTGAAAGTATTTTTCCTTTTTACTTAAATCACTATACCATTGTATTTCATCATCCAGTGATGCTGATAACTATTATGATGTCAGCTGATTCTTATTTACTTATAGGAATTCACCCCCCCCCCAATTCCTCAAATCACCTACTGCCCCACCTAACTGCCCGTATATTAAAGGAACTTTTATATCTTTTTAGTACTTCATAAAGATTTACACATTTCCCCCACTATCTAAATGTAGAACATTCTTATTTGGTCTGATTTGGTAGGTCGGTTATTTTGGGTACTCTGGGAAGGCTCAAAGGATATTTCCATACAAATTAATGTTAATATCATTCCAAGATCAAAAAATAACCTAACAGTTCAGACCAAATAGGAACTTTGTACTCTTGAAAAACATAGGAAATTTGTATTTAAAGTGAGTCTTTTTTTTTTTTTTTTTTTTTTTTTTTTGTTGGTATGGTGTTTNTGCTTGCTATGGTGTATCTTGGGTGAAACGAAACAAAAGGTAAAGATATCTTAGGTATGAACACTTTTTTTATTACTTTAAAAGAAATTCTGCCATTTTCTTGTGCTTCTACCAGTAAATTTTGCACTTACTGCTCTGGTCCTTAATATATAAACTTTCTCACCTGTTGTAGTTTTTATGTCTGTTAGTTATATGTTCTTGGAAATATCTTTTAACAATTCTATTTCATTTTCTAAGTAATGTTTTGAAGGAAAAAATGACATTTAAAACTACACATATTTAAAATGTAATTCGATACGTTTTGACATAGGTGAAACCATCATCACAGTCAATATAACAAAACATTCATGCATCTGCCCTAAAAAGTTTACTTTGTGCTCCTTTGTAATATTGCCACCCCACTCTAAGACACCCATTCCTGAAACAAAGCAACAACTAGTGTGTTTTCAACAACTGGAGGTTAGGTTGTATTTTTAAAAACATTTACATAAATGAAATCTAATGGTACACATTTTCCTCCTCTAACTTCTTTCGCTTAATTATCTTGAGAGTACTCACGTTGTATGTATCCACAGTTCACTACCTTTATAGTTGAGTAGCATTACATTGTGTTACTGTCAACATTTGTTTATTCATTCATCTGTTGACAGACATTTGGATTGTTTCCACTTTTGGGCTCTAATTAATAAAGCTGCTATAACCATTTATAGACGTCTTTGGGTAGATATAGGCTGTCTTTTTCTTAGGTAAATACTAAGAGTTAAATAACTAGATTTATGGATGGTATCAGTTTAACTTTCTATGAAGCTGCCAAATTATTTTTCAAAGTGGTTTTTTTCATTTTACATTTTATCAGTTGTTTTTGAAACTTCGTTCCTCCATATATTTTCTCCCACATTTGGTACATTCAGTCTTCATAATTTTAGTCTTCTAATACTGTGTAGTGTTATGTAGTGTATATATGTGTGTATATATGTGTGTGTGTGTGTATATACATATATATACATATATATATATATAGTAGTGGTATATAGCATAGTGGTATTCCCTTTGGTTCTAACTTGCCTTTTGTTATTGACCAATGCTATTGAGCACCTTTCCATGGTTTTATGTGCTATGTGTTTGTCTTCATTAATAAAGGGTCTGTCTAAATTTCCATCCATTTTTAATTGTTTTCTTATAGTGTTTTAGAGTGATTTATATAGTTATATACTTTGGATACAAATCCATTGTCATACACATGCTTCATAGCTATTTTCTTCTCCATGGGTTTTCTTTTTATTCTCTTTAGAGTTTTTACAAGAGAAAATGTTTTAATTTTTATAAAATCCATTTAATTTATTTTGTTTTCATTTATGGGTCACATATTTAGTATTGTTTCTAAGAATCTTTGCCTAATCATAGGGCCTCACCAGGAAGCCTACAAAAAATTTTCCATATATTTCTTATAGAAGTTCTATATTTTAGGTATTATATTTGGACTTAAGATATATTTTGAATTAATATGATGTGATTAATATTATAATAATAAAACAAACATCATAGTAAAATAATATTTTGACTATCTTATAAAATACTAATGAAAGTTTATTTCCCATATATGCATATTCAGTTGTTCTAACGCCATTTCTTAAAATGACTGTCATTTCCCTCATTGAATTGCCTTTGCATCCTTGTAGAAAATCAATTGTCCATATATATGTGGGTCCATATCCAGACTCTATTCTGTTTCTTTGATTCTTTGATCTATTTGCTACATTGAAGTCAATGGGACGCTACCTTGACTACTGAAGTTTATGATAAGGTTAAAAATCAGTGTTAGTTCATTAGCTAGTTTACTAGTTCATGACTTGGTTCTATGCATGTGTGTATGTGTGTGTGTATGTTGGTATGTGTGTTTGTATGTTTATATAGACACAGCGAATCTATAGAACTGACATCACAACAGTTTTGTGTCTCCTGATCCATGAGTAAGATTTACCTCCCAATGCCAAGATTTCTCAACCTTGACACACTGACATTTTGAACTAGATAGTTATTTGTTGTGGGGAGCTGCTACGTGCCTCCTAGGATGCCAAGCAGCATCCCTTACTTCTACACAGTAGATTACAGTTGCACAAACTGCCTTCTCAGTTATATCAACTAAATATGTCTCCAGACATTGCCAAATGTCGTCCAGAGTGAAAATTCATCAAGAACCACTGATTTTCAGTCATCTTAATTTCTTTCAGGAATATTCCTTCATTGTACATATAGAGACTTTGCACATCTTCTCTGGAGTTGATCCCTACTATTTCATATTTTTGGATGATATTGTAAATGACATTTAAAAGTTTTATTTGTGATTGTTTGTTGCTAATATGTGGAAATGCAATTGATTTTTGTATATTGATCTTTGTCTCCATTTCAGCGGTTGTATTTGCTGAAGTGTCTCTGAGAATAGTAAAGGTTTCCTTGGGTCCACAAAGTGTTTACTTTTATGCTAATTTTTCTGTTTTGTTTATTGTGGTCTTTTTTTCCATGCCAGTGGTTTTCTTTCTAAGACTAATGGTATTGTGTGAGGTCTTTTGTGAGATAGCTTTCTCAGGTTTTCTTTGTATCACATATCCCATGTGGTTCTCTTTAATAGCAAGGTTTTTCCTGTAAATACCAAGATGAAATAAGAAGTCTGGGTATGCTTCTGATATTTCAGCAGGAATAGTCTATTTTAGGCTGAGCAGAAAAGTCATCTAAACATTGGGAACCCCCAGTGCCAGAATAAAAAGGGCTTTTTAAGGGCTACTTATGTCTTCTCTAGAAGTTAGTTCCTCATAGGCAATTATTTTTTCAACTTCTTTATTAAAGATGTGTGTGAAAACTTTTTGTTGTTGTTGCTTGTTTGTTTTATCCTGGTGATACACAGGACCAGAGGGAAGAGGATGGAATGGTAGTGAGGAGAGCCATAGAACTGGTTGTGACAAATAGAGATTTCCAGGAAACCTTCAATTTTTGACCACCTCTTTCTCATTCTTCCACCCCTGCACTTAATCAACTTATAATCAGAAGCAAATGGTTTAGAACCTAACTTTTTAGTTAAAATCAGATTCTAACCTTAGATTCCCATAAGTGAAATAATCACTTTTATCTCCACCATTATGGACTGAGCTAGTAAAACTTTCCAGTACACTGCATTGAGTTAGTCATAGAATTTTTTCCCCCATCAAACCTGCATGCCTTGTTTAGCCAACTACTTCATGTGTGGCTCCCTCATTCATTTGTTTGAGCATAAGTTCCATCAGCGAATAGCTTTAATATAGGACCTTAAATAAAAATTCAAATGTTATATTTTTCAGTAAACCAAGTAAACATTATTTAGCATTGCTGCATCAGAATTGAAATAATATCCTGGTATGAGTGAGCAAAAATAATCTCTGGACTCATCTACTATATTCAACTATTTACAAGGCTAATGTACATCATATCGCAGGAATTTTTATTAAAGCATTATTTCAAATAATGAATAAATTAAAATGAAATGGAAACAAACAGATTTCAGAGTTTTGAGTCTGATAGATAATGCCTTGCTTCCATGGCCCATCCCTTAAGAACAAAATGAGTATTTGAAGAGATTTATCACAAGACAATAGGTCTCTGGGGATTACAAATAACTTAAATAAACATGGCATTCTACAATAGTAAGAATTCAGTTTTAAATAGTGAAATAAAAAGTTGCTTCTTTGAGATTGACAAAATTAACAAAATTTTAGGCAAATTTCCCAAGATTAAAATAGACTAAATTAGTGACATCAGTAATGAAATAAAGGACAATGTAACAGAAATTAATTTTTTAAATAATTAATAATAACTAAAATTAATAAGTGAGATAAAACAAATCACAAAATAAAAAATTATAAAGGAAGCTGTGAACAGTTATGAACCTAAAAGTAGATAACATAGATAAATTCTTAGAAAAACATAAACTGCCAAAACTGACTCAAGAAGAATTAGACAAGTTAAATATAACTATAATAAATGAAGATATTGATGAATGCAAGATTCAGATGGTTTCACTGATGATTCACATGTTTCACTGATGAATTCCACCAAATATCTAAAGATATTATGTCAAATCCTCGTGAACTCTCCCAAAAGATATTAGGAGAGAACACATTCCAAATCATTTTATAACTTTAATATTACTTTTGTACCAAACCAAGCAAAGATATCACAAGAAAAGAAATCAAAAACTTCAAACCAATACCTCATATGGTTATCAATGCAAAAAAAAAAAAAAAACCCTCAAAATATCTAGCAAACTAAACCCAGCAATGTATGAAAAGAATATACACCACAACAAAATTGAATTTATTCCAGAGATTCAAGGTTGGTTTAACATGCAAAATACACTAATGCACTACATTGAATCAATAGAAAAAAATATCTTTCTATACAAAGTATGAGTAGGGGAGGCAGAAGAAAGGATAATATTTAATTAAAAATTTTAAAAAAGCATGATTATATATCAGAGTTTCAGAGTGGCACAAATTCATTGTAATCAATTATTTTAAAAAGGTTTTATAAACTACAGAGTTTATAAAAAGTTGAAGAAAATAGCTGTTTTCAAGGCAGCACTGAAGTAATAGGAAGATTGGTGTTTCCACCAAATATTAGGAAATTAAACGGTTGGAATAAAAACTTCTAAAAATCAAAAAAAAAAAAACCCAACAACTCATTCAGATCCATTAAAGGTCCAGGAAATATCTAATTCTTTTACTATGCCCTATCTTGCTATCATGACATGGAAATACAAACTAGGGAATTCATTTCATGAGTAATGACATTTAGGAATAAAATCTTTTTATATTAAAGATTTTAAGAACCGAACAAGCAAGTATTGGTATAATTAAGAAAGTTATTTAATCTTCAGCCCATATTTTTGTCTGAGTTATAATGTGTTAGTTAGAAAATATGGACTGAGTTGTGATGTGTGAGGGAAATTTAGCAGCCAGAAGTGTTTACTTTGACTTGAATTTGTAATTCACATTGCAGAGTTGCTATTGGCATCAAGACTGTCAAATAATGTAAATAACCCATTACATTCATTAGATGGTTTAATAACCAGAAGAGGTGTTGATATTTCATGTGATACCATTTTTAGCAGCATGCTAAACTAAGTAAAACAATACATTTGTATCCTACACTAATACATTTAGCAGTAGGCATCATAATTAAAATGATCATAAACATCATAAAAGGATGGCTTGCAATAATAAAAATTAGAAATAGAAGAAACTCATTTATAGAATCTATTTGTAAGTGTATGGTAAAAGAACATAAATAAAGGGTGGATGGATAAACAAATGCTTGGATGTGAATGGAAAGAACCAATTTCCCTAAATTTTTTTAGTTCTGGAAAAACGTTATTAAAGTTATAGGGTAGAATCATTGATGAATCTGAAAAGACTTGAATTTCTTAATATCACTTTCCAGCTATGTTCCTTAAAGAAGTTAGACTTTCTGAACTCCAGTTGCCTCTGGTACCTAGAAGGCAGCGATTCTCATCTCAATATAAGAGACCACTGAAGTGCCTGTGATGTAATAGCGCTAGTTTTTTCTTCCCCAGTCATCCGTGTGTTTGCCCTGCACAGAAATCTTCAGTAGAATATAAGGCCCTAGACAGTAGAAAAATTGGGAGGCCCATGACTTCATACCGTCATTATGTAAAATAGATATTTACTTTACTCTTAATTGGTTCAAAATTTGGTACTTTGTTCATGATTTTGTTGAGCGCAACAATTGATGAGAGGTGTCACGACTGAAGGGGTTGTCAAGCAGTGTGCCCCCCACTTAACACAGGCTATTTCTATTTCAGTTTTTTCTACGATCTTAGGTGGATGCATGTTCCCTAATTAGCTCCAGGAAGTCTTGTAGCTAAACGGATTGAGTTAGAGGCTACCAACTTCCAAATTCCTCCCCTGCTTCTTGGCTGGGTGAGCTTCTCACGGGCTTCTCCATCCTTTTTTTCTCTACATGGTGCTAACTACTGCTATGGGACTAATAAGCACATTCAGATGAGTGACTCATAATTTCTCAACCATCAACTCTCATTTATCACAGCTAGATTATTTGAATTTCAAATTATCTGCAGAAAGCCTCCCTTTTGAATATTTATTGACATTTCAACAACTCTTCTTAATTAAGTACTTTATTGGAATGAACAAGATCTTTGTTTACTAGAGTCCAGCAGAAGTGTGAAGAGTCAAAACCACATCATTCCTGTTCTGTAGAAGACATGAAGAAGAACTCTGCCAAGAAATCTTTTTTCTGTTTAGATTCGTTATTAATCTTCCAACTGGGATGGAGTGACAGGTATAACCATCATGCTGCTGGATTCTGTGCACATGTAAATGAAAAAAAAAATCGGTTGGCCTTAGAAACCTGAGAATCTCCTGGAGAACACAAATGAGCAAACAACAATAATGTAGAAAGAAATGTATCTCATAGAAAGCTCAGTGGGAAACAGTAGGAGCTGTCTAAACCAGTTTCATGGAGTGAAAGCTGGGGCAGAGGAAATGGTACTGAAGCATGGTTTTGAAGGAAGATGCCCAAGTCTGGGTAACTTTGAAACTGGGCAAATGCCGTGTATATGGCACGACAATGTGACAGTCAGAGGGAAGAGAACTCCTTTGTTTCCAATGTAACTTTTCTAAGTGAAAATGTCATTCTTTTCCAAAAATGGATGCTTACTGAAACGGAATGACCTCGGGGGCTTTGTTCTTCCACATATCATGTGAATTCTCAGAATTCTCTGCTTTCATACTTTGACATTAAATGCACCAAAATAATTTGTTGTATTCATTTACTTATTTCATGCTGCCAGTACCAGCTGACTGCATTCACTGTTGTATCCTACTAGCCCCCACAGGAATTGCTCCACTGTTCAATTCTTATTCCAGGAGTTAAGCATTTACAATAGTGGGTTCTTATCCAAGTTGCCATGAAAATAGATAATAAGGGTCTTTGTGCTTTGAAGATTCATTTACTTTATTTGATCAAATAGGATACACTGAGAGTTAGTTATATTTATGTTTATTTTCAAATAAATGTAAATCTCATTGCCAGCAAAAGAAAAAAAATATGTAAACTTAGGCTTTTTTTCTTAAAGCAAAATTTTGTTTTTTGAACAAAAGTGTCCCTTTAACTGAACCTATGATACTATTCAGGTTCTGTATGACCTATAAATGTACCACCAGTAACAAACTATATATGGACTGCCATATTATGTGTCTTCTATGATTATGATTATTATGTTTTCAATGATGAATGGATAAAATTCCTATTTTTTAAATTGTTCATGATTTGTGAAAATGATTGAAGGATAATTGTACTGCTCCATGCAGGGAGAAAGTTTCCCACCCTGTTCTTCTAAGTGTGGACAGATAAACAAATAATATCAGACACATTAGTAGGTCAAAAGGTCAAAATTGAATAATCTACATACAGAGAATTTACATGGTTGTAAATTCTACGAAAATAATGGAGCAGACCAGGGATATTAATCCTGTATTTAGGTCCCTGGGGCATCAAGGAAAGGGGGGGACCTGACATGGCAAGCATGAAGTAGGTGACCTCTTCATCCTGAGAGTAAGAAGATAATTTTCAGGTAGAGTGAACTCTACATCTGGATAATATCCCCTTCTAGGTCACAAGAAGGGGAGCAGCAATTGCTTCTTTGATTTGGAAGAGAACAGATGCTTAGTACGTAGTGAACTGTGCTTCAATTAAGAAAGGATGAAGAAGTGAGTCAAGTACAGAAGCTTCTCCTCAGCTTCTGAAGATTTCACTGTTCTAGTGCAAGACATCCCACATACCAGAGCTGGGCACGTGGGGAGGCCAGTTCAGAGAATCTTGATGTGGTCTTATTTGGACACCTTCGATTCAGAGAGAGTAAAAACCAATTTGTGAGGTACATAGATATTGTCTAGAGACAATTTTGGAAGTCAGAGTTGTTTGAGTGGTAAAAGAGTGGATTCCTGCACCTAACCAGAGCAAGTCACTTTTGTTAAAGTTGATTTTTTAGGGGTTTCTCTGTGAAAGGTTTCGACATAGTTGGTTGGGAGAGCAAGGGAGAGAGATAGAGGGAGAGAGAAAGAAAGAGCTAGGCTAGGCTTCTGACCAGCAGGAACTTTTATTGTGCTCCAGGGCAAGGTTCTCTGATCCCGAGAGTGGGGGGTCAGGGAAGTTGCACCCAGGTTACAGGCTGTGGGGGTTTTTATAGGTGGGGTACTTTGGAGTGGAAAATTTTCAAGTTTCTCCTGGAGGGAAGGTTGTGGCAGGAAGAAGTTGTCCGTTGGTGGTGATCCATTTCGAAGCCCCCGGTGGCATTCAGGTTCCAGGCTGCATTCTGCTGGGATTGAGCTACATGAGTCACATGTCATCCTGTTCCACATGGAGAGCGAGTTGCTGTCGCCATCTTATCTTGGTTACTGCTGGCTTCACGGAACTGCTGCCCTGGGGGCCTGGGTGAGGGGGTTGAGTAAGGAGTTAGGGTGAGGGGCCTGTGTGACCTTTCACTCTGGTGGTGCAAGGGGTTAAGGCACAACACTATGAAGCATCTGCAGCCACTTCAGCACAAGTTCGATTCCCGGTCAGGGAGGGGACACACATGGTGCAGCAGACCTCTCCTGCCTCACCCACTGCTCTCCTCAGCAGTGTATTTCAGTAGATCTGCCTGTTTGTGCTCCCACTATGTCTTTGGTCCTCTTACACACACCTGCACCCCATACCTTCGGCCTATGCCCCAGTTCTTGTGTGCATAAATAAATAAATCTTTAAAAAACAATGAGAGCCATTTAACAAAATTTTAAACTGCTTAACTGCAGACCTGGGACTGTGCCTGTAGCCTAAGGGGCAGGACTTCCGGTGGGTTTAGGTGGCCGACCAGGCCTGCCTCATGCAGCATTTGCCCGGCATAAACAGGTGAAGCATAAACAGGTGGAGCAGATTTAGATCCTGGGAACCTGGTTGGTGAATCAAAGGTTTCTTGGGTGATGGGGAGCACTGAAAATGAGACATTTCTACGTGCTGTATGGTTGGAGCCATGAGAAGGTAGGCCAGCTAGGAGGGTTTTGCAAGGAAGCCCAGGGGCGTGAACAGCGGGCAGTGGGGGTCACGAGTAAGAGCGGCCAGCTGAAGCCCTCTCGCTGAGGCGGAATTTTTGGTTCAGTACAGATTTGGATCCATTCCCTTCATCACATAAGAGGAGCCCAAGGAAGTTTTGCCTGTGCTCCCAGGGAGGGGAGAGGGGAAGCATCTTGTCTTTCAGAGACAACAGGCATTAAATGAAGCTTGGTCCTAGGGAACACAGTCACATCTCCCCAAGACAGGCCTGAAAGACAAACGTGAGCAGCCCAAAGGAGTCCCTTCCTGCTTCCTAGCAAGAAGTAGAGAAAATGGACTTCCTTACAAAGGGGCTAATACCCTCATTGACCCAACATCTTTGGATCAATTCCTGGAATCCCTAACTCAATATGCAAAAAAGCAAATATGGAATTCCACCTGAAGGGAGAAATCAAATATTGTACCCAAATAAGCAACAGTGTAAGAAAAAAATTTAAAAATAAATAAATAAAATTATTAAAATGGTGAAAAAAAAAACCAAAAGCAAATACTCTGAGACACTTCAGACACTGCCTCTGCAGACATTGTCAGACCCCAGGGTGGGATTTCAGTAGCTGCTTCTGGGTGACTCCAGTTTTAGTCCCTCTTTCCTGGGCAGCAAAATCCACCTCTGGATCTCACAGGCTATTTCTGCTTCAGATGCAAGAGGTCAAAAAGCAAGAGAAACAATACTCATTGGAGATTCTTGTATAAGCTGAATGCTGTGCCTGTACTTTCATATTGCAGGGTTAGAGAAATAGGTCTTTCCACCCTCCCACCACTGTGATGATGGACAACTGCGTTGCTGCGAGCATTCCAGGGTGGGCATGCGCAAGTGAGCGCACCTGAGTTGGACATGGGCTTAAATGGGCGGCGTCATGAGGACGCCAGAACCAACAAGACCAACAGAACCAACAGGACCGAAGCGAGAAACAGCAGTAGAAAAAGCAGCCGAGAGGGTGAGATGTGCTGGGGGCTGGGAAGCCTGCCAGCCTCCCGGCCCCCAGGCCCCCATGCCTGCCATGTACCTGGCCACCTCTACTAATAAAAGCATGAAAAGCCACCGAGGGCTCCAAGACTCCCTTCCCTGACCCGTCTGCCCAGAACCACCCTGAACCTTGCTCCTGTGCCGCCTTTCCTGCCGCTGCACATATATATTTTATTCTTTTCTAAAATCCTTACAACAGTTCTAGGGGAGCAGCCCTATTAGAGCCACTTGACCAAAGAAAAGACCTGCAGAGCTTTGCTGAAATTACATGGCAAATTGCATAGGACATTGGTTGTATATTTAATTTGTTGGCATTGGTGGGTTAAAGGTGATTGATTTGCTAATTAACTAATTTGGTCGTATGTAATTAGAAAGCCAGAGGTCATGAGAGCAGAAACAAGGGAGACCTGAGTCAGTCTAAAGGAGAAAGGACAGACTCCTGGACCGTGTGTCCTGTGCTTGCTCAGACCCTAGAGAGAAGTCTGCTATCAGGGAGTACCCTGTCAAGTTGTGCTTTACGCTTAAAGGAGTGTTACCTGCATATCCCTAAGAAGTTCTGTTCACAGCTGGTGGTGACTTCACCTCTGAATTCCAATGAGTTTGAGAAAAACAAATTGAGGACTCAAAGCTTTGTGTGTCCATCTGTCCCCCTTGTCCCCTAAGTTCCTGATGTGATGCAGGGTGGCTAGGCGCCTGCACACACACAGGGGTCTGTGTCACAGGTGAGCAACCACAGGCTTAGGAGACCTTATAAGACCTTAGGAGTCTTATAAGTGAGCCCCAGTGAAATCTATTTTATCTTATTGAGGCTTAGGTTAAGTAGGGCAAGTCAGGAATGAATAGGCAGTTTCAGAGACAGGTGGGGCCTAGGGAAAGTTAAGCTTTAGGAATAAAGTTAACAAAAGGGAAGGAATGAGTCAGAGATGGGAAATACAAAATTCTAAAGACAGCTAGTTAACACTCTAGAACTAGGAATAAAAGGGCATTCAAAAGCAATGAAGAGATAATGAATGTAAAATACGAGGATTCCAGGCACAGTAGTAGGCTAAGTGAATCCATCAAGAAATAACCAATCACTGAAAGACAAGTGGTATTTTAGAATAATGAGGGAAAAGAAGTATATATTCCCAAAGCAAGATTCTGGCTCTCTTTGCCCCTCCCAGGTACCTTATACCTGGGAGTCTTTACTCTTTACCTTTTTTGCCTAAAGAAACTTTCTTTACAAGACAAAGTTTGCTTCTCTTTGCTTAGCTGAAAAGTCTGTGAATCCCTTTTTACGCTTCATGAGACAAGACCCCGTGGTGATTACCAGGGTGAGAGGCGGCAGCAGCAGCAGCAGCTGTGATCACGGTAAGCTCACACACTGGCATCATTGGTACCTAGGCCAGGAGACAGCGATGCCTTCTCTCCAGAGGGAGAGGCTCTCTCTGTCTTCCATGACTACACAAGATGCGTAGAAACACCGTGGAAACTTGCCTGTAACAGGAATTACCTGGTGCCTGCCAGACTTTTGAAGTTCAGGACATCCCTGTGTTAGAGGGGGAGGTAGTCCTGAATGGATTACACAAAGAGGTTTATGGACTCCAACCCCCACTCCAGACCAACAATATCCAAGAACTGCAAATCCTGTAAGGTCATTATTGAAAAGTGGATCACTGGAACCCGAGGGTGGAGTTAAACAGCCAGGCTGGGTATAAAAACAGACATGTGGGACTTGGGCTCTCTTCCTGCGCAGCCAGCTCTCAGCGTGCTGTTGGTTTCCTGCTCGAAGGATGTGGTAGGACATACACAAATTTATATCCCTCTCTTCTCCTTATGGTATTCATTACTTTATTTCCCCTTCTTTTATAAATAAAACCCTTTATTAACTTTTGCCATGTGTGCCTGCAATTGGGGCTTATTATAAGTGCCTTTCAAGTGCGCAGGTAAAGACCAGGTCAGACAAACCCATTTTCTATTAGGGTTGCCCTGTAGCACCTAGACCAATGGAACGCAGCCCTTGTGGAGGCTGAGCGGCGGGGCGTAGGGAGGCTTAACAGCCACCAGGTGATTCTTTGAGAAGCACTGACCTTACTTGTGCACACTCTTAAGACATGTTATTTGTGCCCTCAGATCAGGAGCGGGATCATCTTCTTCCACATTGAAGGTAACCTCCACTACCCACACCCAGAGGGTAGGTAGCAAAGCCTGTCGTCACTCCCCAGTCTCCAAGATAACTTTATAGCAGTGGTGTCACCGATGCACAACCTCTCCCTTTCTTTTAATCTCACACAATTACAACATTGAAAATGCAGATGACAATTTTGACATTCACAAAAATGTAGTTTTAATTAGCATGTTGATTACTTGATCTAAAAAAGCAGATGCCTAAATATCATGAAAGGTCGCATAGAACAAATCCTCATAGAACAAATCCTCAGTTTTCATCTTTTAATATTTTAGTTTTATTGAATTAGAAGTGAGTGTATTTAATTTCATCAGAAGGTGATTTGTGCTCCATCCTCTTTCTTTTTAATTCTTTAGAATAATTATAGCAATTTAAGCCTCATAAAACAAAGGAAAAAGATAAGATTACCCAAGTCCTACCCATATCATTTTTTAATCTTTCCTGATAATGAACACTAATAATAAAAACTCAGTGATTTCCCTTTATGAATAGAAAAACCATAATAATGTCAATATAAGGAAGAAAGTTTTGCTTAATGCAAATTATTAAACAGTCAGATTTTAATTTGTTCCGTGTTTCATATATTTCAGGTTAGATTTCTAACTAGCAAAGAACATCATGTCCAGTTAGGTGAAGTTCCTATAATCTCACTTGAAATGATCATCGATACTTATTATACTTAAAGTTTGGCAGCAGAATTAAGTTAGATGGGTGGTTATTCTTGGGAAAAAGCCATTCTCACTTAAAACAGGATTGGGTATACCAATCACTTCATCAAAGACCTTATCACTATCATATAAGGGAAAAAATTTAGTAGGCAATACATATAAAAATTGAATTTCAACTTAAATTTGTACTAGGATAAGTGATCCTGGTTGTATTATCAATTATGAGATGGTTCATCTCTTTGAATTCTAAGGGTTTACTAATCTTATAAACTTCTATTTTCCTAGAGCTCACAGTGCTTCAATAGTAATTTGCATTCCTTGCTGTTGCTTTTGATTTATTTATTTTTTCATTTTTTTATTAATGAAGTGGCATTGTTTCGCATCTTTGTTAGTATTTTGATGATACAGGATTTCTCCTCTGAGGCGTAATCTTCTTTGCTCTTCCATCACCAAAGCACGCATAGTCCTCCACCACTGTCTGTAATGCTCATGAGATTTAACAAGTGAAATTTTAAGTTTCTCTGGCTTGATCTTCTCTCTTTAAAACAATATAAAAACACCCAATTGAAAAGAAACTTAAATTTTAGTTGTTGTAATGAATTGTAATAGCTTTCTATAATGCGAATAATCATATTTTCAAAGTGTGATTTTTATATGTGCTGATTAATAAGCATAGTTAGAACCATCTGCCTTAGTATTCCCAGCTCACAGGCTCTGTTCCACCACAGCAAATTCTTGATATTACTTGTTCAGAATCCCACATTAGCCTGAGAAGGAATCGAGCCAGAAATTTTCATTCTCAAGCCAGCATACAATGAAGTAACTCTTACCGTGGGGCCTCTGTGGTGGCACAGGTGGTTACGTCTCAGCACTATGAAACTATCCGCAGCCAGTACAGTGTGAGTTCAGGACCCAGCCAGTGAGATGACCCACATGGCACAGCAGACCTCTTCTGTCTCCGCAGCTTCTTCTGCTTAAATACACTTAAGCAGTGTATTTCGGTAGATCTGACTATTCTACTCCCTACTCTGTCTCTGGTGAATCCTCTAACCCCCCACACTTCTGGCCTACACCCCTGTTTTTGTGTGCATAAGTAAATAAATCTTAAAAGAAATAAATAAGCATACTGGGATTTTCAGTTTCATATGAAGAGCTTGTAGGTTGTCATTCAAATACTTGCAATTAAAAAAAAGTGACAATGGGAAAAATCAATGCTATATCTTGGACTTATCAGAAAATAGAGGTTATAATTCCAAAATTTGGCAAAGCTATGTAATAATAGCTTTTTTATTATTAAAGCTTTACTTTGCTGCTTGGCTTCTGGTTTTTTGAAATAATCTTTTTCCTATTGGTAGGTTTTGGTTTCTTTGATGCAAGAGGCTTCTGTCAGACATTTCCTCATTCTTGTTGGCTAATCACCTTTAAAGGAAGGCCACCAAGATGATGATTGCAATATGTGCATGAAAGGGCCCTAGCAGGCTTCACAAAGTACAAAATGGGCTTGGCAGCTTCCCTGGAGACATTGCGATCTCATTGCTTGCAAGATTTTCTTCTCACACTTTTCAGATCCTTGCAGAAATCTTTTCATCTTTTGCCTGGAGTTATTTGGTTTCTTTATAGATTCCTGGGCATTGCGTGGACAAGACAGTTAGAGAACTCAACTTGCAGTCTGTAGATGTCCACTTAACATCTCTGTTTACAGCACTATATCCCATTACCTCTGCTTCAACTGTTCTAGATGCCCCAGGTCAAGCAACACCCCATGGTTCTCTCCTGAGAGACTTGTGCTAGGAGTATATGGGTGAGGTTTATGGGAGGCAGTGGATGGGGGGAGGTGAGTATGTTTCTATTGGAGGAGGAAGGAATACTGAACACTGTAATATTGTCTTAAACAAGTTTTTAACTAAACCTATTTATTATCTGCTTTTATTTCCAAAGTTAGTTGGAAGCTTCCACTACTTGAGTCTTTTGGAAATCCAGAGCTAAACAACTTGGCTTTTATAATTTTGGGTTAGGACTTGGTTTTCTAAGTTTTTAAACTCTAGAGCGTTTCCTTTTTTTTTCTTTGTAGTTTTACTATTATTGTTTCTTTTCCCATGCCCTTTGTCCTATAACCCACTCTCATCTCTTTAATATCTCTTATGTTCGTGTGGTTTCTTTGAAGAAAGGAAGTTAAGGAGACATGTGTGGTCAGTTTGTCAAAGGGAGGTAATTTCTAAAAGTCCTGTATCGATATCTTAAATTTGGGTAATGTGACAGGTCTCCATTGAGAATATTTTTCTTATTTCTATTTATCTTCATTTACTATATCCTGTTTTAGTACTCTCAAGGTAATTCAAAAATGCAACAAAAACTTAATTACCATTTTTGGGCTCCAAATTCTAAGAAATTAGGTAGCTCTATTAAATTGTGGTCAAGCCAGAACAGAGACCAATGAGTAAGAATTTAAAAATTTCTGTTTCAGGAAGGCACATGCTTTCTCCTTTTAGTCAAATAGCATGGGGCTTGATAAAGTGTGGGCTGGGGTGTGGGCAGCACTGGAGTGTGTGCTGCTTGCCAATGCAAATGTGACAGATTAAGGAAAACTTGCACAGGCCTGGGGATTTTCAAAAAATCTATCTGAAACGCTGTTGTCAACAATCTTTCCATAGGATCATGAATAAAGACAAATGTACAAATTAGATCAAATTAGACCACCAGCAGGGAGTTAGTTCTGAATTTCTCTTGAGTTTAGCAGCTGGTCTCTTGTTCAACATCTGTCAAGTCTAGTTACCACCAATTCCAAGACGCGTTTCTAATTCACTGTCTATTTTCACATAAGAACAAGAGATTAGGTAACACAGCTAATTGAAGTGAGATAAAAACATATGTAAAATACCAAGCAGTGAATTTTGTTATACTTCATTTCAAATCTAGTGTCTCTTGTTCACACAGTAAAAATAGCACTGAGTAAATCTCTCTCACTTGAGTTTTAAGAGAACTTATCCTCTGCAGGCCTTGGTGTTTTTATTACCTTTTCAATTTAAACACATCCTAGTGTGTGTTAGCAGGTTTTAATGAAAATGTGTATTCGTGAACAATTTCTCTACTTTCCTTCTACCTTAAAATAGAGCTAGATCGAAGGAAGGAGTGCCATGTCAATGTCTGCAAATGGAACACAGGAGTCTAGAGAGTTACGAGAAGTTAGTCTCACTAAAAAAATTACTGGAAATCTCATCATGTCCCCAAATAAGATTTAAGTGTCCAGGTCCATCAAAATCTCCAAATATTGAGGCTATTTCAGAACATCATAAGGTTGATTTTTTGACCATGCCCAGCAGATAAGAGTATTTGTTCTATTTCTACAGAAAAGAAAGGTAAAGATGGTGTTTGAGAGTGGGGATGAGGCAACTGAGCAAAAAAGAGGGGCTACAATGGGATTCCCAGTGAGGGATTAACTTGTACACTGTAGATGAAGCAAACTCCTTTCTGACGTGAGGATTTTCTTCCTGTCAGTGGAAAAGAGAAAGGAGCAAGATAGTTATTTATGGGACCTGGGCATAAAGAAAATGTTGGGTATCCAATATATTATTCACCATTACTAACATGCTTGGATAAAGAAAGGAACAGAAATAAGTTGTTATGGACTGAATGTTGGTGACATCCCAAAATGCATATGTTGAATTCTAATCCCAAGTGTGGTGGCATTTTTGGGTGGGGCCTTTGGCTGTGATTAGGTCATGAGGGGAGAGCCTTATGGGGTTAACACCCTCAGAAAAGAGCACCTTTGCCCTCCCACCTCATGGGGACACAGGGAGGAGACAGCCACCTGCAACCTAAGAAGAGTTTTCAGCTGAGCCTGCCAAGAGCAGCATCTTGAACGTGGGCTTCTATTTCCCAGAACGGTGAGAGTGAAATTTTGGTTATTTGAGCCATCCAGCCGATGGACATTTGTTACCATAGTCTAAATTGATTAAGGTAGGAATTCAATGAGAAGTTTACTTTCAGGATAGATTCTATTATGCTGTTTTTCATACTTTCTTACACAAACTGGGTGTAGTAGAAGTGTCTCTCATAAGCTTTTTTATGTGGCTGACATGAAGCTTTTGATTGCTGAGGCATCCATTTCAAAGACATCCACCTCGAATAAACACTGCCAACCATCTAACACACTTAGCAGCAAAACAAATAGACCAGGAGCAGGCTGCCTTACCCATAAAGATAACTTTTTCAGAAAATTCTACGCAACCTAGACACCTGACCACATAAAGGACTCTACTTGTGCCTTTCCACACCCTTTAAATTTGCTTCTGCTTTAAATTTACCACTAAAGTGACTGTGAAACCTAGACAATCCCCAGGGACCCTAATGAAGGCAGACTCTTAGGTCCAAGCACACTTGTTCTCAACCCTGAGCCTCACTATGTTGCCCTTGACCTTGACATGTTTCCAGGACCTGTGAGTGATAAGTCTGCATCCTGCAGTCACAACAACTACAAGGCCTGGTGAGCCACATGCTGACTGCGGTCAGAGAACTAAGTGGCTGTGGTTATTGCACACAACTAATACACCCATGTCACTGAGTATTTCTGGACATAGCATTATTGTCAATGGGCTGACAAAGACTGGACTTCAAGTTTATAGGCTGGGAAACTTTCTATCTGAGCATGAAGAGAAAAATATGCTATAATGTGAAAAGAGTTTCTAGGTTAAAGTTACTGGGATCAGACTCATCTCTGAGGAGAGATGACTCACTTAGAAATGCAGGGAGGTTTACATGGAGGGGACAAAACAAGGTTCTTCAGTCTGTCAACTGGCCCAAGTATGGTGCCCCTGGGTCTGCAGGTCCTCTGGAGCTTTTCTTCCAAATGTCTCCAGCTCTCTCTAACTGCAAAGAGAAAGGTTTTCAAATGTCCTCCAATTCCTTCTTGTAGTCTTTAATATCCACTCATGGAACTTAATGAAAATAATTATTCTTTTTGATTTGGGGATAAAATGATGGAGTATTCTTTTTGCTTGAATCAAGGTGACTCCTTCCAGTATTTCCTCGGGAGCTTGCAAATGCTGCTCCCTTTTCCAACACAAAATTCTAATGTGACCAAAGAAAATTTAAAAATTTGGAAACTGGCCAAGAAAATTCTATATACAAAAAAGATAAATCGGGCACTAAAACATGTGACCAGAAACTTCTGTGATTCATTTTTGAATGTACTTTTACAGGAAGGAATTATTTATTAATATGAGTGTCACTATGTGCATTGGCATTTTAAAAAATGTTGACATTCTAGAAATGAACAACTTCCACTTAAGGTACCACCAGCAAGGTTTTCTAAAGCATCCAGTATTCTCCAGCACCAGAGAGAAAGCCACTGACTTTGTGGTCAAATAAGCCATTGACAGAGGAAATTAGTATTGCAACATTAGGAAAAAAGGGGCCAGAATTCTAGAAGAGCTCTTTAGGTTTTCATTGCTTTGCTTTAGTCATTGGTGAGAGCATTGGAAAGGATGACTTTCCAGCTTTGTTAAGGGAACAGACAAGAAAGTGTACCCCAGAATATTTCATCTAAGACACAGAGATCAAGAGGATCCATTTTCTTTTTTAGAACAGACTCAAAAAGAGGCAGCTGGAAGAACCTACGTTTTGAGTCAAAGTTTGTGCCAAATTCTGCTCCATTCTGGTTTGCTATCCACTCATTCACACATTCATTCAGCACCTTTTGTGTTGTAGATGCTGGCACCAGGGATAAGCAGCAGGCAAAACAAAATCAGGGTACTCCATGTAGTCACTGAACGGCAAAAGATGAACAATAGAGTAACCAGATTCTGGTAAATGTTCTCCATGCAACTCAGAAAGCTGGATTGCTGGGAACATAATGGTGACCCTGGACAGTTGTATACAAAGCAGTGAATGCCCTGCTGCTCCTTTATCTAATGCTGCAACCGGCCCCCTGCTTCTGCAGAGCTGAGAAACCTGGTGCCATGATCTCCCCTTTGTGTCTGGAAAGTGAGATGTCAACACTATTGGATGGGCAAGCCAGAAGAGCAGATATTGTATCTTTGAGTCAAAATGAGAAAAAACTAGACCTGGCAGGGGCCTTTGGGAGCCTTTTTAAACTTTCATTTGCTGAGATTTTACAGACCAAAAGACATTCTTGACAAACAGTTGGAGCTGCACAAGCTTATCAAACCCAATAGGTTTAGATCCATGGTGCCCAGAGAAGCTGCCCGATCCTGCCAGTGCAGTCTGTTTCCATATGGAAGTTCTGTCTGCACATTTCTTTGACCTCACAGGAGTGACTCCCAGCAGTGAACCCATCTCCTGGCACTCGAGTGGCTCTCTGCACAGGTGGGACTCCCCAGCTTTTGTGGTACTGCACTTCCACTCTCACATCAAGAGGGTTTGTTTTTTATAGCCAACCTTCTGTAGGAACTCCGCCATATTGGATGAGTCCAACAAATATTGACCTCCTCACCATCTCTGTAAAAATAGCTGTCATTTCGCTTTACCATACTGGAAAGGCAAAAGTCACCCCAATGGGAGGTTTGGGTTCTTCTGAACTAAATGTAAGCAAGTCCTGAAGCTGTGACTGCAGTTTCCTTCACCTGATGCACATTGTGTAAAACTAGGTGTGCACCAATAATCTATGTCACTTTACCCATAAGCTCTACTTAGATGCAACTAGGAGGAGAAACTCAAAAGGAAAAAGCTGTCACAGCATCAGAGTAGGAATTTTTAGTATCTTGGGCACAACAAATGAGAAAGCTCAATGTATGAAAGTCTAGTAAGCCTAGGTATTGGAACTACATCAATACATACATGCTCAATGCTTACTTCAAAGCTCTTGAATAAGTAATTGCATAAGAATTAATCATTCTTGGATGGAATAGGAGGGCATCATGCTAAGTGAAATAAGCCAGACAGAGAAAGACGATTTCACTTATATGTGCAATCAGAACAAACAAACAAACTCAAGGAGAAAGATCAGATTCATGGTTACCAGAGGCAGGTGAAGAGTGAGGAATTGAATAAAATGATCAGAAGGTACCACACCCAGTTATAAGACAGACAAATACTGTGATGTAATATACAACGAGATGACTACCACTAACACTGCACTTTGGTATATTCAAAGCTGCTAAAAGAGAAGATCCTAAAAGTTTTCATCACAGAGAAAATAAAACATCTCTTTCCCCAACCCTCATTTTTGTAGCTGTAGGACATGACAGATGTTAATTAAATTTAGCGTGGTAATCGTTTTTCATTATAAGTCCAGTTACTATGCTGTCCATCTTAAATTTACACCATGCTTTGTGTCAATTATATCTCAATAAAACCAAAAGAATCAAAGATGAATACATGCATAGTTCTGAGGCTCTAACACATGTCAAAGTGATTATAGACGATAATACTGTGTTGTACAATTGAAATTTGCTAAGAGTAAATCTTGAGCATTCTTACACAAGAAATGGCAACTATTTGAGGTGATGGATGTTTTAATTAACTTCACTGTGGTAATTCTTTCACAACATATAAATATATCAAATCATTACATTGTGCACTTTAAACAAATTACAATTTTTTTGGTCAAGTATATCTCTGTGATGCTGAAAAAAAAAAAAAAGGAATGTTAATCATTGTGCTTGGCATTCCGCCATTTGATTTTCTAAGTAGATTTTACTTTCCCTGAGGGTGATCTGACTTTAGGGAAGCCGAATCAGTGTGGGATCTCGCTTCAGTACTGCAGGGTTGACCAGAAAGAAGGAGGAAGACAGACGTGCAGGCAGCAACCCAGCAAAATGAAGATTTCTTTACTTCTATGTCAAATTCAGATAGGAGGAGATGTCTGACCCCTAAGATTTGCACTGCAGTAATATCGACACCTGTGTCCTTAGGCCAGCCTAAGGAGTCTCTGCAGGGTGTGCTGGATGGGTGTGGGAACCCCAGATTCCTGAGTGGAACTGGAGTGGGCAGTCAGACCTTGGAAAGTCCTTTCTTTCAAGGTAATTTTTATTAATTAAAACTAAAGTTTGTGAGAACCCTATTCTGAAACTCAGTTAACCATTCATGCTGTGGATTAAAAGGGGTTGGCTGTGATGAGGAGCAAACCTGGGGCAAAGTGTTGACCCAGCTGGTGGGTCTTTTCCAGTGACCTAAGATTGTAGGGCACGATTCAAAAGCAGACACATGAGGACAAACAATGATAACAAAGGAGAGAGAAAGGGAGAGAGAGAGAGAGAGAGAGAGAGAGAGAATGCAGAAACTGGCAAGACTGATTTCACTCTATCCTACTCCAGATAGTATTCCTGGTATAGACTGGAGTCCAAGCAGGGACTCTCTGTGTAAGATGGCATGGCAGCTGGCCAGCTCAGCAAGGCAAACCAGGAGGTGGACATGAAAGAAGGGGCTACTCTGATGATCTGAGGAACACCAGGACCAGACACTGCAAACTGAGCAGGAGTGGATCTGATGTTCAGAAGCAGAATGGCATGACCAGAAGGTAAGTCCATGCTGTCCACCAATTAGTAGGTCTGCCTGTGTCCTTGGCCCTTTGAGGTTGTCATACACTCGCCACTCTTCCCCTCACTCCCAGTTACCTCACTTCAGGAAGCCAGGGAGACTGAAATCCATAAAGCTCCACCTTCTGCCTTTAAGCACCACCCACAGCTCCACTCAGAGCCTAGCTGTAGCCATTTGTCACGGGTGCAGGAGGGTGCCAGGATGTTCAGGAGGGTGACCGGTGCACCCACTGCACCCATTCAGTGCAGCTCGACCCAGCTCAGTGTTCTGGGCACACAAGGGCAGCTGGTGCTCTCAGGCTTGTGGTGGCAGCTGACACTCCACTCTGGCAGCAGAGACCACGCCCTGCGTGCCCTTCATCTCCTGCTGGCCACACAACTGATGGTTGTTTGAAGAATTTCCTTCAGAAACATTGTAGAAAATGCTTCTGTTTATGAATCTTCTTAGTTGCCCTTCACCTGTGAATATCTGTTTACTAAAGGATATTTTCATTGAATATAGGATTCAGAGTTGACGATTCTTTTCTTTTAGGACTTTAAAAATATTCTTGTGCTCTTCTGCCTTATCTGCCTGTTTTTGTTTACTTCTATGAGTCTCAAGTAGTTGTCCTTACATTTCACCAGGTTTTATGTCTGAGTTAGTAGGAAATAAATGTTTTCTCCATCCTTAGGAAATGGAGGGTGTATTTATATTTAAAGACAAAGAAAGCGTAGAAGAAACTTAATGGTTTACATGATCAATTCATCAATGTAAGTTTACTTGCTAATTCTCAACATGAGTGACTTTACAATGTGTAGTGTGAAGAAGAATATGGCTAATTAGGTCACTATGCCAGTGAATTGTGAAAATTCTCCCAGTGGAAGTGTAGTGTTTGCTTTGAGACAAAAATAAATGGTGCTTCTAGTAAAATCTAGCTCTTTTCCAATTTACATATGAATGCATAGATCTTGAGGATATACCAGACTTATATCCATAAGGCACAGCTGAACTGGGAACTTTCTATCTGATTTTTTTTTAATGTCCTAGGGGGATCTTACCAAAGGGAAAACTCAGTGTTATTAACACTAATTTTCCCCTTCTTTGTTTCCTGTTTCCTAACCAACAGTAAGGCAACTCCTTGGAAAAGAACATAATAATAAGTTAGGAAAATATATAAGCTAAATTATTGAGTGTTATGGCTTGAGCTTGCACCAGCACCAACCCCCCCCCCCATTCATATGTTGTATCCAAAGATCCATTACTTCAGAATGTGATGTTATTTGGAAATCAGGTTGTTATACTTGTAATTAGTAAGGTGAGATTGTATTGTGGTCAGAGGATCCACTAATGAGAAACGATGTCCTTATATAGTGGGGAGACTTGAACACAGAACACAGGGAGAATACCATATGAGGCTCAAGGCAAAGTTTGGTGTAGTACTTCCACAAGCCAAGTGCTGGCAAGCAATGCAAGCAACATGCCAGTTCCTAGGAGAGAGGAATAAATCAGTCTCTCCCAAAGCCCTTGGAAGGAATATTACCTACATCTTCATCTAAGACTTCTGGCTTCCAGAACAATGAAACAATGGAACTCTGTTGTTGTTGTTTTTAAGATTTATTTATTTATGCATACAAGAACTGGGATACGGGCCAGAGGTGCGGGGGTAAGAGGACTTAACAGAGACAGAGTGGGGAAAAGAGCAGGCAGATCTACTGAAATACACTGCTGAGGGACACAGCAGGAGAGACAGGAGAGGTCTGCAGTGCCGTGTGGGTCAGCTTTCTGGCCGGGGATTGAACTCTTGCTGCAGTGGCCATGGATGTTTCATAGTAAGGTGCTTAACCCCTTGCACCACCAGGGAGGGCCCCACAACTCTGTTTTTTTAAGTCAGATTGTGATGCTTTGTAATAGCAGCTCTAGCAAGTAATATATTAACAAATATAAAAGCTGAGTAAATACATTTTTAGAAATACATCAAACAATTTAGATTGTTTTTGGCCAGCACAAAATACTACCCTTCGGGGATTGCATTAACTGCTATTAAAAATAACAAAATGAAGACAAAAAATTGTAGGTTTGCTATCTCAAGAGTATAAGTGAGAAAAGAAATAAGAGCAGCTAGCAGACAGAGTTTAAAATCTTGGTGCTGCATTGTGAAATAAGTTAAAAACAATAAAAGAAAAAAAAAAGTTGGTCTTCACATACGTATATCCAGTCAGTATAAAAAGAATGCCGGCAGGGACAGATTAGCTCAGCTAATAATTATCCCCTGAGTTGAGACAGACCACAGCTGGAGCTGGAGGAGACTTAAAATTCACAGGGAATATGGAACAAGAGCTTACAAATATTAGGAATGTGTGACTGAGTGTGTGTGTGTGTGTGTGTGTGTGTGATGAGGGGACATTAATAATTTTGGCAAGTAAATGCCAGAAGCTTTGGTCCAGAAGGATGAGATAAATGTTTTTTTCAGTAATATTAAAGAATGTTCTTGCAAATGTTGCAGGCTTTTATGAACCTTACTCTTTAATAGTGTCTGAAGAAAATCATGAGAAAGACAAAGGAGTGCCTACAGCTGTGATGAGAGGGGATCAGGGAAACCTCTCCTCCAGAGAGACATATGTTAAGTTGTTCAAATCAGCAAACACAATCAGTCAAAGTCTTTGGAGACTGATCAAAGGACTTACAACAAATTGAGAGTCATTTATCAATAAAGCCTGTGGAAACTAGGACTGTACACTTTTCCTTCAGGTCTGCCTGTGGATCTGTTCCAGGGACCACAGCGGCTGGTCGTCATTCCCAACTCTCCAGGTTCCCTCAGGTGGGGTGTTACTCTGAGTGGTTTTGCCAGTTCAGGGACACTGGCAAATACCATTTTTCACAGCTCCATGTAAGGAAGGCCTATTTCAAGTTAGTACCAGCTTCTGGGTGGGGCTGGCTTCCCCACTCCCAACTCTTGCTGTGTAGGGAGACTCTTGAAAAGGAGCTGGTGAAGATAGTGTCTCCTGTATTACAGGAGAGCTGCTTCTGTGGGCTTGGTGCTTGAGTGGTGGTTCCCAGTTCCTCAACCCCCAGTTCCTAAAGCAGAAGACCTAGAGGTTGTTTCAGCAGCCCAGATGGCCCACCTCATCTTCTCTAGTCAGGCTGTAGAAGATCCATTCTGGGTGCTATGGCAGATGCCAACTTATAGCACCAGGACATCCTCCCCACTTGACCCTCCACCACACATAGTTCTTGTTATGTAGAGAGGATCCTTTCTTGCCAAGGGGCCTGGGTTCAATTGGATCAGACTGAGGAGCAATTTGTGCTCTAGGACATTGTCAAAAACAATACAGTAATTAGTTAGTAATTAGTGAAAGCTAACAGCTGGGTGTGATAACAATAGATGCAGATAAGCCAGAAGCTTAATGAGGAGCTGAGGGTAAGAGGCAGTCGAAAGAGTACAGATAAAATTACTCGTGGTGGGCAGGAAAGCTGTGTGCACACCCAAGGCTGCACCCCACGAGGGGTAACAGCAGAGGCTTGTCATTGTAGGGCAAATAGGCCCCAGTGAAATAGAGAATAAAAATACAGTACAGGACAAAACCTGAAAATAATTTTTTTTGGGGGGTAAGAGAATTGATAAATGTCTAGCTAAACTGATGGTAGACAGTAAGAAAATACATATTACTAAATTCAGGAATTAAAAGGGGACATCAGTACTGACCTTATAGAAATATGAGACATTGTAAGGGATACTATAAGCAACTAGATGCCTCCAAATGAGACAGCTTTGATGAAATAAATGAAGTCCTAGAAAGACACAAATTACTGAACAGAGTAAAGAAGAAGATATGATCTAAATTGATCACAGTAAATAAAAAGATAGAGTTAATAATTTCAAGTAAAGCTCCCAGGGCCAAATGACTTCACTGGTGTATTCTACTAAAAATTTAAACAAACACATCATTCACTACCTCCCCCCCCCCAAAAAAAAAAAAGCGTAAACCCTTTTCTACTCATTCTGTAAGGTCAGTATTACTTATTACCACAAGGGAAATCTATAAAGATAGTTGCCAAGGGGCTGTGTGGGGTAGGGCAGAATGAGGAGCAACTTCTAATGTGTACAGGGTTATTTTTAGGGGCAATTAAAATGCTGTAAATTTAGACTGGTGGTAGTAGTACTGGACACAAAGGAAATCATTCTTTGTACCTCTGAATGCTTCAAGGCTGACAACTAACCAAATAAGCATCACAGATGACAAGAGATAAAGTCAAGAAGTTTAATAGCATATACACCTCCTGTATACATGGGAGAAAGCCAATGTGACTAACTAAAACGTTCACTTAGTTAAGACAGAAGAAATTTGTGGGAGGAGGGGAAGAAAGGTGAGTAAGAAGGTTACCAGGGAAGGCACAGCACACAAAGACATACAGTGTAAGTTATGCCTTCTCTATTGAACAGAAGTAATGAAATCAGGTCTTCCCAGAATCTACCCTTACAGTAGTTAACTTCCACCCAGCCTTTAGAAACCTTTCCATGAAATCAGTCTTGATCTAGAAGCCATATTTTGGGATGACAAATTTTTGCTGCCCTGCAGTTGCAAACTGAACATACTAAAACCATTGAATAGTACATTTTAAATGGGCAAATTCTATGCAACATGAATTATATAGAACTATCTTTGTAAGGAATAACAAAAAGAAGGAAATACTTTACTCACTCATATTTTATATTACTGAAAAAATATTGTAGTACTTTGAGATTGCAATACTCTGAGATATATCAAATACCTTTTCACCTAAACTCAGTAAATATTTCTTTTCGGGATTCTCATGAACTTCTTCATTATTTAACTTTTTCTGATATAGTTACTGGTTTACTTGTTGCCCATATCCTTCAGACTGTGAACTCCTTGGGAGAAGGAAAAAGAAAAAGAATAGAAGAGAGAATAGGGGATAATGAAGGAAAAAGTTTAGGAGATAAGCAGTCCATTTTGTAGCAGCTTACCACCTTCATCAGGATCCAAGCTATGCTCCCCAATAACAGCAGCATGACTCAAGGGTTGGGTAAAAGTCAAATACAATGTCCAGGACCAAAACCAAAAGAGTTCAGGAGTGGAACTGGTTTAATCTACACATTTTCTTTCCCTTAGATGAGTTGGGTACAAAGGAAGAAATAAGAATGTACATTTGCAGGAAATGGAAAGACACATATTTTCACTTTCTCATGAGTGGGAGATGGCTGATAGAATAAGACTGGCTGATATCAATGCTAATAGGTTTGTTAGGGCAGAGAAGTATTTTAATACTGGCAAACTCATGCCAACATGGATGGAGTTCTTTCATCAGAGAATAAGATTATTAGGCTTAAATCATCAAAAAGTTGGAATTCTTACTGAAGACCACATTTCTCTGCAAAAATGAGCAGATATATTTCAGCAATGAAAATAAAAACTAGAGAAAGAAGTAGGACACAAAAATAATGATCAAAGATATTAAAGATACTTTTGCATAAAAGAGTTGTTTTTATATTTTGTAATATAAATCTGGTAGTAAAATGCCAGATAACATGGAGGAGGCAGAGTAGGTATAGAGATGTTACATAATGATAACACTTTCATTTGTTTGGGAGGTTACAAGTATCGAGTTAATTGTTTACTATAAGTATGTGTGTTAAAAGGCAAAAAACAAGAAAAGAGTATGTATGGCTTTCAATTAGTAGTTCAAAACTTAACATATACATGTAAAATATGTAATAAATGAATTGAAGTTATTCCACTTCATTATGAAATGTATTCTTGTTGCTTATTTCTACTTCTTTCAAAAGATTCAATTACATAAAACAATAGCTGCCATGAAATGACATCATCAGCAAGAGTTTTCATTATTTTGAATGCAATAGCAGAATGCTTATAGGAATCAAATTTGGGTTTATTGAAATATCTCTCCCAGGATTAAAAATGAATTTCTAAAATATGGTTCCTCTCTCCAGTGAAAACTTACACATGCAGGAACTCGATCAAAACCACTGAACTTTGGATTTTGGAATTCAAAGAAGAAATCCTTATTCCTTCTCCTATGTTGAAAGTCCAGGGGAAAAGACTGCAGAGTAAGCTGAATAGGAGCTGTGCACCTGTCTACTGGCAGTGATAATTAATGGCCTGTCCTGTATCTTCCCCCGCTCGTATGGGTAGCAAGTCATATTAATAGCTGTATTAACAACCTTTACATGAAATTTTGAATATATTATCATTTGTATAGAGAAATAAAAGATAAAATATGACGACAACACAGGAAATCTTAAAGGAGCCATATTTTTTCTTTATAACTTTGAAAAAATGGACCAAACTTAAATGACCAACCAAAAAGGATACATTAAATATATTTATAGAAGATAGTCACATAATAGGGTGATTTGTATAGATATGATTTGACAGGAAATTTTTATTAGTATAATAAATGATAATAATCAGGTTATAAAACTAGGTATGTAGAAAGATTTTATTTTTAAATATGTACTTTAATGAAACTATATAAGTATGTCTATATCCATATTTATAGACAGAGAGAGTGGGAGAGCATTTTGAAGTATGAACATAAATGCATGTTTACACTACTACAGTTTTGGTGCTTGATATTCTTTTAATTTTCTACCCCAGCTAAAATATATTGTCTGTTTTTGCTAAATAAAAGATAGAGGACATCTATGAAAAGAAGAATGTAAGAGACCATGGTAGTGACTAATATTTAAATATTGCAGCCATCCTGAAGAAAAAAATAATCAACAACACACAACTATAAAAATCAAAAAGGCAAGATATAAATCCACACAGAAAACCTATCTTTGGCAAAACTAGAAGGTTACAAATCCTAAAAGCCTTGAAGTGCTTGTAAACAAACAGGTCATCAAATTCAATTCAGTTGTAGCTCAGCCTTCTGTGGTTAAGGATTCGTGAATTTGTAGCAAGTGAGAGAAGTGTGAATCAAGTCTATAGAAGAGAGACAGAAAAAAAGACCTGAGGTTAAGCGGAGAACTGATTTCAGGTAACAAGTACAAGGGAACTGATTTACAAGTACAAGGGAATTGAGGCAACACTCCCTAATATGCATTGCTTCAGGGAGGTGAAAATGATAATGATGTTGAAAAGAGAGATGAAGATTTGGGGTACTGTTTGGTGAAGAAGAAATATAAGATTCTGGAAAGCAAGTGAAAGGCAAAAATTCGTATTCCATCTCCTCATGCAAATCAGGGTTAAGTAGCAGAACTGACTTGCTCGGGTCTTGCATATTTCCAGTAAAGACATCTGGCCAGCTTCTGGGAAGGGAGATGTGGATCCCTGGAATATTTTGCCTGACAATAGTATGCCTGAGACCGGACGCGCTTTGGGGAACCCCGAACCCACTAAAAAATGCCATCTGTGAAATAAGTTTCACTTTGCTATATTGAAAGAGACGTGTGTACCAGATCTAGAAACCCTATAATTCCTTCAAAATATTAACCATATTCGGGCCTCTCTGGTGGCGCAGTGGGTTAAGCAACACACTATGAAGCAAACCGCAGCCACTGCAGCATGAGTTTGATCCCTGCTACCGGCCAGGGAGGGGACCCGCATGGTGCGGCAGACCTCTCCTACTGTGCCCGCTGCTTCCCTCAGCAGTGTACTTCTGTTGATCTGCCTGTTCTGCTCCCTGCTCTCTGTGGTGAATCCTCTCACCCCACCACACCTCTGGCCTGTACCCCAGTGCTTGTATGCATAAATAAATAAATCTTTTTAAAAATATTAACCATATTCACAAAATAAACTTAATCTGTTAGTGTGCAGATGAAGGGGTACCCTGGGATGCCCAAATCTGCAGACACTAAATGGATTCTGCTATCCGCCACATAAAGACAAAGCATACTATTAGTGTATAAGAATTTTAATTGGATTAATGTGTATAAGAGAAGAGAAGAAAGGATAAAATAACGTTATCCGTCCTCTCACGGGTAAATACCCAGTCAAACAAGGTTGGCCCAGAGCAGGGCTGCTGAGGCCGGGAAACCTGCCACAAGTCTAGGGCACCTTCTGCTGGGGAACCAGAGGGTAGGGGCAGAGGAGCCAGGCAAGTCTGGGATGAAAGGAGCAAAATTGAAGTACAAATCAAGAGACTGACTGTGACTGTTAGCCTCCCTCTGTATCACTTATCCGTGGGTCTTTCAAATGTCTCAACATATCTTGACTTAACTTTCCAATTTCTCTTTCCAACTCTGTCCTCCATCCTCAGTGTCAGACACATTGTTTCAGCTTCATCTTAGCATCTTATAGACATTTCCAGGCTTATCATCTCCTAAGGCGAAGTCATAAGTTACCCTCTCGCTCCTCAGCCCCAGCCCCCAACATTTCTCCCTGCACTTATACCCTTACTCAGCAGCAACATCTACTCAATTATCAAATGCTGATGCATCACCCCTAGTGCTTCTCCACTTTAAACTCTCAATATGAATTTGCCCTAGACCAAGGCAATCATCTTTTAAATGTTCTTCTCCATCCTTTCTGCATAAACTCTCCAAACTATGACTATCTAAATGAGACAGTTCTCTCTAGTAATATTTTAGGGTCTTCCTGTTGGCTTCCAAGATTACTTCTTTCATAAGCCTCCCCATTATCTGGCTCTCACTGCCCTGTTCTCCCCAAAGAGTTTGATGTGTCGCTTAAGCACTAATCTCATCAGTTTTGTGAGCAGGTTATTTTCTCAAGCTTTCCACCTGCTTTTCTCTTTTACAGGCAGCATCTCTCTCTCGGGATAGTGGCTACTACTGTAAACCCCTCAGAACTCAGTTGTGTTCTCTATGAAAGCTTTCAGTGTCATTGGGTTAGGCATCTTGCTCTGTGCCCATAAATCAGATAGGTGATTCTCTTGTTTACACCTACATACACCTTAGGGCCTATATCTGTTGAGCTCCCCACAACTTAATATTTGTAGAACAAATTAAAGAATGGATGAGAAAATAGCATCCTTGAACATTTGCTTGTATTCCAACTGAAATTCCTAGGAAAGCATCCCAGGAGTGAAACTGTGATGATGTTGGGCCTGAGGCTTGGCTGGCATTCATTCCTCCGGGCCCCTGTTCTGCTCCCTGAAGGGGCCCACAGCCCTGCTGGGGATGGGCTGATGGATGAATGATCATATTTCACCTGCTTTTCCTAACTGTGAACCATAATTATGTCCCTTCAAAACTGTGTCGCACTTGTGAAATTGCAGGGTCTTTCTTTGGTCTGGATAAGAAGATATTTCTACAGAGGGTTAACCCTGTCACTTTAAATGATATGCATGAAAAATGTCACCTGAAATGTGCACAAAGAAGAAATATGTTAACCTGTACATGTTCAGTACTTCCTCAGGTCATGTAAACTAACACTAAGCAGAATGGCTGCTTTGTAACCAGTAGTAGACATTGTCTAAATACTGCAAGAGGAACTCTTGTCAGGAAAAAAATCATTTCCATATTGTGGTTTCCTTTGAATAGTAATAATTGCATAGAAATGTGTATCATATGAAGGCTGACAAAGAAGTAAGGGTAAGAACAGGACGCTGTGAAGGACATGACCAGGGCCTCTGAGTGTAATACTAGCTGTTCATAAGCAACAATATCATTTGTTTGGGAAGCTAGTTGGTAACTAGTTGGAGAATCTACCTGGAAAGTTGTGTGTAGAAGTATGTTCTATTTTGGGGTAGCAGGGTAGCATGCTGGTATTTTATCGTAGATTTGTATGGAGCGTTTTGCTACATATTTGGAAAGCACAGATTTAGGATATCATGGATTTAGGTTTCTCCTTTTTTTTCCTGCCCCTATCATTACCGGCTACATGACTTCAGGTAAGGTATGAGATGTCCCTGAGCTCCAGGTTCTTCTAAGATGAAGATAATAACAATACCCATCTCTGCTTAGGATGAGAATTAAGTGGGTTAACAACTATAAAGTTCTTAGAACAGTGCCTGCACATACTATGTTCTTAATAAATCCTAGCTCTTTATCATTGTCATTGTCATCACCATATTATTATTTTTACAACATAAGCCCTCCTCACAAGGAGGGACATAAAGCCACCTTGTGTGGACTACCATCTATAGCCCTGCCCTGGGGGTTGGATGTTGCCAACATCATGCTCTGTATCTGCACATAAATCTCAGTGTTTCACTTTTATAGCCTGCTCTTATTTCTAGCTATATGTTCTCCATTAGTGCATAGAACTTTATAAAAAGTTGCTGCTTTAATTTATTCTTGTGTCACTTATTACGACTATTTTCTATCATCTATGTTCTTGTCAAATATGTGTCTTCTTATAGGAGTAACTTGGAAAATCTGGCATCCTGATTTTTGATGGCCACATTTTATATAAAGAGTAATGTTTGGTCTGTATGCTTTAAAAAAAAAAGATTTGTTTATTTATGCATACAAGAACTAGGGTACAGGCTATAGGTGTGGGTGGTAAGAGGATTCACCAGAGACAGAACAGGAACAGAACAGGCAGATCTACTGAAATACACTGCTGAGGGGAGCAGGGGGCGAGACAGAAGAGGTCTGCTGCGCCATGTGGGTCAGTTCCCTCATGGGGAATCGAATTCACACTGCAGGCTGAGGATGTTTCATAGTGTGGTGCTTAACCCCTTGTGCCACTGGGAAGGACCCTGTGTGCCTTTTGATGGGTATTGTCCATGGAAGTGGAGTTGCCTCAACCACCTCCAGACTTCCACAGTGTAGCTTGGGTGAAACACAGAGGAGAATGCCAAGAATAACACCTGCCTGCTTTGTATTTTCTGGAAAATACCTGCTCCCCTTTTGAACATGCGAATTAAGAAACAGAATAGAATGAGTTTGAAAATCTACTGAGAACATTTATAGTGGACTTTAGTTATAATGCTAGTCTTAACTGACATCTAAGACATTCATTTCGAAGGACTTTCTTCTGAGGTGGACTCTAATCTGTCTTGAAAAATATGCTTCCTTGGTATTGATGTTATGGAACAGAACAGAGCTGCTGATTGGACTGGCCTGTAGTTTTCTCTGTGCTTGATGCATGTGGCCATTCTCTTCCCTTTTTAAGGTGAATCAGACCACTCAAACTCTTCAGAGTATCTTTTGACAAGGTTGCAATTCAAAGCACACACGCCTCATGATGTGTGTGGAAGCTTCTCTTGTGAACACTGTCAATCTCCTCTGACAGCTTACACATTGAGAGACCGAGAACCAGCTGAAAGTCCCATCAAGTCAGACAGTTATTACATTTAGGGCTATTTAAATGGTTATAGCTCAAGGCAGTTCCATGTATTTATGACTTTAAAAATCTATGTCTATAAACATGCAAACATATAGATAGTAAATCAATAACAATTATTGTAAATTCCCAGATACACTTTCTGAAATCTTAGCTTTTTAAAATAAAGTTGTATTATAGGAAATTCTGATAGAGTAACAGAAAAATCCTGATATAAGCAGAACAGTTCTAAATCAAATTTGATTTATAGTTGATAATAGAAACCAATAAATGTACCACGAAAAGAGACATGCTGAGGAAGCAATTCAGTCTTTCTTTTTTCCCTCTCAAGGTATCTCATTTGATTGTGCTATTTTCAGAATGACATTCTGCTTACAGCAGAGGAACTCAGATGAACCCAGATATCAAGTCTCTCTTGGTGTGGCACGATTCCCTTGCCTCCATTCCATCACCTTCTAGCAAGTATTGACAACCTTATCTTCTCCATAGAAGGTAATTACTCGTTGGAGAATGCCTAGTGCCTGATCTCCTTCCAGACTAATGGAAGAGATTATGACTGTAGTATTCTCATGAAAAATTTTCAAGGACTTTGGATGTTAAAACTTGCAATTTAAAGCCAAGAGTACTATCCAATAGGTACTGATGAGAATCATATGGGGAGATTTAAGAAAATATACAGGGCTTCCCCTCCCCATCTTAGACATTCTGACCCAGTTAGGGGCTAGAAATCAGTAGCTTAAAAGAGGAGTTCCCTTAGGAGGTTTTCCTGTAGTATCAGCATTGAGAATTCTATAGGTTGGAAGAAATATGTTTAATAGAGTTTTTACTGAGACCTTCTAATTCTTAGACTTTCCCCCTAGAGCTCATGAATGTGAGCAATTATTAATGATTTTTAAATAATGAAGTGTACATCCCTTAAAAGTTTTATTGTGCAACATTGTAGTCTGTATGATGTGTAATGTCTAAGGACTGAAGGAAGAACCTTGGCAGTAAGACCCTACATGGAAGCAGCCTAAGTGTTCATCAGGAGATTATTGCATCAAGAAGACATAGCATGGGATACTGTTCAACCATAGCAAAGATAAAATGCAACCATTTTCAGGAAAATGGAGGTAGTTTGAGAGAGTTATAAATACCTTAAGGGCTCTGAGGTTAAGAGGAAAGGGTGGGAATGGGCCAAGGGGATATAAGGAATGATGGTGGACAATTAATAAATGGATGAATGAGTTAGTAATAGAATACATAAAGAAAATTACAATATACTTTGTAAACAAAAAGGAGAAATATTATCCTACAAAGATCAAGTAATAAATATAAGAGAGTAAATGATCTGTTTTATTAGTTATGGGTGATTATTTTTAAAGAAAGCCCTTTCTATGAGGTCAGGGGTAGCATTCTTACTACTCATCTACAACAAATGTAAATATGCAAAGTTCAGATGGAAATGTACCTCCAAGGCTACTGAGAAATATCTCAAACTGAATGATCCTTTCCAGACAATTTAGTGAGTTAAAATCATCTCTGCTAGTCACATAGCAAAATAGATGGTTGGCCTTCAAGTGATGTATTTTGCTTCCCTATATTCTTCTGCTGACATTCATCTTACATGAATCTAACCGCCCAGAGGGTAGCAGAGTGTAGTGGGCACTCAGTGACTTCAGTGGAAGGATGTGGGCTCTGCTCAGAATCTTGTGACCAACGATGTGAATAACCCTGGTGAGTAGCAGCCCTGCTCACTTCCAAATCACAAGTGGCTCATGCAGCCCTAGAGAGTGTGTGCACAATCACGATGAAGAAGGAAATGAGACATAAACACAGACTGTACATTAAGGAATTTCCATCATTTTGCAGACTCACTGGGGTGAAGGACAATAGTTTTGTTCAACACAACAATCGATTCTTGGTTTTCTGATTGCTTAACAACTGTGATGGCCAAAGTGATGAGAACAACAGATAGCAAAGCACAATGGAAAAGGAAATGGAATTGGTCATGTGGTCTTTTGAAGAACTGGAGAACAGTCAATGCTTGCTTCGTGATTTTACTTTGAGTCACCAACAGAAGACTTTTCTCCCCTATTGCCCTGTCTCCCCTCATTTATGTACCTTGTTTCTCATGTGCCTGTGCCAGAGTTTTGGTACACATGTGAGCAGATCTAGTTCTTTTTGGTCTTCTGAACTTCTAGTCATAATAAATAGAAATCAGCTGCTCTACATATCTACTAATATTTTTATAATGTGAAATAGCTATGCTGATGACAATAGGAAGTGTTAAATTCATTCCTACAATTGGAAAAAGAAATATCACCCTTCCATTTAGCAGTTACTGAGAACTTAATATATTTCACAATTCAGAACACACAAACACAAATACTTTGCACATAGGAAACCAAAGATTAGAAAACAAAAACTTATATAAAGTTCATTTTATGATTTAACAAAGTGGAATCATGGCTTGCTTAGTCTGTCTCTTGAGTGTTTTCAGCTCTCTCTACTCCATCTTATCCCAAGCTCTTCATCTGTTATGGTGTCACAGAGCAAGCAATCTAATCCATTCTTCCTCATTTGCATAGTTATTGGGTCTATCTCTTCTTTTTGTTTCAGAGTTTCTGTTCCTTTTATTGTTCTTTCTTGTTTAGTTTATTTCTTTCTTAACTGCTTATTTCAATGTAGGTATAATGGAAAATGTGCATCTGATTCCAGATCTGTCCTTTCATTCTGACTTGAGAAGCAGAGACACTAAGCCCTGTATGGTCTACAGAACCTTGACTACCAAAACTGTATTCTCAGAAGTGATTGTATCATACACATTTAGTATAAAACATGAACAACAACAACCCATAAACCTCACTCCTCAAGCCACATGGGAACCAGTGAGAGCCCATGTTAGAGAGGATGAGAATAGAGACCTCAGATAATCCAATGACTGTCTCATGTCTGAATTCTGCTTCAGAGTTCCTGATAACTTAGTAATCAAACTTTATTAATTTATTCAGTTCTGTACTCTGACTTGAGTGAATAATAACCTTAGTGAATAACTCAATGAAGGAGAGGAGTATTTTTTAATATGGTTTTAATATAGTCATGTAATTTTCTGAAATGCTGATGGTTTCGGTCTATCAAAAATAAACAGGTGACATAATGAAGAACATTTCAATGAAACAGTTATTAACTATAACATGAGCAAGATTTTAGAAATGGGATAGGAATGGTGAGGCACCACAGGGCCAGCTATGGCAGGAACCCCTGGAAGCCTGAGGGCACCCTGACACAGGGCTGGTTAAACCCTGGGGAGGAGCCACAGCATTCAGAGAATATCATGGCGCTGGAGCTGTGCTCTCAGAGGAGGGTGGGAGCCACTGCTTACCCAGATGCCCAACATGCAGGGATCCAGTGGAACAATAGTATTCTCTTCTTTCCCGTGTCCCCGACAAGCCTGCCTGCGAGTCAAAGGTAGGTTGTCCATGGAAGGATGCCATGAAGGAACCCATTCTGGGCACAGGAGGATACAAAAAGTGGAGGGTGGGCCCAGAGGGGAACTAGCCTATTAATTTTCTTTGTCAGCATCTAGTATTTCTGTATCGGTATGAAGAACAAGTGTTCTAATGGGAACAAAACACTAACTCCCATCAGCACTAGCATCATCACAGGGAGAAGTCAATTCAGTCACACTCATCTGAAAATGAAAGCAGGTTGGGCATCAGTGTGAACGGACCTATATGTAGCTTCAGTGGCATGTGGAGTCCAGATAGACAGTATCAGCTTAATATCATGAAGATTATGTTCTCAGGTGGAAGCATTTGGATGGAACTTGCAAAACTTTTGCCTAAGAAAACAGGGATAGAAGCAGCGATTCTTGATGTTCGCCATTTGATCAAAATGGCCACCTTCCGCTGCCTCCCCTGTGGGTATGGATCCCACAGACAGGTAAAAAAATAAAGCAACTTTGTTCCTTGAGATAAACTAAAAATAACCCACTCCCCTGTGTAAATAAGACTGTGAGAATTTCCTATCAGTCGCTGATTCTCTAACAAAATGAAATACTACCTTGATCTCTAATAAGTGAAGATATCTGAAGGTATCTAATGCCTTTGAGGATGAGATAATCATGTGAGAAAATTACTCTCTTTCTATCATAAACAGATTAAGTATAAACTCATTAACCTCAACCATTTTGTAGGAACTTTTCTCTTTTAATTGCCAGCTATGATTTGACTTGCTGAATTTACTGAAGTCTGACTCTTGTACTTCTTTAAGGAAACTTCCATTTTTATTTTCCTAGATGTTTTTTCTGTTTTTCTCTTCTTTTCATATGTCCCTGGGCACCCAATGATTTCCTGAGCTTTTGTGGGACTTATTTACCAACCTCAGATATGCATGGATCTCACAAAAGCTGTTTGCTGCATTCTACTATCAAGATCTAATTAGTGTGATGACATAATTATAATGGGCCAGTGCAATGCTCTATGGATCATTAACGTAATCAAGGTCTTTCCAAACAATGTATTGAAAGAGAACAGGAAAGCAAATGTAGCCTGGGGTTAAGACCAAAAAAAAAAAAGGTATATTGTTGCCCTTGTCACATAAAGTAACTTTTTAACAATTCTATTTCCTTATGAGATTTTGACTAGAAATTATTAGGTTAATAGCTGTATAGAAGGTACCAGTTACTGTTTTAATTTATTCCAGTTAAAATATCCTAAACATCACCACTATATGATTAAGTATTCAGTAGTCCCAGATCTTTCTCTACTATACTTCCAGTGTTTGCAAGAGAATGAAATTGGATAAACTAAGAATCACAATCCCTTTGTCTTTCAAGAGCTTTATAGTGGTATTAAGCTCTGAAATCTCCTCAGGTCTAAGGTGGTATTACTTTGTTAAATAATTCAAACAGGGGGTGTTCCAGGGACTTTCGTCTATCTGGGCTCTGTTACCAAAATAACCTTCATTGTACAACTCAGGGAACTAATGTGGGGACTCTGCATGTTACTAACCTTAACAGTTCCCAATTTCATCCTGGGACTCAGAAAAGTACCACAAAGTGTGTCCACAATACCACAAGATCCAATAGGTGTTGAATCCAGGCCAATTACATTTCAGTCTATTACAAATGGCACTCATTTGGAGTAATGGACCACAGTGGCTTTCCAGGGATCTGAGCGCTCAGATGTAAGTATTTTCTTTTCCTTAGTGCATAATAATTCTAGCAAATTGAAGCAGATCCCTCAGGGGAAAGCTTGGAGGAAAACACCTAGTCCTTACCTGAAGCTGTGAGGGTAGGGTCCTTCCTCAAACAAAGAACTTTGATTATGTGAAATGCCCTTAGGTCTACTCACTGAGGAAAAAAACAAAAACAAAAAACAAAAACCCCCAAAACCGACAAATCTCCATAGATCAACTCCTGTCAGCTTTCTCCCTAATAGGCTTCATTTTTTTTTTTCTGCATGGAAAATTTTTAATCAACATACTAGTATATTTCATTGTTAAGAAATCCATGATTCATTTATAAAAATCACAGACAAATGGTGTAAAAACAATGTTTTTTTCGAACCATACTGTATCCCACATCTCCTGTCACTTTTCGACTAAAAGTGGGGTAAAAATAAAAGTAATCAAAGCTGGAGAACCTCAAAAGATAGATCCATAGAATAAACAAGAAATCCATAGCGGAAATGCATTTAAGGACTCTGATGCATTGAGGTTAGCCTTAGTGAAAACTGACTTCAAATCCAGATAAAATTCAAATTAGTGCACCCTTCCCCCACTTCAGGTCCACTTCTGAGTGTTAAGACTTATCTCTGTAAAATGGAGGATCCAGTTTCCTTGCCCCACCTAGTGGAGGGTAGAACTGAGCCATCAGGTGATAAATGTAGAACTCAGGAGGAGAGAACAGGGGAGCAGAGAGACGTGTGAAGGTGGGTGTGCTTGCTTCTAGGCTTTGGACTTGGACCAGGGACTTGGGGGACTTGGAGGAGACACATGGAGGTGAGACATGTAGAGACACTTGGAAGAGACTTAGAGGTCAGGCGCTTTGGGAGGCTGACAATGGCAGCCTTTATCTTGATTTTCACTTTTTTTTTTAAGATTTATTTATGCATACAAGGACTGGGGTACAGGCCAGGGGTGGGGGTGGTGAGAGGATTCACCAGAGACAGAGTGGGGAGCAAAACAGGCAGATCAACAGAAGTACACTGCCAAGGGGAGCAGCGGGCACAGCAGGAGAGGTCTGCCATGCCACGTGGGTCAGCAGCAGGGATCAAGCAAGGATTGAAGCGATTGAAGCAGGGATCGAAGCAGGGATCGAACTCGTTCTGCAGTGACTGTGGTTTGCCTCACAGTGAGTTGCTTAACCCACTGCGCCACCAGGGAGGCCCTTGATTTGCACTTTAATTTTGCTCTACATCCCAGCCTTTCCTAGCCCTGTTTGCTCTTTCTCTGATTCCCTGTCCTGCTCCCCAGTTCCTATGGTGCCTTAGACTTGTGGCCAGCTTTTGGACCTCAGTCGCCATGCTTCAAGCTAACTCTCGTTGGACATTTATTTGATTAAAGGATGGGTAACTTTGGGTGTTTTGCTGGGAAACTATTTTCTGTTCTTTCTATGACACTAATCCTATTACAAGACATTACACTAAGAGTAGGCTTTGTCTTTATGTGGGTGGATTGCAGAATCTTATTAGCATATGTAAGTTTGGGGTCCTGGAGAACATCTTGATCTGCCCACTAAGAGATACAAGTCATCATACAGTTGCTAAACCCATAAAGTAAACAACATAAACAGTAAATCCTAACTATGAACTTTAGTTAAGAACAATGCATCAGTGTCAGCTCATCAAAAATACAACTTACTAATGCAAGGTGTTAATAAAAGGGTAGTAAACTGAGTGTGTGTGAGGGGTGGAGATGAGGGGTATATAGGGAATTTAAATTATCCACTCAATTTTCCTATGAACCTAAGCTTTTTTAAAAACTTAAGAGTGTAGTTATTTAAAAATGATAAGCAAGGACAAAAAAATTGGAAAATGCAACTAAATAAATGATTATAAGAAATGTATACTATTAATGCTTGTATTAGAAAAATTAAATTCCAGTAACTTAATAGTCCACTTAGGGAATCTAGAAACTAGACCATGAAAATTAAAATGAAAGCAAACAGACCAGAGCAGATAAAACAATTGATAATGAAAACAGAAAAATAATAATAAAAAAAGATCAACAAAGCAGGTTCATGAAAGAGGTTAATGAAATTTATAAATGTCCACTTAGGATCTTAAAGGAAAAAGGAAGGAAAACAAATTGCATAGGTCACAACTTAAATAAATGACATCAGTCCTGAACCCAAGGATATTAAAGCCTGGTTACTGAATGAGACCAGGAAGCAAGAGATCTGGGGGCTGGATCCCCACTACTGCATGGCTAGCATCACCTTTCTGGGGTTCAGAGGAAGTCTCTCAATAAACAAACATTCTCCATTTTCCCTTTCAGGCCAGCTTTTACGTACATATTCTTAAATAACCCCAGTTGGATGTGATTTTTTTTTTCCTTTTTGTCTAATGGTTTTTCCAACACTGCCAAAGAGATGAGCAAAATAGCCTTCACAGCGAAGATGTTCTCCTCCTTGTTACTGTGGTTAGTTTTCCATTATAGCCTCATTTCTCATCTTGTTTTATGTTCTGTGGAATTAAATCTACCAACTCCTCCTTCTACTCCAAATCATCAACCTGATGGAGTGTAAAAGAATTCAGACTTTGAATCTCATCCATTTTAAGCCCTGAAAACAAAATAGTTCAGTGGACTGTCAGATATTCCAGTCTCAGAACTAGGATGTGTTTCTAGAAATATCTTCTCTAGATGCTGTTTTATTCTGAAATAAGCCAGCGTTCCTCATTCTGTCTATAGCCCGATTCTGATTCAAGCACTAATGTGAGTCAGTGGGAGGAGAGCCCAAACCCAGGAAGCTAGAGGTCCACACACTTGAATACTAAAACCCCTTCTCCAGTTTCAGAAACGACTTCTGAAATTCTGGCACTGGTGACTTGGAATTTGCCAAGGGTGATTTTTAGAGTCTTGTTTATAAATAGTAAAAATTAGAAAATACTGGAATGAAGGAATAATGGAGTGGATAGTGCATCCTAGAGAATGTATGTGATTTATCAATAGTAAATTTTTAATGGAATGACCAAATTATCTATACATCCTATTACATAAAACAAGCAAACAAAACAACAAAATAGTATTTTGCAAAATAACATATAAAAAAGCAGCCAACACCAGATGCCACCTATAATGGGTATGTTTATGTGTCTACATGCCGGTAAGAAGTGATAGCAGATGCTGGCCCTCATCAAAGTTGGCATGGGAGGGGAAAGGTTGCAACTGATATCAGGATAGAACTGGTCTTTTTTCCCATGTGAGGATATAAGCTTAATGCAAGAAGACAGGATTAACTTCTGTGGAGAATAGTAGGATAAGACAGGCAACTTAAAAAATGTTTATAAAAGTGAACTCATATGTTAAGAGTGAGCTTGATACCAGAGGCTAAATTTGGCTTTATGAAATGTTAAGATTTCTGGTCATTCTGGTACCTTCAATCTTAAGAGAAAAAAGCAAATAACACTTTCTATCCTCAATGAACTCTGGGTGAACCTGACAGATGTTTGAGCTTTTCATTTTCTCCTCAAGCAAAGCTTAATGGAGATTGTGTTAGCAGGGTAATCGCCATCACTCTGTTTGCTCTATTAATTTAGACTCTCTAAATGTTGACTATAGATATATAAATGTGGTCTAAGTATCCATTTTTTCCATGGACTTACCAGCTTGTGTGTCCATTTTGCAGTTTTACTCTCTAATAGCAATTGCTTAATTCAAAAAGAAAAAGGAAAAAAAAATCAACTTTCTTTGCTGTAAATCACATACTTGATAACGGAAAATTTACTAGTTCTTTGGACTGCTTCAACATGAGGCTATTTCTTTAACTAAACACTTCTGGGTTTGGGGATCTTACAGACCTCTGTTCATCTACTTGCCATCAAGGGAAAGAATCACTGGACTTTGTGAACCTATTTCTTCTCTTGCAGTGGGGAGATAACTATTACTTCCCCCTAGGTTTTTAGGAGAGTCGAATTAGATAATGTATATGTGGAAAGTACTTTGTTTCTGATTTGAATAGAAGGCATATCCCCTAAATGTTAGCTCCTGGGGTTCTGTGTGTGGTAGACAGGTGGTGTAAATGTGGATTACGTTTCTCCCTCAGTTGCAGCAAAGTGAGCACACCTGAGACTGAGACCATCTTAGCGGCCATCTTCCAAGGGAGAGGCTTTGCTCTGGATGGGATGTGGGTCATTCTCACAAAGCTGTTGCTCTATGCTCAAGGCCTGACTTCGTGTGCCAATCCACCACACTTGCTGAACTGTGAGTATTGTCCAGTCCTGGAACTCAAGCGAACAAGTGGGAGGAAAGTTGGACAAAGAACTTTTATTTCCTGTTTCCTACTTAAGAACATGTGAACTTAGACATTTTATCTTTTAGGGTCCTAGAAAGATCAGAGGAGATAAGTTAGATTACCTCTGAGAGTCCTTCCAGGACACACAGGAAGAAATCATGACCCCAGGATCCAAATGTGCTGATGATATAAATCATATGATCTGCTGGCAGGTGCGATGTAACTGGACAAAAGATGCTTAGACACCCTGAAGCTGTTTCTTTCTGGAATTTCACTCTCAGGAATTCCCAAAATTCCTGTTTTACGGATTCCCAAAATCCTCCTACAAACCTTTGCTCTCCTGTGTACAAAGTAATGTGTTGAGTTATAGCACCAATTACAGGTCTACCTTGCTAGAAATCCTCTGGGAGACAAAGACAAAGAATGGTGACTTCCCTGTGTCTAACTATTTAATGATCGATGTGTTTGGCCCACCTTAGACAGAGCAGTAAAGTTAAGGGACAGTAACCAACACGTGTGAGCAACAGAACACCAATGACCCAGGTGATATAATGGAAGTTTCACAGTCATAGTCGTGTTATGCTCCTACTGAAAGCAGTGTGGGGCGTTCTCAAATGCTCTTGGCAGAGTCCTGGCAAGTAGCACTCAGCAAATAATTTCTACTGTCTATACATCATGTTTCCACTCCCCTCCACCCCTGCACATTCCACGAGGTGTGATACATTGGGGAAGAGCTCTTCCAGTTAACCCGTATCACTCTCCAAATGATGTTTGCTCAGACAGTTCTTGAAATAGGCCAAATGCTGGCAAGTCTTCTGTGATCATCAGAGGCAACAGTAGGAGGCACAGTCACCTTCTCCCACCCTGCTGACTTCCACGCTCGCAGGCAAAACAGTGCCCAAGGATTTCTCTATAGAACAACAGCAAACTTGCACCCGACTCTGATTTCTTCCAGACAGTATGTAGTGGGTCTCATTTGCCGGGGCTGGAGCAGGTTATCAGAGGAAAACATGAAAAGTCAGGTGTATCACAAGATGAGATCTAAATAGAAAGTAACATTTCAAAGATGACTCTGAGATGAAAAGACTCTTTAAAGAATGGTTTTTTTTTAATCGTATTTCTACTATGAGCTTTTCCTCTGAGATTAAAAGTTAGTCCGCTTACAAGAGGGTTTTCTTTCCACTTTTTGTGCTCTTTTTAGACAATTTTTCTAGTAGTCAGCCCTGCAGTTCTCTTTCCCTCCCTGTCTTCTTCGTGCTTTTTGGCCTGCTCATTATTATCACTTTGGTGTTTGGAATTGCTCCCCCAGGCGCTCAGATTCTCTCATCTTCATTTCTGAGCCAGGCTATGCTTTCTCACCTCTTGACTATCTGACTCTGACTTAATTTTTCACTCAAATCTAGCTCGAGACAGTTGGCTCCTTTTAAAATTTACATCAATAGATTTTATTTTTTTAGAGCAGTTTCAACGATTTACAAAAATATATTAAGCGATGCCTGCACAGAATTGCCATACCCCCCTCTTCCCAAGACAGTTTCCCCTACAATTATTATTATTTTTAACAACTTTATTGAGGTTTGTTGATGCACAAAAATGATACACATTTAGAATATATTATTTGATGAGTTTGAACATGGATATGACACTGTAGAACTATAACCACCATCGAGGAAATAAATATATCCATCACCTCTGAAAGTTTCTTTGATCCCTGTTGTGAGTTTACAACTGTGGATGTGTATGACAAGATCAAAAGTAAAATCTACTCTTGTAACAAGTACACTTGCAGACTGCCTGCTGCAAGCACTAGGTTGTAACTAGAGCTCTAGAACTTAACCACCTCGTGTAACTGACTTCTGTTGCACGTATTTTATTTTGAAATGGTGCCTCCCACTATTTCTCTGTCCATGATAAAAGTTAAAATGCATGGTCCCTCTTCCCTTATTGTATATTTTAGACCTCAGTTCCCATCAGATGGGGACCACTTAAAAAGGAGGCAACATAAAGAGAGGAAAGAGACATGGAGGGAGAGAAAGCGTACATTCTGGGGTTTTATTGAGATGCTTCATTTAAAACATCTTCCTTGACATCACCTTTACAAGCAGATATTTGCTGAAAAAAGAATGTTGCCTTAATTTGGGTTCCTTAGAAAGCAAAATCTGAGACAGAAGTTGTGCTTTGCTCTTTAGAGGGTGCAATTCCAAAGGAGTGTGATTAGGATGGAGATACAGAGATGAGAAGGAGGGAAAATAAGCCACCTGGTGCAAACAATACCTGGCTCTTTGTCTCATTGGTCCATCTTCCAAGAAGTTGGATGAGTTCCTACATCTCAGGCCAGGGTGGAAAAGCGAGAACATATTGGTTGATCTCAAATCCCATTGGTCAGAGGAGCCCCCCACAAACACTGTGATGCCTGCATTTCCCATTACACAGACATGGGCACAGAGCGAGCCCTGTGGCATCTCATGCCTCCCCATGTCAGGGGTATAAAGGCACCAGGGAGGGTGTGAGGTGAGGTGACATGAAGCCCTGAGAAAGCAGGACTGAACAGGGGGGAAGGAAGCTAAAAGCAGAGTGGCAGAGCAAATGGGAAATAGCAAAGTTAATTAAGTGGCAGCATTTGGATTGCTTTTGAGGGGGACTATAACCACAGAAAAGGAGAATGTCTTCCCACCAACAACCTGACTAAAGCACAGAGAGATTCACTATATTGACAACCACAGGAAATTATATAACTAAGCGTGCCGACTCCCTAATGAATGAAGAGTCCTCAGGGGTGGTTCAAGATGGCGGTGTGGAAAGAACCTGAACTTAACTCTTAATGTTGGACACAGCAAATCTGTAACTACATGTAACAATAGATGTGGGAGTAGGATATTTACCACAAAAATGTAGAACATGTTCAGACTTCTTTTGCAATATATTTTATTTTTACTTTTTTTTTACTTATTTATGCATACAAGAACTGGGGTGCAGGCCAGAGTTGTGGGGGGATGAGAAGATTCACCAGAGACAGGGTGGGAAACAGAACAGACAGTTCTACTGAAATACACTGCTGAGGGGCACAGCAGGTGAGACAGGAGAGGTCTGCTGCACCATGTGTGCCATCTCCCTGACCGGGGATCGAACTTGTGTTACAGTAACTGCTGATAGCTTGATAGCACTGAGACTTTAACCATGGTGCTATCAGGGAGGCCCTGTTTTATCTTCTGGTTGACTTATGTGTCTCTCTGAGAAGACAGGGGTCTGGGGTAATATGTTTTCTTTATATTTTCATGGCTTATTACAATGATAGTCAGATAGAAGGAACTAAGTAACTATACTAATATGTGAATGGAATTCACTCGTTCTATAAGCTTAGGAAACTGACTCATCTTTCTCAGTCGATCCAATTAGAAAATGTGAATAATAATAGCAACTGATGTTGTTATATATTCTTATAGGGACAAAAGGAGTTAATACATGTAAATTGCAAAGAATAATACCCAACACTCAGCAAGTGCTCAATAAATGTTATCGTTATTCTATTCTGCAGAATAAATCGTGTTTTTGTTCAGTACATCCCTAATGGCCTTGGGAGGAAAAACATATCTTTGGCTTTGTTGCTAAGGAAATGCAAATCTCACCAACAAACCGATTGAATAAAACATTTTCAGAGGTTTGGGGACTTGTATTCTTAACATTATGTTGCTAGGCATAGTCATGATTAAATCCTTTTTTCCCTCCTCCTTAAGTTTCTATTTTTAAAATACTACAAACATAACATTTTCTGAGAGCCTTTCCTTCTCTTTGTTTTCATAATCAAAATTTTCTCAAAAAAATGTAAAAAACACAATAGGGTTTTATAACCTCGTCCATGGAAAAGATAGGATCATTATATCACCATCAAATGTTATGTTAACAATATAGTTTACAATTATAATCTTTAGTTTTCTTAAATAAGCACAAAGTAAAAATATTAAACTCATAAGACTTATCAAGTCCTATTATACTCTTTTTTTTTCAGTTAGAAATATTAGAACACCACAAACAGACTGAGGATTGGCAAAAAAGATGAATTAAGTAATTACATTCAATTTTGTAGCTTTTACCATAGAGTTTATTGCCATGAACCAAACTACACTATCCTTGCACTCTATAATCTGATAGTAGCAAGCCACAGCTGGTTATTTTAATTAAATTAATTAAATTAAATAAAATTTAAAATTCAGTTCCCTAGTGCACAACCCACTTTTTAAGTGCTCAATAATTACATGTGACTAGTGACTATGAAATTGGACAGAGAAGACATAGAGCATCCCCATCTGTTCTTTGTAGAATTCTATTGGAAGGTTCTATCAGAGAACTCAACCGTTGTACTAACCAGTGTCAATAGGAAACAATGGGTTTTGTCTCCATGCTTTTCTGGATGGTTCTCGCATGGCCAATACTTTTTTTTGTATCTTTACTTTTCTCTGTGTCTTTATAAAGGCCACAGTTGATGAACTGAAAAGTGTCCTTGTGGAGTCCATGAGTGGCTCTCAATATGTAAAAAGCTGGTCACTACTAATAACTTCAGTTCTGTGTCAGACCCGTGGGTAGAACTCAATTAGAAATATCTTCACACCTGCTCATTTGCTGACTACAACCAAGGGACGGGTCCCAGAACCTGCTCACCTAGACAGTAACCCTCCATTATCCACCCACCCCATGCACCTGGGCCTGCTCTCCCTAAAAAGGTGCAGGAGACAAATGGTGCCATAATGGTGAAATGCTGTATTTATGAATTATGCATGATTCTTCAAGTCAGCCAGGTTCTTTTTCAAGAAATTATAGAAACCAACTTAGTGAGTTTCAGCTCTTTTTTTAGAAGTGAATTACTTTGATCTGACCCCAGGTACTGAAGGTATGTTGATTTTGTAATTGGAGCACAAAATCCAGATTGGAAAAGGTATGGCATTAGACTGTGATATAACCAAGGCCTGGAATAATGGCAAAGCTCATTCTAAAGAGCCATGTGAATCTCCCAAGACTAAGTTCCCACAAAGAAGGGCAACAGCAAATATTAGAAATTGCTCAGAGGTACCTATAGCATCTCCCTAACCAGGGCAACAGCAAATAATAGAAGTTGCTCAGAGGTGCTTATAGCATCTCCCTAACCAGGGAGAACTCTCATTCCCCAGGCTCAGCTCCCAAACCCTGGGTTTACCTGAGCTTATATGACTGCCGTTTTCACTATATTCAGTAAAATGATAGTCATCACATGGGCAGGACTATCTCAGACACGGTTTCATGGGAGGTGAAGTTAGAAGTTGCTGAGTATAGATTCAAAGCACAGCCATTTTTTTTAATGAAGCTCAAATGCACAATGGAGTCCAGATCTCATAGTCCACAGGGCTTCTTTCTTTGTGAAGATGGTGAATCTGACTTGTGGACATAGCTCTCAGACCCCTGGCAAAATAACCACTTAGAAGGACACATTCAATTGAAGATAACTTATTAGATATTGGTAAATAACAATGATCAGTTTTAAAAGAAAAAAATGCAATGAACATAGGAGTACATATATACTTTTGAATTAATGTTCTTGTATTCTATATAGGATTGCTGGATCATCTGGTAGGTCTATTTTTAATGTTTTGAGAACTCTCCATATTATTTTCCATAGAGGCTGTGCCAGTGTCCATTTTCTCCAACAGTATACCAGAATTTCTCTTTCCCATCATCCTCACCAACACTTGCTGTTTCTGATCTTTTTGATATGGGCCATGCTTGTGGGCATGAGATAGTATAGCATTGTGCTTTTAAACTGAATTTTCCTGAAATAAGTGGTGACAAGATTTTATTGGTAATCTCTATGTCTTCTTTGGAGATGCATCTATCTCTAGTTCTTCTACCCCATTTTTGATTGGCCTATTTGCCTTCTAGTTGTTAAGTTGTGTGAATTCTTTGTGGATTCTGAATATCAGCTCCTTGTTAAATATGTGATGTGCAAATATTTTCTCCCATTTCGAAGGGTATCCTTTTGCATTAATGACAGTTTCTTTCACTGTGCAGGTGCTTCTTAGTTTGATGCATTTATTTATCTTTGTTTTTGTTTCCCTTGCCATTTAATAGTTTCCAAAGACATGACTGAAGTTAATGTCTCAGAGTATTTTGCCTGTGTTTTCCTCTCTGTATATTATGGCTTCGGTTCTTATATCCAAGTCTGAACAATTTTTAATCAATTTTGTGTATGGTGTGAGATAGTGATTTAATTTTATTCCTTTGCATGTGGCTTTCCAGTTTTCCAAACACCATTTGTTGAAGACTTTCCTTTCTTCAATATATATTCCTGTCTCTTTTACTGTAAGTTAATTATCCACATAAATGAAGGTTTACTTATGGCATCTCAACTTGATTTCATTGATCTTTGTGTCTATTTTATTTCAGTACCATACTGTTTTGATTACTCTTGTTTTTTAGTATAATTTGAAAAGAATACTTCCATTCTTTTTTAGTCAGAATTTCCATATGTAATATTCAAGTTATGGAAACAACCAAAGTCACCAATGACAGATGAGTAAATAAAAATGTGATATATACACTTAATGGAATACTTCCTGATTATAAGAAAAGATGAAATTTTGCCATTTGTGACAACAGGGATGGAACTTCAGGGGATTATGGTACGTGAACTATGTCAGAAGGAGGAAGACAAATACTGCATGACTTCACTCAGGTGTGGAATATGGAAAACAAAGCAAAGGAAAAGCAAAACCAAAACAAACCCTCAAAATAAGACTGGAGGGTTGGAGAGTGGGAACAAAATGGGGAAAGAGCCCAATAGACTATGGTAGAAACTTACCAGGGCTTTGTTGATGGGTGTATGGTGTTTATAAACCTTTGTAGGGGTGTGAAACTATATCCGTAAGTCAACATTACCTCAATAAACAAAAAAAAAATTAATGAGAACTTTGAACTTCAGAATATCTTATGTATGATCTCATTTTGCTCTGCACTATGAAAAAGAAGCATCACATCATCCATTGCTGTATTTGCAATGACGCTTCAGTAGCAATGCTTCACTTCATAAAGGTGTTATAAGAAAATGATAAAATCTAAAGTGTATTTCAATTATTTATGTTTCCAAGAAACATAAGTATCCAGTGGGGTATGGTGTTTGGGGGTCAACTATTTTTAGGCAGGTTCGTTGACTTACCCTTCATCTAAGAAAGCAAGAAATGAGATTTTTGGGTGATTAGCTCTGCCGAGTAACAAACACTGAAAAGCAGTCTTCTGCCAGGGCAAGAGTTTCAAGATACTTGGCTGCCTTATTTCTGGGAAACAAAACCCAATGTGGCAACACTAAAATGTTAAAACTTGGCCCAGTTGTGTGTTCCTGAACCATCTGTGGTTCCCCAGTGTTCTCTCCAACAGGAGAAATGGTCCTTATGTTAGTGTGAGTTTTCCAAATACCTTGGACTGCATCCACTGTACTCCATTTGCTTCTGGACAAGAATAGGAGTTGGGGATATTCTTGTTAATCAGTCTGAAGAAATTGGTAAACCGAGGGAAGAAAACATGAGAGCTACGTGTACAAAACTAGTTCCAGTAACCAATCAATTCTGGTTTTGTACATTTAGAAATAATATGGAAGAAAGACCTTGAAATATGATTCATACCAAATGAATATTTAAAGGTTTAAAACCTGTGTGAACAAGTTGTTTATAGATTTAAGCAGCCCCTTCTGTTAACAACATGAGATAATTTCACAGTTTTTCTAGATCACTTCATCAAATACAGACTAAAGTAGATTTAATAGTCCAGTGAACTGAAACTCACAGAAAAATACACAATTCTCTAACATGTTAAGATTTAATAGGCAAAGTTATTTATGGACTTGAAATTACTGTAAGATCTGGGAACAGAGATGAATCCCAACAGTATAAATGAGACAGATACTCATATTCAACTCCATGAGGAAATTTGGGGCAAAGTGCTATGCATTTCTTTATATGCCTTCTCTATGTGACTGATTCCATTCAAGTTGGTGTCTAAGTAGTCAGTGAACTTAGGGTAGAATAAATTTATGCTATTTTCTTAAAATAAATAGCCGATGAGTGTACCAACCTCTCAGATTATAGTTGTAGAATATATCACTATTTGCTATTTTTGCTAATACCTGAATAGATACACTATTGCACTCAGGAAGAGATGATTATTTTCGATAAGCACACTTTCTTCTCTTAGTCCCTTACACCCATTCTGTTTTGTATACCCCGTGTGCATTGCCACAGGTGATAGTGGAGAATGATGAACAATGAACACTTCTTTAAGTAGAGAGATAGCATCATGAGGTTTGAAAATAGGTATAAAATGAAAAACAGTTCTGGAGAAATAGCCAACTGAAAAAGTGGAAAATTAAGGAAGAAATTCCTTCCACTCGGTAGAAAGTACATTCAGACAAGCTGTTGCTTCTGTGCCACTGTCTGCCTGAGTGGAAAGTATTTACCAAAGTTATCATTCGATCAAAGAGTGCATTCGCTTTTACTTTAAGAACAATAAAGCTTGGTTAACTCATTCTCCGAATATAAGAAAATCAGCTGCTTTTTTTTTTTTTTTTCTTGAATGAAGGACGTGGTAGAGGAAATCAGAGGTAGTGTTGCCGAGGGCAAAAGTGGAGGCGTTGGCAGCAGGCCCTGTGGGTCTTAGTCTGTCTGGGCTGCTATAACAGTCCACCATAGACTGGTAGAATAAAAGTAGCAGAAACGTATCTTTCAGAATTCTGGAGGTTGGAAAGTCTACATTAAGGAGCTGTCAGATTCAGTGTCTGATGGGTTTCTACTTCCTTGATTCATAGCCAGCCTTCTTGCTGCGGTCTCACAAGGCAAAAGGGACCAGGGGACTCTTTGGCATCTCTTTTATAAGGGCACTAATTCTGTGTGTGAGGCCCCTGGCTTTAGTACCTACGCACCTCCCAAAGACCCCACTTACAAATACAGTCACCGGGGGATTAGAATGTAACATAAGGATTTGGGGGAGACAGAAACATTCTGTGCATGGCAGGGTCATCTCCCTACTGTGTTGTTGTCAAGTGCCAGGTGTGCCCTGGGAGACTCAACAGTCTCAACATCTGGAGGGAACTCCACACTGACAGGGGCCTGTCTGTGATTCTGTTCCATTGCCATTCTGTTCCCAGGCAATGTCTGCAAAACTTCTGCTTATTGACGATAACCAAGGGTCACTGCATGGTCTTATTTAGATGCAAACATTTGCCATTGTCCTTTTCTTCTTCCTATCATGTGACCCTTTCCTTCACTGGGCTGACTCCAATATTCAGTTCCTTGAGCTCTTTCTTTTATGGAAACAGCAAGGTATCCAGCATTAGCTATTTATATTTATTGCTTGATTACTTCATTAGAATTTAGATTAGATTCCATTAGATTAAATACAAATGTTCTGAAAAGGCATTTAAATTGGGGGACTTTGTATCTCATTGTGAAATGACGGATTTTGTCCTGTTGACAAAAGGCATTTCAGGTGTTTGTAAGGAGAAATATTTTGGACAATTAGAAAATATTTGCCTTCTTGCCTTAGTAGGACTAAAAGCAAAACTTTAAAAGATAACAGAAGGAAACATCTGTTCTTTAAAATTATTTCCAGAGCTTAAAGGGGTAAGCAATGACAGCAAACATCTTAACTAGCAACTTACAGTATGTATTAGAAGGTGACAAGAGCTAAGGAGTAAGTGCAGAAGTGTAATATCCACAAGTTCCTTAGGGTATAGGAACAGGGTGCAGCTTTCAATAGCCTGGTCCAGGATGTGTCATATAGGAATTAGACATGGACATCTGCAGGTGAAGAACAGTGCAAAGGCCCTGTGGTCAGGAGGGCCCAGCCTGTGTAAAGAACAACAAGGAGGCATGTGTGGCTAGTGCCTTGGGAGTCAGATAGAGGCACATGGGGGTGTCTGGAGAGCTACGAGAGTTAGGAGGTCAGGATGAAGAAAATTATTCTACAAAAATTCTGGGAAGATGCAGCCAGTGATGTGGGAGGACATCAGACAGGCAGGTGTGGCATTCTGGAAGCCAAGTAAGTTTTCTCTGTGGACATGAAGCAAGACTCAATGTACAATCCCATTTCCAGCTGGCTGGCTTATTATGTCACATGTGAGTGACTATGTTTCTTCCAGAGCTTTGAAGTTTGCTTTGCTCTTCCAAATACTATCTAATTTTATACCCAGGTATGTAGTAAGGTGATAGGATCACTATTGTATATAAAATCTGTGGTACAGAAAGATTAAGCAATTGACTTTCAATTCCTAAATAAGAGAAAGAGCTAGAATTAGCACAGACTTTCCAAATATAGCTCAATGTTCTATTTTCTACTTCTGATGTCAAGAAACCACACTCCGATGTTTTTCAATCCAGTTAACACTGGTTATGAGCTCAGTGTAGACTAAATTATAGAAAATCTTTCTGATCTTCATGGCATATTGGTCTTAAATCAATCTACTTGGTTGTAAATTCTAAGCATGAGTTTTGTTATTTCAGTGATCTTAGGGCCGGCCCCTAGACTCTGCTTATGAATTGTGTATGGATATGCACAAACATGTTTAAAATATTACCTAAAATTTCCAGGAAGTGAGTGCCAAATTGTAAGACTCTTTTTGGTCCAGTGATGCAGGAGGCAGGTGAAAGCTCTTAGAACAGATAACTTTCATGCAAATCCAGATTCATATGGTACTGGATTTAGAGCAAGTAATTTAAATTATTATAGCAGTTTTTTTAAAACCAGAGAATGGAATAATAATAACAATTATATATGGAAATTCATAGGAGTTTGAGATGTAAGAAGGAGACAAGACAGAAAATTTTATAATGAATCTAGCATAAAAGTCAAAATCCAATTAATTTTTGGTCTTATTATACCTTGAATATGATCAATTCTCTTTAAAATTCTGCAGGAGGGCTAAGCCCAATTTAAAATACTATATCTGACAAAGTACAAATTAGGAGTGGAAATAAACTTGAAAATTTCAGGTATTCAAAATTTCTAAGTAATTTCTTTCATAAATTCAATCTAGAAAATTACTGAAGGTTGTGATTCTTCCAAAATGAAGCATTTAACTAAGAGGAGGAAGATACAGATCCAAGGAACAGAGGACGCCAAGGTGATGGTGCAGGACTGTCAATATGACAGCTGTGTGCCAGGGTTCCCTCAAAGGAGCCAGTCTAGACTGGAACATTCAGAAGGCATAAGGAGATGTGTCTCCAAGAAGATAAAGTTGATAGAATATGTCACACTTAGAGAGATTCAGATAACCAAAGAGAGAAGGTAGGGAATGCAATAGTGATATTGGAAACTGAGCAAACAGTAACAAAAAATATGATTACAAATCAGAAAAAAAGGGGGGGGGAATCAAGAAATAACATCGAGTGTAGGTTAGTATATACCACAGGTTTTAGTCCTGTAGATATTGAATATCAACCTAACCAACAATATGAGTATACTGTGGCTAAATAGCTGTATTGGAATGATAGATGAATGAAACGCATGAATAGATGTAATGAGGTGGTAAAAGAGAGGTTAAATCAATGATAATTTGCAAAACTAAAAAAAAAAAAACACAAGGACACTATAAACGTGATATTTATATTTATTAAAGTATCAAGATGATGATGATGATGATGATGAAAACTGAAAATATGAAAGGCTTCAGGCATCCCAAAATTTGGGGTGGAATGTTAACCAATTAGAGAAGTGTTGCCTTTCATACGTAGCTTTACAGAGCTTTGGCTCTTTAAACTATGTTCATACATACTTTTGGCTAAAATGAAAGCTACAGTTAGAAAAGAAAGGTATAGAATTATTTGAAGGGCTAGAGAACCTAGCAACTATTTGGAATGATACCATTTGGGTCAGTTCCACTAAACCGAGTATGAAGGCACATACAACATCACTGCCACATCCAGGCCACAGACTGCAGCTTTGAACACTGACACTGTGAGGAAAAGACCATAAGCCTTGACTTTGGAGAAAGACTTTGACATTTACTGAAGAGCTGCATGCAGAAAGAAATAAGAAGAACAACCAGAAGCCACAAACTAAAGGGCACTCACTGACTTAACTAAATTTGTTACTTGTATATTTAAAGGGGAAAAAAAGTGAGAGGATACTAAAACACAATGCATTAAATGTCCAGAATAAGCAAATCTACAGAGGTGGAAAATGGATGAGTGTTTGCCTAGAGCTAGGAGTGGGGAGAGGTTTAGAGTGTGAAGTTTCCTTGCTGGGTGATAAAAAATATTCTAAAATTAGATTATAGTGGTGGTTGCATAACTGTGGTTGGTTGCACAACTCTGTAAATATGCTAAACATCATTGAAATTTTTCCATGATTCAGTGAATTTTATGTCATGTAAATCGTATCTCAATAAAGTTACTGAATATGGTTTTTCTTTGGTTGTTACACACTTTGAGGTAAGTCAATCTGATGATAGACAATAGGGGCTTCCCTGGGTAAGCACCTTTCCTGGGGTTAAGCACCCCACTATGAAGCATCTGCAGCTGCTACAGCATGAGTTTGATCCCCGGCCAGGGAAGGGACCCACATGGCACAGAAGACCCCTCCTGCCTCATATTTCAGTAGATCTATGTGTTCTGCTCCCCACTCTGAGAGATGTCAATCCTCTCACCCCTGATCCTCTAGCCTGTACCCCAGCTCTTGAATGCATAAATAAATGAATCTTTTAAAAAATAGAGACAATAATAGTGCAACATATTTGTTGATGAATTTATAATTAAATCCTATGATGACTACCTCTGATGGCTATTTTTAAAGGTGACTTTTATATATATACTTGAAAGTAATCACAGAAATTTAATCATAAAATGTTATAGCTATGTATGTAGACATATATACATATACACATCTGGTCTTGGTATTTTTCTAGGCTATCTGTTGAATCATTACATTTTAATGCCCCTATGTGACCTTGAGTTTTGTTATGGAGATTGTTTGCTCATCAACTGTGAGATCCTACTATAAATGCTCCCCTAGAGATGTGTTCTTCTTGGAACTTTTGTCATCATTAGGGCAGTTCACTAGTTCTGAGGATATAGGTTAGGGTGAGACATTTGCTCAGCTAGAAAACAAAGAAGAAAAGGAAAGCCACTGAAAACAAAACAAAACAAAACATATCTTTGAAGTAATATTTGTTTTACAGAATTAAGGCTGTTAGAGGAAGGAGAGTGGGGGTGGAACATAGGTGGGAGGGAACCCCATGGCCCAGTAAAGGACTGTGGGTGCTTTGAGGGTAACATACATCTGAGGTGGTGTGAACCCGCTCTTTGAAATCATACACAGTGTAATAAACCAATCATACCTCCATAAAGAAAAAAATAAATACAAATAATACCTGTGTTAATTTTTTTAAGACTGTGTTAAGACTTTTTTTAAAGTCAAGGCTGTATTTTTTAATGATGTCTTTTAGAAAATGAAAAACAATTGAAGCGGCATAATTTTCAGAACTCATTGGACTGAGGAAATATAATTTGTGACAGTATTTATTACCCACAAGAGATTATGGAATTAAAAAATGTGTGCTTCGAAAAGACAAGTAGATGAAATATCTTCAGGGCTCAGTATAAGTCATTTAAGATAACGCAATGACCATTGATTTTATTTTTATTGCATTTTCATATCAAAGGGAATTCCTTTGCTTACTGGGTACACATACCCCACACTTCCTCAGCAGTTTCACCACAAGTTAGCATTAAATAATGTACAGAACAAAACATTAAAATTGTAGTTGTTTTTAATTATTTACTCTAACATTTTTGGCATAGTTATTACTCTTTCCCCAGTGAGTTACTATAGGAAAAACAATTCATAATGCAGTAAAATAAAGTACTAGTAAGGGAAATTTCCAGAATTCCATTATTTTAGCTGCCAAACTATATAGAACAGAACTAAACTTTGCCATCTTTTAAAGATAATCAGAGTACCTGCAAGCAGTCTGAACACACTGTGCTTAAAACAGTCAATTCATGTTCCATAAATAGATGCTCCTTCTTCAGTGCTGGTCCAATGGCCCTTTGTAGTCTGGTAAATGTTTCTGATGGTATTTTCCTCCCCAGCCTTTGTCCTTTGCTATCTGTTTCCTGCCTCTGTGTTCACCATACAATAGCTACCTCAGCATCTGTCTGGTCTGGTAGTTCAGTGCTAGTGCTACCTTAATAAGTTGGAAGGAATAAATAGGTGTTAGATAAATGCTGACCTATGAAGCAGGAACTACAATTTGATTTTAGAGTTCACAAAGAATATTTGGTCAGAATATGGACTGGCCTGTGCTAACTGTGCTAACTGAGGAAATGAGCCTTTCAAACTGGATAGGACAGGAGAGAACAGGCACCCATGAGTGGATCAAACTAATAAATCAGCCCAGCCTCACTGTAGGTCCTTTGATGAATCTATCACAAATACAAAGTCTTGTTATCTAGTCTGTGTTCCCCTTTTAACCAAGCTCTTTCATCTGACTGTCACTGAATGTACTTTGATCCTGGCTCATACTGTGTAAAATGGAGCCCTTGTTTCAGCTGACACAAGAAGGTTCTTTAAATTGAAATAATAATAATAAGAAAAGCTAGAACCTGTTAGAAGGAAAAAATATTTTTTTATTAGTTGAATAGTTTAAGCTCAAATAGTTAACACCTGGACTATGCAAATGTATTTTTTCATTCAAAAATATTTACATTTAGTGTGTGCCTACTATAACCCAAGTAGTATGCTAATAGCTAGCACTATAGCAATGGATAATTCTCATGGTTAAATTGCATACACAACCTCAGTTCATGGAAGCATTCTATGAAAGGTAAAATAAAACATACAAGATAACACTAAGGAAGTTGTGGGGAAGCTGGCCAGGATGGATTTCCCATAAAAATAAGAATAGTGGATATTGATGTATTAATTTAGTTTGCTGAGTCAAAATGCTCTAGGTAGAGGTAACAACCTGGACCAGGCTATGTGATAAATTATGTGCCATTTTAGGAGAAATTCAGCATCAATAAAGGGTCATATACAAAGATTGGATACAGTTAAAGAAGTAAACAGGGCCTTTTAGCAATACCAAGTTCAGACCTTATCTAAAGCCAATGAATGGTAACACAAAGGTTTTTTGAAAGAAAATTATGTGATATTGAAATATTTCTCAATTTATGTGGACCATAAATGGTAAAGAAACAGAACTTGTTATAACACAGTTAAAAGAGATGAAGGCCCAGTCTATGTTACTAATACATCTCTGGTGAAGATAGAAAGAAAAGACATAATTGAGTATATATAAGACGTAATATTGAAAGCATGGTGATTGATTGAATACTGAAAGGGAAAAATGATGCAAGTATTTTGCTGGGGTATATGAGCTGGTAGTAATATCCTAACTTAGATGCAGAACTCAGGTTGATGAGCAGGAAAGGAGATTTTCAGCTTATAATCTGGGTTACTGTGGAATATACATTTGGTAAAATTCAATAGTTTAAAGCTCATGAGAAAATTTAAATTTAAAATAAAGATTTCTGGGTCAGTACAGTGATGGTAATGCACATCTTTGCAGTAAGCAAAAATATGTGTGAAGTTAGAAGAAGAAAGGACTTGGAACAGAATCTGGTTGGGGCACCAAATATGGGAGAAGAAACAGGAAGAAAAATGTACAAAGGAAAAGTGTCACTAGCAGGTAAGAGGACTCTGGAGAAGAGTGTGTTATCCTGGAAGTCAAGGGAATATATATTCCCTATATCAAAAACATATATATTGCATGTAGGATATATATATAATAGGTCAAAATATATATGTCTATATATTATGTATATTTCTTAATTTTTCAGGAGAATAGTCAATAACATCAAATATTAAGCAAAGAACAGAGAGGAATGAGTGAGGATGTAAACTTAATAATATGCTATATATTGATATTTACAAAGTGTTTTCATTTCCCCAGCACATGAGTCATTTTCACCATTTTCCTATGCCCCACCTGTCATCATAATCATCTTCTCTGTAAGACAGCATGTATCAGTCTTGTCTTCAGACCCACGACAGCATTCTCAAATCAGTCCACTTCAATCACTGTCAGACACATTTGCCAGAGACACTTTCCTTAGATTTAGCCTCTCATCATTCTAGTTTCAGAAAACGAGTTTTCTAGTTTCTGGTTGAAGAAACAAACTTCAATTGAGCTTAACATGGTTGCCAGTTCAAAAGATTTTTGAAATAATCATTTTCACCTACTGAACAATTTTTGCAGTAATCAGTCAGAACATTGACATTATCAAGATGACTGTCTCAAATAGGGAATTTTTAAAGTCAGGATACTTTATTGTTTTGACACAATTCTGCTTTTGTTGTATACATGTTAGGCCTATTCTATAATATATCACTCATCTGAAATGATATACAAAACCTATACGTGATCTAAAATTGTCTTTGCAATGGTTGTTTACATATTATAATCAACATCAATCTTTCTGTGTTATGTAAAATCTTACTAGTAGAATGAAGACAAAAAAAATACAGATTAGAACATTTCAATAGTTGTATCTTGAATTGATTCTAGTGAATAGTGATGACTAGCCTTTGGTAAAGACATGTTATGAAAAATCCTTTGCAGTTTAACAAGAAATACAGACTACAATACTAGATACGATTTAGCGATACAAAATTCCAAAATAAGGTAAGACTACACATATGTAAATATGTTAGAGGCTCACTTAAAATTTTACATTTGTACTCATGAAACAAAAATGGTTTCTTATATTTTTTCTTATTAATGGCTTTAGCTTTATTTGCACATCTAGCTACACACCAAACATTGGTGACTTCATGATAAAGAGATATATTTGCTACATACAAAATTTCTTCCTTTGGCTACAGAATAATCACTCACAAATTTGGAGTTTGATTTTCATAGTGAACATCAATGGATGTAACATTAAAATGTCTGTGATTGCTATTAAGAAAAGAATGGATCAACTGTTAATAAAATAAAAATATCTTTAAATCTCTGAAGACTTCTTTTTTTTTTTCATAACTTTTCTGCACTCTTGAGATTTATACCACTATGACAAGAATATGGACTGGACACATAAAAGGTATGACACCAGGGAAATTGAAGTTGCCCTTAACCAAAAAAAGTGTGATGCTGTCTCAGGAGATTGGACAGCAGTTCTATAAAGATTTAGGAAGAGTAAGAACTAAATGAAGACTGATTGAACCATTCTGGCCATTTTAGATGACTCGTATTACTTCTTGTAGTGACACAAAGATAATATGATAAAATACAACCATTTCTGTGACACTAGAATTTGATGATTAATGTAATTGGCATAATATGGTGGTTAAAACTAATTGCTTGTCACCACACAGCCACTTTTCTGTCTGCCTTGTCTCTCCTCTCTTCTTCCTTAGAAATGTTTGCAGCTTTGCCATAATAGGATATTTATGAAAGTCACAAGAATATTGAAGAAATATATGTTAAGTAGCAGAAATATGTAAGAAACCCTTGTAAACAATTTAATTATGTGTGTTCATGGGACAATTAAACTTTGATGTTTATTGAACATGTTTAACATTTTCCACTGGCTTTTGTTTATGGATCCAAGATTACAAAAATTGCACAGAGACCATGTTAATTTTCTTCGAGAAAAAGTCACTAGAAGTATTTCAAGTCAATGCCAAGCAGAACGTCTCCCCCCTCCCTCCCTTCCTTTCTCCTCTCCCCCCTCCCTCCCTGCTTGCCTGCCTTCCTTCCTTCCTTCCTTCCTTCCTTCCTTCCTTCCTTCCTTCCTTCCTTCCTTCCTTCCTTCCTTCCTTCCTTCCTTCCTTCCCTCCCTCCCTCCC
>JAGFMF010011610.1:4237968-4294653 GCA_019455555.1 Galemys pyrenaicus
TCCTTCCTTCCTTCCTTCCTTCCTTCCTTCCTTCTCTTGTTTTCCTTCCTTCCCTTGTTTTCCTTCCTTTTCATTTTTTGCCTTGTTTTTGAAAAATGGTATGACTTAAAAAGTAGCAAGGGAGTAGTATTCGTTAACAAAAAATGAATGTTTTGATTTGCTTAATATTCAATTATATGATCTCTTAAAAAAAAGGAGTGGGGTGATATTTCTTGTTACCCATATGCTAAATAGCCTGCTGTAGGTACAGTTGTCATGGATACTGCTTGCTGAGCTCTTGCAGACCTCGACTCTCCAGTGTTTACAGGGAATTGATAGACTGAAACTAAATGTTACACAACAGCATGTGCGCTTGCTGAAAGCCTGGCAGTGCAGGCATGACAGAAGAACTCCTTGTCCCCTTCTGGGTGTGCTCTGATAAGATTAGAAAAAGCCATTATCAGTCCGTTTACTTTTCGCTGCTTTTTGGAGGAGAGGACAGGGAAAAAGAAAGGACAGTACAGAAAATGGATCAGTGAAATAAGTCCAGAAACCTAAGTAGGTCAACTTAAGTAGAAAGATCATAATCAAAATAACCTAAGAAAGTAAAAACAGTCCGTGAAGTCTCAACTCTAGTTAAGTTTCACAGGCACAGTATATATAGACACTAACCTCCGTAAGTTCAAAGATTAGATTTTACTTAGAGTTTCCTGATAGCTTAATATTCCAGAGCACACTGCACCCAATGATCTGCCATTATTTGTTGAATGAACTGTGTGCTTTTTGCCAGTTTTCTTCCATTTACTTAACAAAAAATTAATAAATACCCACTACACCAGGTGCCTACAGGGAGGAGTGAGACTCAAAAGAGCTAGCTGCAGGGTTCTGGCAGCAACCACTGCAGAAGACATTAATGATGGTATTGGCCTGAGCTGGTTCTGAAGCTGCCTGCTGCGGTAGGGCCTGATAACCAGTTAGGGCTGGAGAGGAGGACCCAGGTGAGGGGTTTGGGAACTGCATGAGGGAATATGGATTTAAAGCATGAGCTTCTTGGGGCCTCCCTGATGGTGCAGTGGGTTAAGCAACGCACTATGAAGCAAACCACAGTCACTGCAGCACGAGTTCGACAGCTGCTCCCCTCAGCAGTGTTTCAGTCAGTCTGCCTGTTCTGCTCCCCGCTCTGTCTCTGGTGGATACTCTCACCCCCCCAATTCTGGCCTGTACCCCAACTCTTGTATGCATAAATAAAGCATAAGCTTCCTGCCAGCTGCTATGGATGTTTTCAAGTACTTTAACCGCGGCCATCACAGGATTAACAGGCTGTGGATGAACAGGCTGAGTCCCTCCACCCCTGACCCCTCACTAACATCAGTGTTTCTGATCAGGAATCTGAATCAGAGTCTATCAAATTTATGAATGCGATTGAAAATTTCAAATACCTGTGTAGGCTAAGTGAGCTAATCAGACTTTTCCGCCCTCCCGCCATTGGTGTCGGCTATGGACACCTGCAGTCCTGCACGCATGCCTGATAGCGGCACCTGGAGTAGGGTGTGGGCATGCGCAATGGGGGCAGCTGGGCTGAGACACCAGGCATATCAGGGAGGCAGAGGGAACAAAAGAGAAGAGTAAGGAGTAAGCAGAGAAGAAAAAGCAGAGGCTGGAGAGCCCAAGAGTGTAGATTCACTGGGGGCTAGGAGGCCGTCAGCCTGCTGGCTCTTTGGCCTCCCTGCCTGCTATGTACCTGGTCGCCTCTGATGAAAAGAATAATAATGGCCTGAATAAGCCACTGAGGCCTCCAGGACTCCACCTTCCCCTGTCTGCTCAGCTCATAGATAACTTGCTCCTTACCGACACTACAAGCTGGCAAAAAAGACACAGGGTGATGAAGGTGTTAGCTTTCTCAGTGAGCCTCACAGAATGGAGACTGACTTCACGTCCAAATGCAAGGAGACAATTAATTACACTGTCCTTAAATGATGAGGAGGAGCTGGTGAGTTGTTTTTTGTTTGTTTTTTCCCAATTGCTGCCTTGGAGGACAGGCTACAAAGAACTTTTGGAACATGACTTTGCTTACATTTTATATCTGATATTTGTCAAGGACCATTCCTGTGTTATGGGATGAGCTGTGTCCACATAAAATTAACATGTTAAGGTCCTAACCCCTCAGAATGTGACTATTACTGGCAATGAGGTCTTTAAAGTGGTAATTAAGGTAAATGAGGTCATCAGAGAGGATGCACTATCATGGGACGCGCTTAGCACAGAGCCCCGCAGAGGAAGGTCTCATGATGACACAGGGAGAAGACAGTCGTGGGCAAGTCAAATCGAGAGGGCTGGCGGGAAATCAGTCCCCTGGCAACTTGGATGTCCACTCCCTCCCCCCCATCCCCCCACTGCTCGCAGCAACCCAGGCAGGCTCTTTCAGAAGCAAGATGGAGATGAGACCAAAAGTGATCCTCAATTGCACTGCAGTGACCATGTGATTTTTATCTCTGTGTTGAGGTGGTAAAGGTCATTGATTGATTTGCATATCTTGAACCAGCATTGCATCCCTGGAAAGAACCCCCTAATATTCACCTTTGGCACCCCAATTTCTCTCTGGTTTCAAATCTGACCACCTGCGCTGTCTTGCATTTTCCTCTACCTGGAGCAGCCTTATTAGCCCATCTGTCCATTATTTGGCCTCTCCAATTTTCCTCTGCACGTCCTTGTCAAGTCTTATTTGCATCAGTATGTCTTTTTCATCAGTGTTTCCTCTTTCGTGGTTCTTCTAAAAATGGAAACTCAGACTGCTTAACATACACCTTCTTGGGGTGGAGTCAAAGTAGGAAGGGAAAGACATTAGGCACCTTCTCTTTCTAGATTAACAGCAAGAGGACAAATGTCTGAGAATTGAGGCAGTGACTTGACCTTCCAACTTTATTTTGTTTTTTCTTTTGCTAAGTGATATTATCCCTGATATTAAAACTAGTAAGAGTTTGCCCATGAAAATAATGTGCCTAGAAAAGTACATTTCTGTAAGATACACTGATCCTAGAAGTGCTTTGTAAATCATATACTTTTCAAACATCTGGAAATGCAGATACTCACAAAGCAAGCTTACAATCAGGAGGGGTAGGATGGTTTCATTTTATTCATCTTTGTCTTATGAAGTGACTAGGAAGAACAGACAAGAAGGATAGACCTTCTTTTAATAATCACTGGTTGTTTTTAAAGACATAGACATAATTTAGCATCCTGGATAGGTATGGAAAAAAATCGAAGTATCACAGAGTGATACTTGGGAATTTCAGGAGAAGGTAGATTGTCGGCTTGCAGACCTGTGAATGGTGTGGCGGAGGAGCCTGCCTTTAATGAGGCATTATTTATACAATCACATTTTGAAGAAAAGTCAAGCTGAGATGGGAGAAAATGGGGACACAAACTAATACTAGCCTTTCCAAAAATCAGGTGCTGGAATATTTTAAATAGGATGGCCAAAGGAGAAATCTGGAGTTATTTATTTGCTTTGATTATGAAACCAGTTAAACTCTCACTCTACCAAACTGAAAGAAACACAAAACTATTTTTAGCATTCAACTGAACTCCAAGTTGGGCCAGAAATAATGAAAGCAGATGCTAAAAAGATAGAATCTGCTTATTAAAGGTAGGAAATGGGTTTATTTACTTGACCCTTCAAAGCACTTTTAAAGGGGCCAACTTAGTTCACATTGCTAGTATCATTAAGAGGGAAAGAGAACACAGAGAGGCAAGAAACAAAATAATGGAAAAGCTAAAACAAAATAAATAAAAAATAAGAAGTACTTTTCTGTTTGCTAAAGATAAAAATCCTGGTAAAGTTAGAAATAGTCATTCTTGTAACAAATACGCATAAAAATCTCTAAATGTTGACAACTTGTATTATCATATGTTTTCTTTCCATTAGAAGAGATGCTATATCATGATTTTTTTATAACTAAAGCAACAAACATTCACAATCATATTCTTTTTGTTCAAAAACAAAAGCAGACAAAGCCAAACTAAAAATATAGAACTGATATGATAAGAATCTCATATAATAAATTTCTTGTAACTCTTTCTTTCTCTTGGAGGTGAATTATTTTATAGTTTGTAGGGATGAGAATTGAAAAATGAATATTTCTCTTTTTGATTTGGCTTCCTGGTTGCTCAGTCAAATTTCTGATTTGGATTTGGAGTCAAATGTAACAACTGCCATTTCTTTCTTTACAACTGCTAATTGTATTTATAGACTTTATTTTTTTTTTAAAGATTTCTTTATTTATGCATACAAGGACTGGGATAAAGGCAGGAGGTGTGGTAGGGTAAGAGGATTCACCGAGACAGAATGGGGAGCAAAACAGGCAGATTAACTGAAACACACTGCTGAGGGGAGCAGGGGGCGAGGCAGGAGAGGTCTGCTCCACCATGCGCATCCCCATCATGGTCAGAGGTGGGGGTCAAACTCATGCTGCAGTGGTTGTAGTTTGCTTCTTAGTATGTTGCTTAACCCACTGCACCACCAGGGAGACCTTGTATTCATAAACTTTATAAACGGTCCAGAGGTTTTAGAGTGTCAACTTTTTATTGTATAAGAAATACACATAATTGTTGTAAAATATTGTACAAATGAGTTTCACCAATAAATCTGCATGTGCCATTATAGGGAATATCCAAAACCTAAAGCTATTGGTCTATAGCCTTCTGAAAGTATATGTGTGTGTGTGTGTGTGTGTGTGTGTGTGTGTGTGTGTGTGTGTGTAGGACTACGCTATACATTCTGATGTAGATTCTTCGTTTTATCATAAACCTAAGTTGACATCAGGAAAAAATGACATTACATTAATAAGTCTTTTTCATGTTCTATTATTTGGAGATACCAGTTTTACTTAACTTATCAAATTGTGTCTAATTTTTTTAGTATTAAAAATTAGGCTGAAATATATCCTTGCTAAATCTTTTCAGGTGTCCTTACAAGTGAGCTTACAATAGATTTCTAGGGATAAAATTGCTGGGTAAAGCATACAAAATTTCCTTTGATTTTTGAAAACGATTGCCAGATTTATTTGTTCTTCAGCAAGGTGACATCAACTTATACTCTCCTGCCAGGCACATATTCAGAAAGCTCGTTATCTTCTCCTGGTTTTTTGAAATTTGATAGCTTGAAAAGTCATATTCTTCAAATTAAAATGTCTGAGATCACTATGAAGGCTGAAAAAATTAATAGGTTTCCTGACCTCACCAAGTCTGGTGCTTGGAATCATTACCCGAGGGCACATCCTGTCTGTTCTTCCTTTTACACTCCCTTCCAAGGCGATGTCCTGATGACGTCCTGTGTAAATTCTGTGGTATTTACTCTGACAGTCTTGAATTTCACATGCCTCGCTTGAGGTATTGTATTTTCAGTTCACGAAAATTATTCATCGGCTCATTTTTTGCCTCTTCGCTTCAACCCTCAGCTCATGTATCGAAGCCATCAACTAACACACCATCTCAGGTCATCTTGAAATATAAAGACACATTTATAATTCACAGTTTTCCAGATGTTAGAGAAAACCGCACCACTCCGATGTGATCAAACATGGCTTGATCGCTTCTCGGCCTTTTGGCTAAGATCAAGTGCAAACATGGCTTGAATTCTAAGCAGGGGAAACCTCGCCCCCCCAGGCTCCTTTGACTGCTTTTTCCTTTTTCTTTTATGTATATATCTTGATTGACAGGAAGATCTTCCCTATTCTCAAATTACCTTGGAGTTTACTATGTTTTCTTTTATCCATTATGCCATCTTATTTTCTTTTTGGTCTTCAAATTTATCCTGATATATGGTATCCTTCTTTTTGGCTAGCCAGTTGCCCCAACATTTATTTTTAAATAGTTATATTTTTTATTTAGGTATAACATACATATAGTAAAATACACAGAGTAAATATTCCATTCTATTTAGATGTAAAATATTTCCTTTATTCTAGGAAGTATCCTTGTGCCCTTCTCAGTCAATGCCTTTCCTGCAACATATCAGAGATAACTACTTTCTGATTTTTATCATCATAGGTTTCTTTATCTTGTTTTACAACCTAATGGAATATTTATACAATAAATGCTCTTTTGAGCATTTAGATTATATGGCTATAGTTACAGATAAAGACATAGGTACAGATAGAGATATCATTGATGTAAATGTAAGTATAAATATATGGCTACAGAGAAGTTCCCATGTAGGACTGGATGAAATTCTCAGCCAAATCAAGATTTTTGGAGATGAATCAGTTTTTAGAATTAGAAAAGAATAAAGTAGGGCTTTTTTTTCTACACCTGTTAGTGGTAGGTCACACAGTTAAGTGTCTTCCTTATCTGCTATCCTCTTTTTTTTTTTTTTTTTTTTTGCTATCCTCATTTTTATCCACTTTACTTTTGCTTCTGTTGGGCCTGTAGTGTTCAAATTTTTTTGAACATTGGATTCATTTGGGAAACAAAAAATCACTGGCATCTGGGACTCACCTTTCCCAACCCACCTCCGCAGAGATTCTGATGAATTTCTCTGGAGTGTTATGTGGATATTTGAAGTTGCAAAATATCCTCTTGTGAGTATAATGTGCACAATTGAGAAACAGATTTTGAAGAAGTGCTTCAAGCCAACTGGGTTTCTTACAAATTGAAAGGGGTTTCTGTTAAAATCCAGATTTTGATTTTGAACATCCAGGAGCTGAGCCTGCTTTTCACACAGTTGCTTAGGTATATCAATGGTCTGTACTTTGAGAAGCAAGAGATGTGTTCTCACACTTTCCTCAGAGCTGAGATCTTCTTTTAACTCCTTTGCAAACCCTGATATTCATCCTCAACTTACCCTAATGGATGACAAGTCTGTTTCCTGGTCACACTCTGAATATCTCCTTTCAATCATCTGTTAGATTTTTGTAGCCCACATTCTCACTCCTTTCTTTCTGTTGTTTAATAATCTTCTTAAACTAATGCCCTCTCTATGACTATAATTCATAAATATTTCTTTAGCTCAAATCTTTCTCCTGAGTTCCAGACCTGCATGTCTAGCTGTTTGCTATCTAACTGTTTACTCTCTCTGCAGTGCATCACAGACTTCTTGTTGTAAGCAGGTTCAAAACTGAATTCAATTGTCTTTTCCAACTAAATATTACCTTCCTGGAATATGTTAGATAGATGGATAAATAGGGGTAGGGAGGAAGGGATTGGTAGATATATATAGGTAGGAAGGTAGGCAGGTAGGTAGATGGGTTGATGGATAGACAGAAAGACAGACAGACAGATACACAGACAGACCGACCAACCGACAGACAGACAGATAGATAAATAGATACATCATCAAGATATTACTTAAACAAGAAACCTTGAAGTTATCCTTTATATCTTTCTACCATCATGCCCAATCATCTCTCAGGCATATTTTGACTTCTTTCACTTCTCTGTGTTTACTCTGACAAAAATTAACCTAGGCTCTTATATTTTTATCAGTGTTACTTGTTTGTTTTTATCCCAACTCTTCTGAAATACATTCTCTCCAAATCCAGTATTATTTTCTTAAAGCACAAATCAGATTATGTCATTTTCAAACTGCTCTATACTCCTCACTGTCTTTAGAATAAAATATAAGGTCGTATTACTACTGTTATCTTAAATGTTTCCAAAAATGACTATGGTGCTGTTATTTTAATGCTGACAAGTGCTTTGATGTAAGTTAACAAAGTAACTGCAAAACATAGACTTTGAAGACAGAATTATGAAGGTGAGATGCACCCATTTGGGGATGACTGCTCTCTTTATGCTTGTGCAGCTTAGATAAAGACAAGTCTACATTTTGAACTCTACATTTATACAAGTCTACATATTTACTATATGTAAATTTAGACTTCCAATGGAAAAGAAGTAAACTGAATAAGGAGGTCAAAATCTGGATAAAAAGGATTATATGTAATTCCACATCCTTTCTCCAAATCTTTCTTTCAATCTTTGGAGATTGAAAGACTAGCAGAGTAGACTGGGGTTCCCTGTGCCAATGTTCAATGGCAGAAAGAGAAAAAAATACTTGAAAATCAGCCATTTAAGGGGAGTAGAGGCTGTTGAACTTAGCCAGCACAAAGACCTATGTTTTCTTCATGGTTGAAGCTTAACCTCTATTCAGGGTGAGAGGGAGTCTGTCTGACACCCAGCTGCAACACAGAGGTCCAGCTTCCAGGAGCATGTTGGAGCTGTGAACTACAGGTGGTAATCACGGTGCTGAATGGGAGCGCCACTGTGACTCCAGTCATTACTGAACCAGAAAGGGCAATTCAGAAGCAGTGGACAATTGCCACCTGTCAAGGAGTCCTAAAATAGTGTTTAAGAATGACAATGTCAGATAGTGGGAGGTAAGTGCATGCTGTGATAGACCCTGTGTGAGGCCAGTTTCATTGGCAGGTTTGTGGATGAGGCAAAACCTTTTGAATCCATCCTTAGCTTCTGGTGCATGGGTTCAAGAAGAAATGGGAAAGTTTCCAGAGGGAGACATTGATTTTCTGCTGATAGAGTTGGTGGTTGTCGGGATTAAGTGGAGAAGGAGGAAAGGGCAAGATGATAAAAACTGTGCCTCATGTTTATGGTTAATATCATGTTAGTTAAATCTTTTGTCCACCTCATTGGAGGTCTTTATGATCTTTTATAGAATTGATTAAAGCATATATAACTGGTGCCAATTTTTCCATTAATTTGTTTATCAAACATTAAATTTCTACTGAGCAGTAGGTGTGTCAGTGCATTCTACAGCACTGAACAAAGTATTCCAAAACTCCTCCATCATGGAGTCACATGTTAGTGGTGGGGTTGGAGGGGGCCTGAAAATAAGCACAACTTGCAGTCAAGTGGATAGTATGTCTGACTACGATGAGCTATAGTAATAAGACAGAGAGTATATGCTGGTGATTAATTTTCAGTGGGAAATGCAGGAGCCTCTTTGAAAAGTGTTCTGTGAGGAAACACCAGAAAGTGGTAAGAAGGCAATATAAATATTGGGTGAAGAGTTTTAGGAAGCAGGAGGAGCAGATATAAAGACTCTGTGTTAGTCTTGTGCCTCCGTGGTTAGAAAAATTGGAACAGAGTGAGAATGGGGCGAATGGCAGGAGATGAGATCTGGCAGGATAGGGTGTGAATACATCTTGTAGGCCCTTGTAAGCCACTGTAGGCACGTGAACTCAGAGTGACATGGCATGTGATTGTGAGATTTTTACAGTTAAAGGACTTAAGTTTGTCTTACTTGTTAACCAGGAGTAAATGTTGAATAAATGTGTTAAGACTCCACTGTAGCGAGGGATGGGAGAAAACGGGAAGATCGGTTTGGAGACCACAGCACTAATCGGAATGAAACTAGGCTGACCAAATACTGAATATTTGTAAAGCAGAAGCCACAAGATTTACTCAGGAATCAGATATGGGGTGTGAAAGAAAGTAAGGAATTTAGGCATGTTTCTAAGCAGTGTCCATTAACTGAGATGAAGAGGGTTTGATTGGAACAAGTTTATGAAGGAAGAGCATGTTGAGGGGTAGATTAGACAGTCATGTATGGATGTTACCTGGGTTGCTGGGTATACAAGTCTGACTGACATGCAGGGGGAGGTTGATGCTGAAGATAATACATTTGAGAGTGATATGTGGTCATCAGACTATAGATGCCACCTAAAGCCGTGATACCAGATCAGATCATCAAAAGAGATACCAAGCGTGGTGTTACTTCAATCTTAAGAGATAGGGGAGGTGGGTAGAAATAACAGCGTTATATAAAGAAAATGAGGTATGCATGATGCCCTAGAGGACAAGTTAAATACATTTCTAGGAGTAAATATTGAATAAACATATAGAAATATACAAATCATAGGCCAAGTGAGATGAACAATGAAAATTGGCCATTGTGTTTAGCAATCAGAGGTCAAATTGGTATTTCCAACAACAGACCAAGAAGGCCAGCGTGTAAGGATGACCAATAGATCCTTCCTGGATAAAAATTAACTGTGAAAAGTTGGGGCTTAAAGTGTCCTTTATGATGCTCTAACTAACACCTTGCTCCTCAAAGTGTGGTCCTCAAATCAGCAGCATTGGCGTTACCTTGGATGTTAGAAATGCAGAATCTCAGAGATTCAGGTGTGCTTGGGAATTAGTGTCTTTGGTTTTCAGCAAAGAAAATAAAGTGCCCTCCATATTCTGTCTCAGTCCATGCGGTTCACTATGGCTTCCTTACTTCTGTAGGGAAATGTGTAAATAGATATAGTATGTCACTGCCTTGCGGTTTCCTCTCTTCATCAGATACAGATGTCCAGAATCACTTGGCTTGCACTTTTTGAATTTCAGTCTTCTGTTTCCTGAAAAGAGGTGAAGTGTCACCTGGTTCTTTCCTCTTACAAGCTACCTGGTCTTCTGCCCCTACCTGTGCCTGAGTAGGGTGGTAATTTAATTTGTTCTGTGGAATAGTAAGCACGATGTCCTTATAAAAGTTTTCACTAAAGAACTATTGTTAAGAAACAACTGAGATTTTGCTTCTTAGAGTCAAAACACACATTGAAAGATTCTAAGAAGATCTATGCTTCTAGAGAGACTTAATAAACCACAGACTGGCCCCCACCCCACCCCATGTGGTGCTGAGTGTAATCAGGTCCTTCGCAGGCTGTGGAACTCAATGTTCTGTAGATAACGCCTTGGGAAATAAAGAACTAGTAACACGTTTACCTCTGACAAATTTCTAGTCTCAACATTATTACTCACTATCTGTATGACCTAGTAAAGTAAGAAAGAGCAACTAAGAAACTCAAATTGAAAACTGCATACCTGTTGGCAGGACGTACAACATTCACTGTTATTTTTACAATTTAAATGAAGAGTCATTCTTTTAATAGAAGTTTCTCAAAAAAGTTTCACTAAAAAGTTTCTCTAAATCTCACACTTTAGTGAGTATAATAAAATAAATTCCATGCAAAATCAAGGAAGAGAGTCTAAATTACAACTAGTTTAAACATTTTGAAATTTAAACAAAAATGTAATTTAGAGTGCATCTATCTGTATAGATAATCTCCTTTTTGCTATAATAATACTACATAGACTTCAATTGAATATTCTGTGAAAATTAAAAATTCTGAATGTAAATATATATTTATATATGTTCATGCAAAATGAAGAGTAAAGAATATTTATCTCATTGAAGTACATTTATTTTATTCCAGTTATCTTCCAAAAGACTTCTATCTTTATCTTTACTTGTAAATAAAACAAGAATTTAAGGATTGTAAGTAGTGACATTAAAATATGTGAAGAAAGTTTCCTCTTAACTTTTGGTGTAAATTACTCTTTTCCTCCATTTTCCTGTAACTTTATGTTTCACTTTATTTTGAAAATGACATTCAGCAAGAGATCTACCCTCTTATCACCCACTTCTGTGTACATTATGCTAGTATTAAATATAGATTAAGAGTTGTACAGCAGAGAGAGCCCATTCATCTTGCTGACCTGAAACGTGCCTGTTGATCTGTAACCACTGCCTTCACTCACCCTCCAGCAACCACCCTTTGAGTGTATGATTTTTTTTAAAGATTTATTTATGCATGCAAGAGCTGGGGTATAGGCCAGAGTCGCAGGAGGTGAGAGGATTCACCAGAGACAGAGTGGGGAGCAGAACAGGTAGATCAACTGAAATACACTGCTGAAGGGAGCAGCGGGAGAGGCAGGTGAGGTCTGCTACGCCATGTGCCTCCCTGGTAGGGGATCGAACTGGCGCTCCTGTGCAGTGAATGATTCACAGTGTGACGCTCAACCCTCTGCGCCACCAGGGAGGCCCGAGTTTATGATTTTGACTATTTTTGACCTCCTGTAAGTGAAATCATGCAATATTTGCCTTTCCATATTGGCTTCTCCCACTTAACATAATGTTTTGGTATGTTGTATTTTGTCATTTACGTTAGTAGGTAGTCGAATGTCTTTTTTGATCATTTCTTCTATCCAGCAGTTGTCTGGTGCCTGTTATTTAATTTCTACATGTTTGAACATTTTCCAGTTTTCTTTCTGAGATCGATGGTCATTTCATGTCACTGTGGTCATAAAAGTTACCAAACATCATTTCAATCTCCATAAATTTGTTCAGATTTGTTTTGTGACCTATGGTGATCTGTGCTGTACAAAAATCTGTGTAACATGAGGAGAGTTCTCTGTTCATTACTGAAAGTGAGGCATTCCAATATCCTGATTCTGTTGCACCGTTACCTCTTTTGCGCGTCACTTCTGACAACGGTTGCTTTAGATGGTGTATATGTGGGTGCATATAAACACTTATGTTTATAAGTGTCTTCCTAGTATATTTTATTTTATTTTATTTTATTTTATTTGTATAGTGTCCTTTGTCACAAGACATCTTTTGACTGGAAGTCTGTTTTGTCTGACAGAAATACAGCTGCCTTTGTTCTCTTTTAGTTACCATTTATACAAAACATATTTTTCTATCCTTCACTTTTCATTTATGTACGTCTTTAAATCCAAAGTGTGTGTGACTGCTGAGAAGGGAACTTGCGCATGAATTGTTGTGTTCATGGAGGGAAGGAAGGTCCAGGGTTTCCTCCTTCATGCTCTTGCTGATATCACACTGTCTTATTTCATTTCTTTGACAGAATTTTGCATTCTTCAGCTCACTAATTTTGCATTTTGTTACATTTATCCATTAATAATTCATTGATGCTACTGTGATCATAGAAGTATTCCTGATTTTATTTTCATATTGTTCGTTATTGTGTAACGACACGCAGTTGATTTTTGTATGTTGACTTAGTATTCTGTGACCTTGTTGAACTTGTTTATTTGTGTGTGTGTGTGTGTGTGTTTGCTCCTTAGAGTCTTCTATGTCTTGGATAATGTTGTTTTTAAAGAGACAGTTTTACTTCTTTTCTAGTCTTGAGTGTATGTTATTTCCATTTCTTGATTTGTTGAATTGACTGAGCTTTCATTACCATGCTGAACAGAAGTGTCAGGAGTGGACACCTTTATCTCGTTCTGTATTTTACTTGGAAAGACTTCAGGTACAAGCCATTAGCCAGAACGTTAGCGAGGGCCTTCCGCCATGCCCTCTGTCAGGTGGAGTTAGCCTTCTTCTGTCCAATTTTGTTGATAGCGCTTTTCATTACTCGGTGTTGGATCCTGTCAAATGCTTTTTCTGCAGATATTGAGGTGCTTTTATGGATTCTGTCCCTTCTGTTAATCTAGTCTATTCTGTTAATTGATTTGGGGATGTTAAGCCAATAATGAATTCTTGGAATTGACACCAGTTTTTCAGATTTTATAATCATTTTTATATATTGTTGGATTCAGGTTGCTAATTATTTTGTTGAAGCTTTTAAAAGTGTATTTTTTTCTACTCTTACAGCTTTATTGATATATACTTGACATATGACATCTTAGAAACTTAAAATTTGCATAATGGTAATTTGATACCTGTGTATATTATGAAAGTATTACTTGATGAGGATTTTGCTTCTAAGTTCATGAACATATTGGATAACATTTTCTTTTCTATGATGGCTATATCTGACTTTGGTGTCTGCATAATACTCCCTTTATAGAATGAATTGGGAAGTATTCCTTCCTCATTGTTCAGGAAGAATTTGTGGAATATTTGGTATTAATTTTATTTATATGTTGGTACTATCGACCACTTCAACTATCAGGACATGACTTATTCTTTGTGGGAAGAATAGTTAGTTATTAGTTATTCAACAATTCAATGTTTATTCAATTATTTCGTAAATAGTAAGTCTTGATTCACTAATTTGTCTTTTTAAATTTTTGTTGATTTTGGTTTCTTTAAGATTTATTTATTTGTTTGTTTGCTTATTTATTTATTTAGTAAATAAGCTGGTGTGTAGACCAGAGGTATGGGAAATAAGAGGACTCACCAGAGACAGAGTGGGGAGCAGAACAGGCAGATCTACTGAAGTACACTGCTGAAGGGAGCAGCAGGTGAGGCAGGAGAGATCTGCTGTGACCTGTGGGTCACTTCTCTGACTGGGAATTGAATTCAGGCCATAGAGATGATAGTGCTGAGATTTAACCCCTATACTATCAGGGAGGTCCCCGATTTTGTCTATCTTGACTAATATGGAGGCATAAATTTGTTCATAGTAGTCTTTTATGTTTTAAAATCTTGCAGTGATAGCCTCTCATTCATATCTGATGTTGGTGATTTAGATCTTCATTCTTTGCTTTTTTAAAAGTTAAAATAGCTAAAGTTTTCTAAATTTGTTGAATTTTTTCAGTAAATAAACTTCAGGTTTATTGAGTTTTTTCTTTTCTGCTTTCCTTATTATTTTCACTCATATTTATTGTTTCCTCTTTCTGCTCTATTAAGGCTTAACTTACTTTGATTTTCTATGTTATTAAGATGAGACCTGAAGTTATTGAATTGAGATCATTCTTCCTTTATAAGTAGTCTTTTAGGACAATATATTTTTTCTCTGAGCACTGCATCTGTTACATTGTGGTATTAGATATTTTTCACTCATTTCAAAATAGTTTCTAATTTTGCTTATAATTTTTTTCCTCTGAGCTGTAAAAAGTTAGAGTTTTTGTACTTAATTTCCAAATATTTATGGATATCCCAAACTTCCTTATGTTGCTATTTCTAACTTAACTGCACTGTAATGGAAGATAGAAGTATGTAATTTAAATATAAATATATTTTATATTTAAATATATTCTGTATATTTCAACATTTTACAATGGCTTCATATGGTTTATGACCTAACATATGGTAGGTACATCCTAGAGAAAGTTGGATGTTTGCTTTCAGAGGAACGTCTTTCTGGGTCTTGTGTGGCGTGTTATGTAGATGTCAATTACATGACGTTGCTTGATATGTTGATCAAATCGTCTATATCTTTGTTTATGTGTAGTTGTCATATCTATTATCAAAGTGGTCACTGTAATTTCCAACTACTTTTAAATTGTGTATTTCTCTCTTAAATTCTTCTGATTTTTTTCTTCATTTAAAATTTAAATTTTTTTTCAAATTTTATTCATTTGCCAATTATTTACATAACTATGCATTTTGGGTCTCTATTTTCTTCTTTCAATCTTTTTCTCACTTCTAGGATTCCAGTAAAGTTTGTGTTTGACAATTCGATATTGTATCACAACTCTCAGATGCCATGTACAGGTTTTTTTTATATAATTTTTTTTCTTTCTTCATTTCAGTTTGACCTATTTCCAAGTTCATTTATTCTTCAGTCAATACATTCATTCAAGGCTTTTTTCAATAAGCTGCTATTCTGGTTTTTATTTGTCTTTAGCATTTCCAGTTAATTTTTTCACTGTAGTTTCTATCTTACAATTATCTATTTGTTGTTCTCCTTTTCCAGTATAACCTTAAACATATTAGTCTTAATTATAGTGATTATAAAATCCCTGTCTTATAGTTCCATCCAGTATCATATCTACTTCCAGTTCTTATAATTGCTCTGTGTCTTCAGACTATATTTGTTCTTGCCTTTTTGTATTTTTTACAATTTTTTGTTGTAAATAAGACAATTTTTATTTTATGTAGGACATTAGATACTAGTAAATGTGTATTTTGTACTTAGAAATTAACATCTTTTTTTCTGCTGGGTCTTCAGTGTGTTTTGTATTAGTACCTTCAGGAATTGGGCTGGTTTTGCAGTTCGTTGTTACTGTGGTTTCTGCTGGGACTTCAAGTTCCTCTCCAAATACCTTGTATTGTCTTCCTGCTCAGCTTCAGGACTTCCCTTTATACTTCCATCAATAGATCTGTCTCTGCAGATCATCCAGATGTATTTTACAGCTTTTTTTGTGTTGGTTTTTCACTGTGTTAGCCTGGTGGTGGTGACAGAAGGTTTCCTTAGACATCCTGGGTGTCCTCAGTCCCATGCAGGCTGTGAACCCAACCCAAGCCAGAGTCTCCTCTGAGCTTTTTCAAGATCCCCCCTGACCTCCTGTATGGGCACATGTTTGATTCCTGAAGTAAACAGCCTCCAAGTCGTTCTACCCTCCCTGCACATCCTCCTTCAATGAACAGGTCAGTAGGCCAGATTCTTTAACCCATGCTCAGCAATTTGTTTAAAATGCTTCTATTGATCTCCTTGGGGCCTCCCTGGCAGTACAAAGGATTAAGTCTCAGCACTATGAACCTCGCCACAGCCACTGCAATACCAGTTTGATCCCCAGCCAGGGAGCAGACCCACATGGCGCAGCAGACCTCTCCTGCCTTGCCTGCGGCTCCCCTCAGCAGTGTGTTTTAGTAGATTTGCCTGTTCTGCTCCCCACTCTGCCTCTGGTGAATCCTCTCACCGCCCACCCCACCACTGGCCTGCACCCCAGCTCTTGTATACATAAATAAATAAATCTAAAAAAAAAAAACAAAACAAAAATAAACTAGTCTCCTTATCAGATATTTACTGGTATTTTATCATTTCTATTCCAGGTAAACAAATGCTCAAACTTGTTTCTACCTGCTAATTCCTTTCTGTCTTTGGATTTTGCTCACCCTGTGAACTCAACCTTAAAATAGGTTAAAAAAAAAGGCATTATTTTGTTGTCTGTTAGTTTTTTTCTTGTTAATACTTCTTCAGTTCTGTACCTCTTCGATTTGAAATCACAAAACTCTATGTCCTCATAAACATCAGGTCTTTAACTCAAGTAGTACCAGAGATAACTTACTAATCTCACATGTCTTTGTTTGTTATCTCATCCTTCATTTAGTTGGTAAAGGGCATCCTCATTTCTCCATTCATCTTATGCCAAATATTAAATTAAAAATAAAAATATCTGCTAAATTACTGAAAATATAGTCTACTTACTATAATCAGAAATGTTGCTGCTCAGCAATCAAAATAACATTCAGTTACATATTCCAAATATATATTATCACCACTTAGCAACTCTACATGCACCATCCTCTAGTGATTTCATACATACAAACATTTAAGAGGTCTTTTTTCTTAGTCCTATGGTATGTGTTGAGTTAACAGAAAAGCATGTTACTGTGACTGTTTAAGAATTATGTTTTTAATTAGTAGGTTGGAAGCTGCAAAGGGTTTGTAAGTCCAGCTTGTATGCTATCAAATTTAATCAAAACTTCCTTACTGCACTGGGTTATTATTACAGAATTACACTGAAATTCTCCTGAGAAAATATTTTTCTTGCAAGGTTGCAAACATCATTTTTATTTCATTTCCTCCTTACTCCTCAGGTCAATCCAGAAACAGTAAATATGAATTGCATATAATAATCTATTTTGTAAAGTATTAAACCCACTTCCCAGCCCTTCTTTCTTTGGCTTACTTTATATAGTGTAGGCCAGTTTTTGCAGAAGCAAAGGACAGCAAGAGAGGGCACTCTGGAGCTAATTAGAGGCACGTGCCCACCTGCTTATAGCTAATTAACTAAAGTGAGGGCTGCTGATCCAAATCGTAATGTCAATCCCTCACTCTCTAGACCAATGAGATTGATTCTAATCTATGTTAAGGCTCAAATCTTGCATAGTCTCATTTTCATTAAACCAAGTGCCGAATACCCAGAGGCCCCCCTCCAGGTCTGTGCAGCATTAGGGCAGGTCTCCATTCCATGACCGGCTTCCTTAATTTTCATTGAAGTATGAGTACATACCATCTTATACAGTAGATCCTTGAACAATACAGACATTAGGGGAACCAACCTTCACGCAGTCAAATGTCCACATATAACTCTTGACTTCCCCAAACTTAACTACGAATAGCCTGCCTTTGGCAGGAAGCCTTAACCATACCATACTGGTGATAGACATATATTTTATGTTACATTAATCAGGTACTGTATTCATACAAGAAGATAAGTTAGAGAGAGGAAAATGCTATTAAGAAGATCGCACTGAAAATAGTCCTGTAATGTACTCATTAATGCTTCACATCATGCTTCCGGGTGAGTCATGCTTACAGGTGTACCTCAGCCTTTCTATCAATGTTGTCTTCCATGATACAACACACTGTAGATGATAAGGTATTACTAACACTTGATATCAAAAATGAAAAAATAATATGAAAAATAAGTTTGGGGCCTCTCTGGTGAAGCAGGGGCTAAAGTCTCAGTGCTATGAAGCTATCTCCAGCCACTGCAGCACCAGTTCGATCCCTAGCCAGGGAGCTGACCCACATGGCGCAGCAGACCTCTCCTGTCTCCTCGCTGCTCCCCTCAGCAGTGTGTTTCAGTAGATCTGCCTGTTCTGCTCCCCACTCTGTCTCTGCTGAATCCTCTTACCCTTAGCACCTCTGGCCTACACCTCAGTTCCTGTATGCATAAATAAATAAAAATAAATCTTTAAAAGATAGTTCATATTTATTTATAGATATAATGAGCCATGAACTGTTAAGACTTATTGAAAACATCACACATAAGTGGACCCACACTCTGTGGCCCATGTTGTTTGAGTCTCGCGTGTGAGTTTTAGGTGCACAAAAGCAGTTTGACCTCTGTACGCACTGCAACCCAGCTCCATGTTATGTGTATTTACCATATTACCAACTTTGAAATTTCCAACCCAGTATTACGGACGATAGTGCCCACGCCATACATTACACCCCAAGGCTTATTTCTGTCATTGCTTCTTGAAGTGCAAGTGAGGGGGGGCAGTGTATACAGAAAACTCTCTGCTTTAGTGGACTGTTTCTATGGGTTGCGTTTGTAATTTGAGTTTAGCTTCTCCAAGTATAAGAAGTGGTCAGAGCTGCCCCTCTGTTTAAAGTGCAGGGACTTTCCTAGCATTCTAGTGTCTTGCTGGCATGACTGTAGATTTCCCTGCATGGTGATTCTCTCTCCTTGCCACTTAACAGGACCCTGAATTGTTAGCAAGCTTTGAAGTCACATTTGGGAGGTCTGGAGTGCTAATTTCAATGAAGCATGACTCAGGTCAAATGCATATAACCACAATATTAAATTATTTGTGGGAGTTCATATTACAATAATATAAGCACCTGATTCAGTTGGGAGACGAGGAGGAAGGTAACAAACCACTGGCAAAGTTCAGGAGATCGTCTATGCAGAGAAGATGGGGCTTGGCTCAGTGTTCCCTGGTTGGCCGGGGAGGGAGGCAACTTCTCAGAGGACTCACAGGCCTAGAAGCATGGATTCCATCAGCGTGTCCAGTTGCCTTAAATTTGGTGACTGTATTTGTACCACTTTATATGTAAAGCAATTAATTAATTTCTTTTTAATAAAAATTTAATAATTCTTAAATAAAAATTTAATAAAAAATCATTTTAATTTAGGAGGATGCCTCTCAGCACAGCCAGTATTTGTCTGCCCTCGTCTTTTGTACATCTCTTTATCATTACTTAAACTAGTGATTACTTTTTATTTGATGATGTAGGGTAAAGGTTGATCAGGTATTTCCATCCGCCCACTACTGATGATGGACACCTGTGGTGCTGCAAGCATTCCAGGGTGGGCATGCGCAGGTGGGCGCACCTATGTTGGACACGGGCATAGATGGGCGGCGTCATGGGGACGCCAGAACTGCGAGGACCAACAGACAGAACTGCGAGGACCGACCAACAAGCCCGACAGCAGCACCAGCGAGCTGCAGCAGTAGAAGCAGCCGAGAGGGTGAGATGTGCCGGGGGCTGGGAGACCTGCCAGCCTCCCGGCCCCCCGGTACCCCTCCCTGCCATGTACCTGGCCACCTCTACTAAATAAAGTATGAAAAGCCACCGAGGGCTCCGAGACTCTCCTTTCCCTGACCCGTCTGCCCAGAACCATCCCGAACCTTGGTTCTGTGCCACCCATCCTGCCGCTACAGATGACTTAAGTCTTTCTATCTCAGTTGCCCATTCCAAACAGTCAGGATGATTACATAAACACACTGACAACGACTAGCCTGCATTCTAGCTACCTGCCTCAAACCCCTTCACTTGTGCTGCTGTGCCAGTTTGTCAGTTACCATCCAGCACCACACCTGCCCTCCATACTGCTGAGTGGTGGGTCATCTGTCTGCTCCTGGAACATCCTTAACTTCCCCATCAGCACAGTGCCAGGAGCATAGAAGGAGCTCGTAAGCTCTGTCCCTGTGGAGTAGAAGCCACCTTGACATTCCTGAAGCAATGAAACTTCTTCCAGGACCTTCCTCCGGGTGAATGAAAGACAGAAGTTGCTTTGCTAGGAAAATGTTACTTCTCCCAGATAATTAAAGCATAAAGTTTTTTGCTCACCAGATACGAAGAATTGCCTTACAAAATTATATGGCATCATTAAAAGTATCCTTTTAGGGAATCCAGATAGGTAATCTTTTTCCCTTTTGCTCTTTCTAAAATGGGATTAATAGCAGTAAAGCAGTTAACCTCCTATATTATATCAATCAACTCTGACAAGCACAGTCACCAGGGTCCAGAAAAATCACATTACACACAATCGTGTTTCATATCATGGTCCTACTGTGCCCTGAGTGTTGCTCTACACAGCATGAAGCTGGGCAGGGAGATTTCAATCAGCTACCTCAATGCGGATGACTGCATCCCTGCTTCTCCACATTTCCTGTTTATACGTTCAGAGAATTTCCCTTTGCAATACTGATCATCATGATGAGGTGCAGCTTCTTAGGTCATAGTCCTGAATCTTCTCATAATGCTTATTTTCTGTTAGGGTAGTGTAATATAACCCACTTTATAGGCAACCTGCTTTGAGGTGCAATCTTGTGGCATCAAGGGGGAAGATGGACCACATTAAGAACATATTTTAAAATTTATATGGTTATTTTATTAATCAACTAGAGAAGTTCTGAACAGTTCATGTGGCTCAATTTAATGGAGTGAGAGAGACAGCTGACTAGCTTCCTCCCCAGTGTCTAAGAGGTTGTGTTCCCATGACTGATCTTATTTAGATTTCTTTCTCGTCAAGCTGTGTCATTTCTACTCTCTTGGTCTCTCCCTATTCATCCTAAGCGATCTCATTTTGTATGATGATTCAAAGATCCCTCAAATGTTCATTTTTCCAAGTATCTCTGTCTAGTCCTATACTTTCCTACAGTGGCTTTGTGGCCATTCCCAGTCGTGCCCTCCACAGTCTTCTTACCTGAGGTCTCACATGCAACGCACCTTCTCTGTGACACTTGTACCATCAACTCATGGGCCTCTCCTGCCCCAATCTCAGCCCTGCATGGGAAACTCCACAGGTGATTAATGACATACCTGCCTCTTCACAATTTGCCTTGAGTCTCTCACAAAGCAGGTTTCTTCCTTGATGTGGATTGTCAAACATTCTCGAGTTTCTACTCTCTGAGCTATGATTATGGTTGCTTTTCCTTAGGATTGAGAGGAGAAGACATCATTTCCTGTGCAGGACACTCTAGGACTCTACGCACAGTGCTGGACAATCTTCCTGAAGGTGGCTGCTCTGTCAGCTGCAGAGCTTGGCTAACAGACACCTGAGTACCTGTCAACTGGCACTGCAAAGGGATCATCTGTGACAAACAAATGTTTGTTGTTTTAAGTAACCAGATTTAGAGGTTGTTTATAACCTCAACACCCTGTAGTTTATCCAGATGACACTCACTTATGTAAATGGTCTTTACTTCCTCTAAATGCCATGTAATTTAAGGGGAGCAACAGTATCCTTTACATTTTAAACCAACATATTGTTATTTCACCCAATAGTTACTCAGAAAAGGTTATTTGATTGGCGATGCCTTCAATAAAAGTACACCAAAAAGTTTTTTACAAAGTGTGTATTTATAGGGAAGTAGAAAATTTTCCTTTCTCAACCAGCTGAATGAAACATGGAGTACAATACGTTGGTGTTTTTTGGCAATATTCAAGATGTAACTAAAAAAATACAGTATTGGTTACATTTTCAGAAATGAAAATGCTGATTTTACAAAAAGAAGGTTTTTATTTTCTTGACACAGCTATTTCTCAGGACAGAACAGAAATATTTACCATATGATGTGTTTATTTGGCTTTAGAAAAGGGACAGTTATCACTTATTGAAACCGCTCTAAGTTCTACACTGGGGCTACAGAAGTAAGTTATAAAAACAACACTATCTAGGAAGGGAGAAGCAGTTTTGACCCAAGGACCTAAGTCTTCCTTCCAGGATAAGTTTATGTTACTGCTACATGACCTCCTATGTTAAAGGTGAGAGCTCAACCTCATGCCACAGAACCAGCAAAGATCAAAATCTCAAGCAGGGTAAGACCTGGCCCATTCACAGGCTGCATGGGGCAGAGGTAACTTCAGCCATGGGCACCCTTTGAAAAAGAGCACATAGGCAGGCCCAGGGGGACTTCTGATGGCGTAAGATGGCCTGGTAACCCATCAGGATGTCTACCAATGATTTAGGATTTTCTGTGTGCAAATCTATTCTATGGAAATTCAATGTCAAGGTAGAGGAAGTCAGCATAAAGACTCATACATAGGCACAGAGTGAGAATCAGAAATACAATGAGGTCAATGGTTTGCAACTGGGTAGAAAGCAGGCTTCTCTGGTTTGCTCTTGTATCTCCCTTTGCTTCTGGCTAGCCTGCCAGGGCATGCCCCAGGCGGCTTAGAAAGAAAAGAAGATTTCTTACTTGGCAAGAATATGAAAAGTACGAGCCTCCTTTAATACCTTCATGAAAGCAAAACAGCATGAAAGAAAATGACTACACATTTCTTGTGACACAATAAGAAATATATTTGGTCTCTATCCCTGCTTCCTGACCGAGTTCCTAAAACCTTGTAATTTCCTGAGTATTGGGGATCCCGTTAGTGTCTTACAAGGTGTCCCTAATGCTCAATATTTCTGGGGTGATAGCAATGTGTGCCTTCTAATGAGCTAAACCCAAGTGGCAAATGCAGCCCAGAGAAACATTCCACTAAAGCAGAAAATTTTCTGTATGCATCCCCCACCCCACTCTTACTTTAAGAAACAATCACATAAATAAACCCTGGGGTGTAATATCGGGCATCAAAACTAAGGTCAGTAATATTATGTGGTGAATTTCAAAATTGCTAAGATGGTAAATAGATATACCATGGTGCTTGGTTGCAGTGTATACAAAAGTTGAGTCACCTGTGCCTATAAAACTATTATGCGTGACCCTCTAACAAGTGTACACACTTGCAGTGTGTGGGTCCACTTCTATGTGGATTTTTAAAAAATCTTATCAATGCAGGGATCTTTATACCTGTAAATAATGTGAGCTTTTCCACATCATTTTTTTTCACTTTTGATGTTATATGCGTTACTAACACAAGACATCTATAACATCTAAAGTGTGTTTTGTATTGTGGAAAACAACAGTAATGTAGGTAGTGATGGTCGGATGATTCAAGATGAGACTGGTCACCAACAAGACAAGCCTTGATAAGAAGCTTGGAACTTTCATCATCCTCTGAAGAGGGGGGATGGTGGAAACTGAGGTGTTTAATTGATGGTGTCTATGTGGTGAAGGTTCCATGAAAAGCCCTGAGCCTCATGGCTTGCTGAGTTTTAGGGTCTGTAAACACACCCAAGTGCTGGAAGGTGGTATGCCTCAGATCTCAGGAACAGAAGATCATGTGTTCAGAAACTTCTAGACTTTGTCCTAGGTACATCTTCAACTGACTGTTCAGTCATATCCTTCATCACATCTTCTACTGTGTAATAAACTGGCAAGCCTAAATATTTCCCTGAGTTTTATTAGGCATGATAATAAATTATCAAGCCTAGTAGTTAATGACACCCCAACTTACAGCTGGTTGTCAGGAGTACAAGTGACATCTTGGAATTTTCAACTGGCACCCCAGTGGGTAGGGTTTTTTAAGACTGAACCCAGACCCTGTGGGGCTGCACTAACTCCAGGTTGTCAGAACAGAATTGTATACTTCCAGCCAGTGTCCAGAGCTGGTGATTGACCGACATGAGAAAACCCCACACACGTTTGAAGTTAGAGGGCTATGAGTAGAGGAAATGAGCTTTCTCTAACAACTCTAACAAATTAAGCAAAGAACCATAAAAGCTGAGCTCCCCTGACATTATATAGCCTCAATTTTTCATCTGATTCAAAAATTGCAATTGACCGTCTCTGGATACAGTGTTTTTTTTTTTGAAAGGAGCAACAGCGTATCCCTGGAGTGATGCAGGCATTAAGTGTAACTTCATTTCAAGATCGTCTTTCACAGTTGTTGTTATCACCTTTGGAAATCAATGACTGTGTTTTACTTGGCTGTTCAGACTTCTCTCCTGATTTACTGATCTTAGTCGCACTCCAGATGGTCCTGGGGGAGGGGCCTCCAAGCCTCATCAGATGATGTCTCTGTCAGCCCTTCTGACACATTCTGGGACTACTGGAGACTGTACATTTGCTGATTTTTTTCTCAGTTACAGCAACTCTGTATCCAGATTAAATGACTAAGACTTTTATTTTATTTTTATCCCTCCCAGGGGGAAGGACACATTACAAACTAAAATCTTAATAGAAAATACCATGGTTTTTACTGATATTGAGTAACAAAATGGGTTTATACAATTTATTCACCTTGGTTCACTCTTCTTCATTTAATACTTGGAGCAACTGAAGCTGAGGTCCCCTCAATCTTACAATTATTTCCACCTCCAGGTTAAAAAATAATTATGAGGTGTAGTCATTATAAGTAGCACATTGATATAATACCTCGCTTTGAATGTCTGAACTAGTTCTGTGGATTTATGTGGACTTACAAATTAGAGTTCAAATAAGTTTTCAAAGACACAGCCTGAAAAAATGGCCATCGAGCTGTTTAGACCTTAGACAATCTGAATTCAGTGAGGTGGGAAGGAGGTTAAGACACTTATGTGTTCTTTTTCATGTTCTTAACTGGAGGAGAGATCTTGAACACTGCTGTTACGTTATTCACCAGATGTTCTATTTTCTATGTTCCTAATTACTTAGTTTTATCCTCCCACCATCCATTTGCTCTGCTTAATGGGATTGCCTCTTCATTTTTCACGGAGAACTGGAAGAATGGAGAAGGTGCTCAGAGCTGGCACAGCCTGCAAACAAGACTCCTGAGCTAGGCAGGGCTCTGCTGACCTTGTCACTGACTGAGCTGGCCACACTTGGCATTTCCCACATTTCAGCACCAAAGCGACTATAATATTTTCTCAAAAAATCACACATTTGCTTCTGTCTCCCTACTGCATGAAGCCCTTTGAAGAGAGCCCCAAGGATTCCTACCTCTAAGCCCCAGGCTTCTAGAATGTGTGTGGGGATGAGAAAGTACTTACATACATTTGATAAGTGGCTGGACATGCTTTTAGAAATTGAACAAATAACACTGGGTTGTGTAGCCAGAAAGAAAAGCCAGAAAGGTTGATGAACTTTTAAAATGTATACATTCATGCAGCTTCCAAGGAAGTACAAGGTTAGCATTAGATTGTCAAATTTCTATTTTGACAATTTTATAAGAAACAAAACATTTATTTACTGTTGGTAAAATTTTATAGTGCACATATAGAAAATAATTTTAAAACAGTTCTGTATTTTCCTTGGCTCCTCAATTTTCTATCAGTTCTTGGACAGAGATACAGTGAAAATGTATGTTTTCTATTCTTGCTCTAGGAAATTACTTAAAGAAAGTAGCTTAAAACATTATAGGTTCTATAGGTCAGATGTTCAATTTGGTCTCACCTAAAATTCAGATCTTGGTTAAAGTTGAGACAAGCAAATGGATTTCCTTTTCTTCCAACATCCTGAGACCACCCTCATTCCTTGGCTCCTGGGTCCTTTCCTTCCTTGAAAAGTCAGCAATATAGCAAAGTCAGCAATCTTTCCTTTAGAAGGAAAAGAGAGTCAGACTCTCTGTTGCCACATCTCTGACCATTTGGGCAAAGTTCTCTGCTTTTAAGCATTCATGTGATTAGGTTGGGCCTCCCAAGATTGTCTCCCCAACTCAAGTTTCTTAACTAATCACAACTGCCAACTCCCTTATGCTGTCAAAGTAATATAGACATAAAGTCCAAGATGGGGGCATTTTGGGAAGGAATGTTATTCCTGTACAGAACACAACTTCTTTACACATAGGTCCTGCTGTTTGGAATGCCCAGAACTGATTTTCCAGAAGAGAAGATAATAATAGCTGGGTTGGGGTCTGAGGAGTTGGGGAAGGAAAAGCTAAAAACAGAAAATCCTGATGGTCATTTTCCCCCAAAAATATCTAGTGCCTCCTGGGGAAATCATCTGCCTTGATTTGTGGAGCTGGCCTGGGGCACAGGGGTGGGTGTGCACGAGCTACTTTGAAATCCCCTTTCATACCAGCAGGCCCACAGATTGACAGGATATCAGTGGCAAAACCAGAAATGAAGTTTAGACCATTGCCTTTCTTGGTTAACATATAAGTGGGGCGTGTCCTTAGAGCAGTGACTTCTTGATATGAACGCATTTGCAAAGCTTTGCAGGATTTGCCATCAAAAACAGACACAGCTTCCTAAACTCATCAATATTAAACAGCCTTGTTGCTGGAGGAACTCGGCGTGTTAAATTCAAGCTTGGTGTTAGTACTTTGATTTAGAACTCTTACCTTCCTTCCTAGTACATTTTCTTCCCTGTTAATTGTGATTATCAAATGAACAGAGAGAATTTGCTTAATTTCCTTAATTATAAAAGAATGCCTTCCAGATTTTAATAACTTCTAAGAAGCAGAGAAGTAAAAATGTGTCATTGATATGTTTATTGTGCTGAAATAAAATTCTGTGCATGTTGAGATGTAGTTTATATACATGTTATATTCTATTGCAACAGCTGCATTGTTTTTCTCTTTCATTTTATTACTGCATTTGTAAAATGTAAAGGTACTGAATGTACTGTGTAAGGTTTTGAGGGTTTTTTTTTTAATTGCAGCTTTGCAAAGTTTTAGTTGCATATTCATAACCATTGGTGACATGGTGCCAAGTGCTGAAACAATTATTCAGTGAATTCTTTGCATGACACTTCAGGGGAAACGACAAAAGTGCTGAAGCTGGGTTCTATTTTAAGATCTTTGGCTGATGATTGTTAGAACTGCATAAAGGAACATTGCACAGCTAGAGAGATATTCAAGAAAAGGTGAAACAAGGCATATATTATTAGTTTGGAGAAAAATTAATTCACATGCTATATTCAATAACTACTATATAAAAAGTTGCCATCATTTTAGATATTTAAAAATGTAGTGTTTGTGCTTATTTCTTCATCTTTAACACATAACCCCCACAAGATTATCTAGTAAATAATATTGGAAAGACAATAGCCCATTATGTTTAAATGTTATTCCAATTGTTCCAAATATTCTGAATATTCCAATTATTCAAAAAGTGATAATGTATATAATTGATATAATTTTGATAACATATATCAAAATGATATTATGATACCCCAGTTATTCCAAAAATGATAAGCAGAACATGAATTATTTATCCCTTTTATTAAAAAGGGGGAAATGGTGGCAAATGAGTTTAAATGCCTTGTCTAAGTTCTCAAATATGGAGCATTATCAGATAAGCCAGGTCTTGATGAGTTAACACATAACAGAGAAAAGCAGTGACAAATAGAAACTCATTAACCAATGAGTTATAACTCAGTAACCAGTTCTCCTTTGTATATTTGTTCAAACAGCATCTAAGTGAATAGTATAAATGACTTGATTTGGACAGGACATATTTTTAAAGACAAATTGAGTTTTGGAGTTAGGGCCAATATCTTCCTTCTAACAAGCTGAGAAAAAAGGACCTTGGAAGCTTGCCTTTCAGCAGCATCTTATGATTCTTGTCTTTAGGAGAAGGGTAATATTAAAGGGGAAATTGGCTCACAGTAGTTTTAGAAAAAACAGCAACTTTATTGTTGTAATGTGATATATAATAAATTGTAACTATTTAAAGGGTAGAATTTGAAAAAAAATACATATCAATATATGGAAATACCTGTGAAATCATCTCCTAAATCAAAATGAAGATTTGTCCTTCTTCATAAACCTTCCCTTCCATTGGATCCCCTCCTAAATCCTCAGTCCCCAAATAACTGTTACCTTTTGTAATTTTGGATAACTGCATTTTCTAGAATTTTCATAAATGGGAATCATAATCTTTGTGATTTTTGGTATGGTTTCTTTTACTCAGTATAACTATTTTGAGTTTCATCTATAATGTAGCAGATATAAAAATCTTCATTCTTTTTCATTGACGTGATAGTCTATTGTATGACATATTACAGTTTATCTATTCACCTGTTAATGGACATATGGGTTTTTTTCAATTTGGAGCTTGAAGATAAAACTGCTATGAACATTTGTGTCCATGTCTTTGCTTAGGTGTATTCTTACAATAAATACCTGGGGTGAAATGATGGAACCATATGGTAATTATATTTACAACGGTTTAAGATACTACCAAGCTATTTTGCAAAGAATATTAAATTTAGGAAGTGAAAAATGTTTAAAAGAATCTAAGGGCCCTCCCTGGTGGCGCAATGGGTTAACCAACACACTATGAGGCAAACCGCAGCCACTGCAGCACAAGTTCGATCCCTGCTGCTGGCTGGGAAGGTGACCCACATGGTGCAGGAGACCTCTCCTGCCTCGCCCCTCAGCAGTGTGTTTCAGTTGATCTGCCTCTTCTGTTCCCCATTCTGTCTCCGGTGGATCCTCTCTCCTCCACACACACACACCTCTGGCCTACACCCCAGTTCTTGTATGCATAAATAAATCTTTTAAAAAAAAATCTAAGAGCCCAGAGACATACTCAACACTAGAGCACTACAATTCTTGTTCATTTAGTGGGTTAGAGGCACACAAGAGTTGCCAGTCTTCCATATCTTCACCAAAAGTTGGTATAGTCAGTCTTTTAGATTTTTGATGTGTAGTGGTTTGAATTTGCATTTCCCTAAGGACTAATGATATTAAACATTTTTATGGTCTTATCTGCCATCCATATATTCTTAACAGTTTTATTATGATATGATTTACACACAAATCACATATTTAGTGTGCACAATTTAGTGGTTTTAGTATATTCATAGAGTTGTGTAATGGTTACCACATTTAACTTTGGAACGTTTTCATCATCTTGGAAAGAAACCCATGTCCTTTACCTATCATCCCTGAGCTCTCCACACCGCTCCCCTAAGCAATCACTATCTACTTTCCATCTGTTTAGATTTTACTATTATTATGAATGGAGTCATGTAACATGTGGTCTCTTGTGACTGCTTTCTTTCACTGAATGTATTTTGAAGGTTTGACCACCTTGTACTCTATGGCATTATTTCATTACTTTTTATAGCGAAAAAGATTCTACTCTATGGATATGCCGCTTTTATTTATCCTTTCACCAGCTGATAGGCATTTGGATTGTTTTCACTCTTTTGCCTTTTATGAATAATGCTGCTATAAACATATATGCACATGTTTTCACATGAACATATATATATATGTCATGTAGACATAGACTCACCAAGTAAAACAGCTTTTTGTTTAATCATTGGAGAAATTTTAAGCAAAAAATTGGTTAGCAAAGCAGTATATGAGGGTTCCAGTTTTTTCATATCTTCACCAACACTTGTTATTATGTCTTTTTAATTCTAGCCATTCTTGCGGGTGTGGAGTGGTGGCTCATTGACTAATAATGTTGAACATCTCTCTAGATGCTTTGTGGTCATCTGTATATCTTTTTGGAAGAAATGTCTACTCAGATTTTTTGCCCATTCTTAAATCGATTACTTTTTTCTTATTATATTGAGCTATAAAAATCTTTCTGTATTCTAAATTCAGGTGCCTGATTATATACTTGGTTTGTAAATATTGTATCCTATGTGGGTTGTTTATTCACTTTCTTCATCGTGTCCACTGGGACACAAAATTTTCAGTGTTGATGAAGCATTACCTATTTTTTCTTTTGATTGTGATATTTTTGGTGCTGTATCTGAGAACCCATTGCTAGGTCCAAGGTTATAAAGAGGTACCCCTGTTTTCTTTCAAAAACTTTAGCTCTTATATTTTGGTCATTAACTTACTTTAAGTTAATTTTTAATTTTGTGTGAGTAGAGTGTACAACTTCATTTTTTTGTATGTGATTGTCCAGTTTATTTGTTGAAAACTTGGTCTGTGCCTTTTAAATGTTCTTGTCACCCTTGTGGAAATTCATTTGACCATAGATAGGAAGTGTTTTAAAGAAAATAAAAAAAGAACACAAGCATTTGGAAAACTATGATGTTTTGCTTTGCGATTTGTTTCATAGTTGGAGAAGGTTGTGTTTCTAACTGATCAGTTTGTAGGAACACATTTCATCTGTATTTTTGCTATTCCTATGGCAAGCACTTGACCCATTTTGATAAACTGTCTTTTTGCTTGGTGTGTGTGTGTGTGCACGCACATGTGCACACACACATATGAAAGATTTGATTCTGGATGTTTCCTGAAGTTAGTATTGACTAGTAGATACCGAATCTGGCTGCAGATTTTTCCCTGGGGATATTGAGTAATAACTAAAATGACAATTGAAAATTGATTGGTAGTTTCAAATTCACATTCCAACAAGCCAACAGAATTAACTCCGCAGTTGCAGAGTTATATTTGATATTTTATTAGGATTGGATTCAGGTGAAATAAAAAGAGGTATTCTTAATTAACTTTGGATTAAACGAGACAGAAAGCTACTCTCCTTATACAAATATAGTTGAGTTTGGACTTGGACTAATTTAGTCATTGGAAGATCACTGCTCTACCATATCTTGGCAAGGCTAACATCTTCAGTACTCCAAAATTGTGAATCTCGCTCCGGTCATCACATTTATGTCCCAGACAACAGGCTGTAAAATGAAAGAGACGAATGAAGCAAGCAAAGAGTGCACTAGATATTGTTAAGGTTTTAGAATATGCTATTTTATTTTTCCTCATACATCTCAATCACTATGATTTAATCATAGATCTAACTACTGACTATGCCACATAGTAAGGAAGACTGGGAAATATAGTCTTTATTGGTGCTTTTACAGAAATGAGTTTTATTGCTAAGGATATTAAGTTTGGCAACTACAGTGATATGCCAGATGCAGCTGGTAGAAAAGGGCAACCTCAACTTCAGACTGTAATTTGAAAATGATAATAAAATTGACTAAAAGCTTGTCAGTTTTACTGCTGTGTGGCAGAAAATCTAAACAATATCAGTAGTGAAATATTCCTTTTTGGAAACATCTTTGTGTGTTACATTGCCTACATCAAGGTTTCTGAAGTCACTCTTGATATTTGGAACTGGATAATTCTTTCTCACAGGTGTAGCAAGTTTGTTCTAGTGTTGTAAAATGTTTAGGGTATCCAACTACTCCTTGTAACTGGACCATCTCCTCCCCTGTTGTTGCAACCCAAAAGATGTCCCAGTGTTGCCAAGACTTCCTTGTGGGGCAAAATTGCACCTCATTGAAGACTGCTGGTCTCACATTTGCTACAGTTATTATTGAGTTGTAGTGATACATATCAAATTCTCAAGTTAGCACATTTGAATAATTCATTGTTTCATGAACCTTGTGTTTTATTTGCAGGTAAATTTGGAGAGCTCTCAACAATGCTGTCAGCATAAACATGTGGACTCAGCTGCGTGCCTGCCTTCGGAAAGTAGGTTTGGGTGATTCACAATCATTTGAGCTTGCTTGCTCCAACATCTGTAGAATACACTCCCTTGTATTGAAACAGTAGGTTCAAAACTAACAATAAGAGCACAGTGGATATATGATGAAAAGACAGTTTTGAGCTAGTTCCATTCTATCATTTTCCGTGACCATTTTGAGTTTCTTGTGTTTTGAAATGAGCACATTTAACTTAAAGGCAGATTTTAGATCATCTATGATCTAAATATATTTGACTTTGAATAATAAATTTAAAATTGAAATTTATTCTTGTTAATTATTACTCTTATGTATTATTAAACTCTGTTATTATGTATTACTCTCATACACAGAATAATATTTTTGTCTTTTGTTCAAAAATATTAACCTAATCATATAATTTAAAATTTTTGTTTATGGTTAATATATATTCAATATGTATTTGTGCAATATATTCAATATAGTTCAATATTAGAACAATTTTGCAACCTGCATTTCCTTTCTGGATATTATGATTATTAGGTAGTTCATCTCAAGGTTATTATTGAGAATGGTTTTCTCATGAAGATCTGTGGTCATTCGAAAACAACCCACTCTATGTTGACTTCTGTCAGTTCTGCGCTGGGCTACCAGCATGCTGCTTTCATTGGGTGTAAGTAAACTAATTCTGAGAATGATAGAAAAGAAGTTGTCTTCAAAATGGGAATCCTGGGAGAAATTTTCCTGCCAGAAATAACTCTTTTGAACAGGATTGATGACATTTCAAACACTGCAGGATGTGGACACTGGGGGAGAGGTCCAAGTGAGTGTGGTGAATGTGTCTGAACTGGTTGATGCCCAGTGGCTAAACAATGGAGCAGGCAAGCAACAGAATGATGAGAACCACTTTATTTTAAATCAGAAAACTTCAATGGTGACATCTTTGTTCAAGAATATTAAGCATAAGAAATGTGAATCTGTTTCAAGAGAGGAAATTGCAGTCCCCCTGTTCACCTGTAACACCTTGCCTGACACAGTTTTGAAAGTGCAGGGAGTTTCTTCTCCACAAAATATTAAATTAATTTAGAAATTTCCAGAATCCTGACCTCTCTGAACTATTCCATTCCCACAGTGTGAGTTAATTAGAACCTAATGAACAATTCATGGGATTCTCCATATGACAGGGTTGAAACAGTTCAAGTGATCTTTTTACTGAAAAAGAGATAAACATGCAAAAGATATCTGAACTAGAAAAACAAAACAGCACTGCATTGACCTATATTTTTTATTTAAAAATACTACACTAGTGGTTTTAGTTTCAGAAGCCAAAGCCAACTTCAAAGTTGGAAAATATTAATCTAGACAGGTTTTATAGTCACCATTGGGTAAAAGATTGGTCTTTCCCACTAATGATTAATCCTGGGGTTGTGGGACCAGCTGGTGCAGTTTCAGATTATTGTGAAAACTGGTCAATAGAAAAGAAACTTTGATGTTAGAACTATGTTAGACATAACTGTCTACTCCCCTCTTCCCTGTTGGTGACCAATAGGTGTCATCAGGACAAACTCCTTTTATCCAGAGTAATATGATAAACTATTAATGGATGTTATCAATTGTTAGCACATTCATAGGTTATTCAGATAGAGACAGACCCAGCACGATTCTTCTGAAGATAAGAGCAGCAGAACCAATGCCAGTCCAAGACAGAACCATTTGAGCATCAAAAAGAATACTTCTCTCATTCCCTTGGAAATGCAAAACAGTACAACCCCTTCTACAGAAGATTTTCCCAATACCCAGAAAAATTGCATGTACTTTTAGCAATCCCCTGTCTAAGTGCTTATTCCAAAGTTACACTGTCAAAAAAAAAAAAAAAAAGGTATGGAGACTTGTGCATAAGGATATTTACTGCTGCATTACTTACAAAGTTAAAGAGTAGACATAACAAATGAGACAGGAAATGGAACAGAGGATTTGAAGGTGCTGGCCTTGAAGCTTGGAGTGGAGCGCCAGCAAGTCAAGAAACCACCTTCTCCTCCAAAGCCACAAGAGGGAGCAAAGCTTTGTTCACACCTGCATCTGACCCAGTGACACTGATTTCTGACTTCTGGCCTCTAAAATTGTGAGTTGAGAAAGTTCTGTTTTCTTAAGCCATCAGGTTTGTGGTCATTTGTTACAGCAGTCACAGGAAACTAATACTTAGCTATAACCAGGAGAAAGGACCATGTTGCGGTGGGTTCATTCTCTAGTACACAAATAGGCATTGCAAACTTTCATAAAGGACTATATAATAGTATTTTTGGCCTTGCAAGTACATAACTCAGTTATTATAGCCATAGATAATATGCAAATGAATGTTGTATGTGATCCTGTTCCAAGAAAACATTATTTACAAATCCAGACAGTGGGCCAGATTTGGGTCATAGAAACCTCCGATGAAGATTAAAGTAAAAAATAAAAAAAAGTGGAGAAAAGGAGATACAGTGGCATAATATGCTGTCATTTATCTAAGCAAGGGAAATCAGAGTACATATAGAAAACAAAAGGGGAAAAGCAAAATATATTTTAAATGGTTACATATCAGAGAAGGAAGAACATAGAGTAGAGGGAGTGGTGATAGAAACTAGAATTCTTGCAATGTACTTTATTTTATAGGCTTGACTTTGTAGCCATAAAGCTACTTTACATAAACATAAATCAAAGTTAAATTTAAAAAGTGGTGCCTACATACTGAAGGCAAAAGGAAATAAATGAATCTGTTTCCCTTTGGTGAAATAACTCTACAAAGACTTCAAAACACAGTTATTTGACTATCATTCATAGCAGGAATATTCACACAGACAAAAAAGGAAGGGAACAAAAACAACTGAAAATATTTTCTGAAATAACGTTGCTGATGATAGTGTTTGCCTATTTATTCTAAGGCTGGGAAATACATATTGTAGAATGAAGCTAATGGATAATTGGAATTACTGAGAAAATATGTTTTTCAGCAAACAAGAAAGATGAAGTTGTGTGATATAATAACACATAATCTGAATTTGAATGATAAGATAGAATATATCATGCACTAATAATACATATAAATGTATTTACTAGTTTTGTCCCTTGAGAAATCTAAAAGCCCAGGCCCACCCAGCAGTAGAAGACTATTTCAGCATCTAAATAATGGCCTTTAAGTAAAATGTCCCACTAGAGAGTAACAATGCTCCTGGAAGAAGTGGCAGATTCCAGTCTGGGATAGGAGTTATACAGGTGAATCTGGAACATCATAGACTATTAGTGAATAGTTTAGAGTCTCTCAGGGGCCAAAGTAGGGCCAATTTGAGCATCCCTAAAGATAATACTGGAAATGGATGGACAGAGATCTACTCTGAACTAGTGAGGGCATCCTCATAACCTTAATATTATGGAACAGCAGCGGTCACCCTAATGAGTATAGAGGATGTTATGGGACCAGTTAAATTCTTTTTAATACTAAATCTTGATCCATGAAGTTGTTCTGACAAAAAGGAAAAGAAAGTCCAATGTCATCAGATCGAGTCACTAGATCTAACTACCAATATTAAGAAATGGGGCATCGAGAAACATATTTAATGACAAATCAACAAAATTCTGACTTTAACATGCACTGTAATTAAATCCTTATTTACAAAAAGAATTTTAAAAATTATGGGGAAATCAGGGTGATGAAGACTGAATGTTTAAAGATCATATGAAATTACTGTTCATTGTTTTTGGGGATATAATAATTATAGATAAATATTTATGATGTTGGGTTTTCCAACAAAATACTCTGAGGAGGGGAAAGAGAGGAGTTTAGCCTAGGTCATGAGTTGATAATTGTTAAAACTGTCCAATAGCTGGTGGTGCTTATTATAGCTTTCCCTCTACTTCTGTTTGGAATTTTTCATAATAAAATTTTTAAAATATAGCAAATCAAAACAAGAAATCACCCCAATTAATGCAAGGATAAATGACTTTAATCAAGTATGCCAAATATATATCCAATGCATATGAGTCAGTAGTAATACTTTTAAAACAGGTAAATACTTTGCTCAATTTGGGGGTCACTAGGGCACAAGGTCATTATTTCTGAAAATTTGTAAAGTAAAGGGAGAAAATCAAGTCTTTCCTGACCAGAATATATTTGACTACAGGAAGTTATTCTTCATGGAAGAATGATCACTAGTAAAAGTAGGAAAGATAATTTTTAAAAATTGCACTTTACAAACATGAGTGAAATAATGAATCCAGACAACGTCAATACCTGATAAAACCATCAGGTCACAGGTTGAGGAGACCTCTATAATGGATAAAATGAGGCATTATAAAGCCACTTGACCCTGTTACTTAATCATTTCATAATGATAGGTGATTATATTTATTTTTATTGAACTAACATTGACTTGTAACATTATATAAGCTTCAGATGTATAGATTTCTATACAACATCTGTATATACTATAGTATGATATGTCAAAAGTCATTTCCATCCCTCACCACCTAATTGAAACCTTTTACCTAATTTACCCACCCTCTTCTCCCTTCCCATCTCATAATTGTTATTCTTATAGTGTGAGTTTGTTTTGTCTTGTTTAGTTCATTTGTTTATTTCTTTATCATGTATCAGTTAAATCATAGTGTTTGTCTTTCTCAGTTTGACTTCTTTCACTAAACATCATCCCCTCTTGGCCCATCTAGTCCAAACATCAGGATTTCACCCTTTGTGTAGCTAAGTAGTATTCCATCATGTGCCTATTCTTCTTTTTAGTAAACGAGGGACCACCTGGCATGTGTGGAGGAATGACAATTCAAACTCACAGTGCAAAACAATTAGTCCTAGTACATAGATGCAATTTCCACATCCATTTCTATATAAATGCCTGGCACAGAAAGAGGGTATCTTCTAGAAGAAGAGAAACACAGGAGACCTCTGGACCACATGAAGGGAGCAGAACTGCTTCCTGCTCCAAACAAAATAATTGTTAAAAGTCTTTTTTTTTTTTAGACAATCCGAAGTTTGTACATGGATTACATATTAAATGTTGATAAGGAAGTAATGGTAATTTTGTTGGTTGTGATAATGGTGTTATTTGCTAAGTGAATAAAAGCCATTATCCTATTACAATATCTACTAAAGTATTTACAGGTGAAATAAAATGGGGTTTACTTTAGAATACACCACCCCTTGCCAAGAAAAAGTGGCAGGGGAGAGATGAGCCTGAGGAGCTAAATGAATAGGTCACACAGGAAGAGCCAAGTGGAAGTGGTTATTGGAGGCCCATGGTGAGCTCTGGGGGTGGGGGTGGGGGGTGGGGTGGCGGTGGTTCATGCGTCTATGTAAATTACTTTTATGCATGTTTGAAAATTTCCATTAACATCTCGAAAAAAAAGAAACTGCTGCTTTCTCCATCATTGTTAAATCTCTCGGTAACCAACTGATTATCAGGACAGAATAAATGTTCAAGTCTTTGCTTTGGAAAAACAGATATAAATCAAACGCTGAAATTACTTTTTCTCCCTTCTCCATCCTTACAAGTTTAGAGTCACTTTTTTTTTTTTTAATTTCAGCAACAAGTTTTCAGAATTCCAAGAAACAGAGGGTACAGGCAGGCATCCTCCAGAAAACAGGAATGTGCACGGCTTCTAGGGTCAGCTGTTAAAAGCCTTATGGCAAGATGGATGCCCTGGAAGAGAGGACATTCAAGCAGTTGATGACAACAACCTACAGGATTTATATTTGTAAAAGAAAGACGTGCTCGGGCCACCTTTCACTTTCACCTGGAAACCCTTATGATTCTAAGTGCAGACCTAAGTGTGTGCAGATTACCAGTCACAGACAAGCCTGGAATAAAGTGTTGCCAAAGATCTGCTGACATATTCATCACCGAGGTTCGATGTTCATCCCCGAGGATCGGTGTTCTTGTGTGTCCTGACCACAAGCTTGAGTCAAGATCTCACCTGGCAGGGCCCGACAAGTCAAACCCTCTTAAACAAAGACTGAAAAAGTCCAGGAGCACCTGGCTGCCCAGGACAACTTTGTCAGATGAGCAAGCTAAAGTGCCAAAGGCCAAGTCAGGCCCCTGGGGCTTTATCCCATGTGGAAACAAAGGGTCACAGCCCCAGGGTCTAAATCTCAGGCAGCTGATGTCTCAGCCTGCTCAACCACCTGGCCAGGAGCTGGTGATGATGTGAGTGAGCCTTCCATTCGCAGTCTCTGAGGCTGCTGTCAGGACTGTTGAGCTTCATCTACAGTAAAGTGGACTTTTGGGGGTGTACAGTGCTGCGTTTTAGTCCTTATAGATTCATTGACCTGGCACTTAATCATAGAACAGTCCATGCCCCAGGAAATGCCCTAATGCAGTCCCCACCCACACTCCTGTGTCAACACACCCCCACGCCACAAGCAAGGGTTGTTTTTGTTTTTGTTTTTAAGACTTTTGTATTGAGTTTGTTTGTCCAAGACTTCACTAGCCTGTTTCCAGCTACTCCACCAAGTGTTCCCTGTCTTTCTGTTATCAAGCACGTACCAGGCTGATGCACATTTCCCTCACTCTTATCAGATCCCTCATAGTATTACAGGGCAACCCTAATATAAAATGGGTTTGCCTGACTGTGTCCTCACCCGCGCGCTCGAACGGTACTTATAATGCCCCAACTACAGGCCCACACAAGGTTAATAAAGGGTTTTATTTACAAGGGAAGGAAAAATAGCATAGTAAATAACACAAGGGGACGAGAGGACTACAGATCTGTAAATATCCTACCAGTTCCTTGGAGCTGGAACCCAATGGTGCGCTGAGAGCTGGCTCCCCAGGAAAAAGTGACCCCCCCAAGGCCCACATGTCTGCTTTTATATTCAGCCTGGCTGCTCAACTCCACCCTCAGGTCCCAGTGATCCGCTCTTCTATAATGACCTTATGGGATTTGTAGTTCTTGGATCTTGTAGGTCTGGAATGGGGGTCGAAGTCCATAACCTATTTGTGTAATCCATTCAGGAGGGTCTTTCCCCCTAACAATAGCATCCCACCCAAAAGGGACCATGCTCCATTTCTCTAGATCAGTGCCCACAGAGAAGGATTGAGATGAGTGTCTGAACATTATGACTTAAACAGAGTTATGAGATTGCTGAGTGCCTCAAACCTAAAATAACAGGAGTTGATGGATTTGGGAAACACATACACACACATCCTCTTCCCAAGTCAACGTGGTCACCCACTGAAGGATGGTGAAATCACAAAAGTAAATGACATTGCAGCTGTTTTCTATGATTTGTACAATTAGCGGCAAAATGACATTTCACGTGTCCAAAACTGGCTTGAATTTCCAGCTCACCAGATTAGAAAGGGTCAGGAAGCATAAAAAGAGCTGACATGGCAAGCCTTCTACATGCCAACTTGTCTTCCTTCCAGATAAACTTTTGTTTGTCACAGAAAAGATGCAAGCGGAGCAGAGATATGGTGGCACAATGGGTTAAGCAATGCACTATGAAGCAGACCACAGTCACTGCCGTCCGAGTTGAATCCCTAGCCAGGGAGGTGACCCACCTGGTGCAGCAGACCACACCTGTCTCACCTGCTGCTCCCCTCAGCAGTGTGTTTCAGTTGATTTGCCCGTTCTGATCCCCACTCTGTCTCTGGTGAATCCTCTCACGCACCCCACACCTTTGGCCTGTACCCCAGTGCTTGTATGCATAAACAAATAAATAAATCCTAAATAATAAAAGAGTTGCTGCAATAACATCTGCTTTTTAGAGATGATGGGTCTGCAATAGTTAGGTAAGAAGCACACCCCCAAACCACGCTGGATCAGAGCCCAGATCCCTCAACTCCAAGCTCAAGACAATGCCAAAGGACTCGAGAGACCTAGTCAGGGGAAAGTCTTTTGAAATGTTTGCTTCCTCCCTGTGGCACTTCCATGTGTTGTTAGAACACAGAAAAATGAACTCCACAAACAAATGTCTCTCGATTCTTTCTTCTCTTAGTTGTGTATTGCTGGACAATCAATACTGAGGTTCAGAATGGGCTGTTTTTCCCTGATGCCATGGAGATAACAGAATCAGATTATCAAGTGAGCCTTGAAGATAAAACACTAAGTCAATTGTATGCATATTACTCCTTGCAATTGAAATAAGCCTAATCTGCCCTGGAGATACCCAGGCCTCTGCAGTCATTGATCTTTGCTCTTCCTTCCCTTTTTTAATCAGCTCTGCAAAGCTGCTACAAAATGAATGCTGGGGAGCACTCACCTGTACATAAGCTGTGCGGCTACAACTGCAGGAAAAGGTGATTTTTTTTTCCCTAGCAAAAATAGCAAATAGAAACAGCTGAGTCAATTCATCAAGATTGAATTTCTAATTAAAGGGGGAGGATAGGAAGATTGAGCCAGTAATTCAAGGGTTTCATAGCATTCAAGGGTTTCATAGAGTTCATTTCTCTTTCCCTTGTGTCAGACATGAATTCCACCACAACAGGAAGCAGGGGTGTCAGCACCCCTTGAACAAGCGCTGATCAGCAATTTTTCTCTGGAAGTCTTCCTTACTGTGTTCCACGTTTTATACAGACTCCCTGAGAGTGGAGCCTCTGGGGTGCTTTTCCTGTATTTTAAATATAAAACCAACCGAGCGGTCTTTCACTTGGTCTCCGTGGCCGTGGATGTAAGGGGCACTTTCCTTCTGTGGGTGCAGCCACACTCGCTGTTAAGGGTGGGCTTCTTCCAGCTTTGGCTCCCAGTTCCCAGGGACAGTGTTTAGAAGAGAATGGTTGGTAATAGAGGGGCTTGAGCGTGGTTCAATAGAAGAACTACTTACTGAATAGGTGAAAGCAAAGGCACTGTACAAACACACGAAACAATATTAAGATGTGTAGGGTTAGAGAAATCAGGTCTTTCCACCCTCCCACCACTGTGATGATGGACACCTGCGGTGCTGCGAGCATTCCAGGGTGGGCATGCGCAAGTGGGTGCACCTGCATTGGACACGGGTTTAAATGGGCGGCGTCATGAAGACGCCAGGACCGACAGTACTGATGAGCAGCAGCAGCAGAAAGCAGCCGAGAGGGTGAGATTCGCCGGCGGCTGGGAGGTCTGCCAGCCTCCCAGCCCCCTGGCACCCTGCCTGCCATGTACCTGGCCACCTCTACTAATAAAAGCATGAAAAGCCACCGAGGGCTCCAAGACTCCCTTTCCTTGACCTGTCTGCTAAGAACCATCCAGATCCTGCTCCTGTGCCGCTGTTCCTGCCGCCCTACACCATGCATGACAGAGCATGTAAATCCACTGATGGGTTTCTCAAGGGGTTGAGAAAGGAGAGACTCCACAAAGGAAGCAGTCAGAAGAAGAAAATATACACTCACCTGTGGACAATTTAAAAATCACACACACAACAGAAACATAGAAATACAGATAAAACTGATTTTGAAGTAGGTTTTGCTTTTCACGATTTGATGTATCAAGACAGGCGTTTATAACAGGCATTTCTGGGCACAAATTTCCCACAAAACACTTTGGTTGCCGCTTGTCTTTTCTGGGAACTGGTCACAGTTATTTAGCTCCTCAAAACAACAGAGAAAGAAACACTATGAAATGACCTTTGAATGACACTGTCCCTGGTGGCTGAGGCCAAAGACTGTTACAGGTGGCACCCCCTGGAGGGGGTGAGGATGAATAGCCCCAGGAAAATGAGAACAAAGAATGGGTGGCGATGGAAACTCTGATATGAAATATAAGGGACAGTAGAAGCGGCCCCCAGGATTCAGTGTTGGGGATTGAGCATTCACGCATCGAGTGTTCTGGATTTCAGAGTTTTTGCATCTTCAGTGATTCTGGGGTCAGTGATTTCTGCCCCCACCATGTGAATCTTCCAGAAGTCTGTTGTGGGCCTCTGAAGGATGTGGAGAGGCTTCCAGCAGCCACCCTCAGAGAGGGGAAGTTCAGAGGCTTTGGAATTAGTTGAGCAACAGAAACTGCTCCTGTTTCTGAGTTTTGCTGCTGTTAAGGCCTGGCAGGGAAGGCGAAGACCCGGAGCCGGGAGCCTCACTGAGCTATGAGTGTGGCTGTTTGGTTGTTCAGCTGCTGCAGCCGCTATTTCGAGTGTTACTTGTCTGGTGCTATACTGGGGCATCTCGGCAGCTCTGGTGAGCCTCTCTTGTTGTTTTTTCTGTCTTTGAGAGTTGGAATCTGGCCTATAGTCTGGCTACAACATGCTCTGTGTCTGCCATGATGGAAAGATGCCACCTTTGGAGTGTTTGTGTTTAGGACTTTAAAACACAGGACACTGCTTTGGGTGAGATAAATGGCCATTTTTGCCTCAGTAATGCTTAGTTTTCCCCTGGTTTGCTAAATAAATCCCATTATTGTTGCTCTCTGAACCTCAGTAGTCTTGCATGTGGGTGAGGAACTCAGAGGGGGACTGGTAAAGTATTTGGGTGGTGTCCTTGGTCAATTTAGTGTCCCTTGCTGCCCTGTAGCAGTGCCTGTTCTGAGCCTCTGTAAAACTGGCCTGTTAGTAGTTGAGTATAGCCCATGCCATCCTATGGCTTGCTGATGAGACTGTAAGGGAGCAAAATTCCGTCACCCCCAAATTTGTGTTTTTCACAAAAGGTTGATTTCATGGGTGGGGGGCCAGTTCTGAAGGCTGAGTAGAGAGTAATTTTTAAAAGACATTTAAGTGCAACTTCTCTCTGTAAGGGCGCTTCCCTCACTGTCCTGGCAAAGCCTAGTCTCCTCACCTCTTTTCAGTGGAGAAGGCAAGAACTTAAATCCTCATGCCTTTGCTTACGCTGCCTTCCTTGACAAACTCCCTAACTGACCACCCCCTTCCTACACCTGAAAGGTTCCTTGTCTGAAACCTTGTGCCACTCTGTCATACTGGGTCTCTCCCATACACACAGGGGGTATACCTGTTATTATTAAACTACTTTTGACTTTTTTCTTTTATCAGTCTGATGTCTGATTATCTGCTAGTCTAGAAGAACCAAGAAGAAAACTAGTAAGATACAGATCCTGCAATGTCCTTTAAACCCTGTCTACTACCTAATGGTCACGCTCTCTCCAGAATGCTGGTCTCTGGTGCAGGGAGTAGGAGAAGGCATGGAGGGTGGAAATGACAGAATGTCCCCTGAGCCCAGACACCCCCAGCTGGGACTCGTGAGTACCAGCAGTCTTTGATGTAGGCTGAGATGCAGGGTGTTTTGCTTCTTGATTCTCCTTTTGACCATTCGTGTATTTTCTTCCTTTAAACAAAAGTTCCTAAGGAGATGCTGTGATTTGCAGTGGTTCTAGAAATTGACGTGTTGCTTCCTCAGAGCTGTTCACTTATCTACAAGTTTTTTTGGGAGGACCGAGTCCTGTATCCACAGGCCTTTCTTTGGTGGTGATTTACCCATGTACAGCCATCTTGGGGGGCTTGTATTTCTTGATTCCATGCAAAAAGTCGGTGTCACCTTGGGTCAGGGCGCCAGGAGAACAAAAGTATCTCCATTTAAAAGGAGGCCCGGCCTAAGATCACAGACATCCCACCTGGAGACCTCCTGCCAGAGAAAAACAAACACCTGCACAGCCAATCTCTTTGATTCAAACCTTCTCCCTTCCCCCCTTCTTCTTCCACCCCTCTAGTGCATATATACCCCTGTCCCTAATAAAAAAGATGAGGCTTGATCAGAACCTTGTCTTGCCTTCATCCCTTGCGTTCCTTGTTTGTCTATTCATTCTCTGTAGGTGGTTCGCACGCGCCCCCGTTGTTGCCCCGCAGGCTGGGGCAATTCCGAGCTCTTGCCCACTGTCTTCCCCACAACCTCAGTTGCTTCTTTCTGGTCCTTACGTCTCTGTAACACCCAAGGAGACGTTTAGAAGGCTGATTACAGGAAAGTGGAAAGTAGTCAGCCTCATTTGAGGCCCAAATTAGACTGTTCTAGCGATACCATCCAAGGAGACAGGACAACTCAGCTTGCTCTGCTACCCCCAGATTTTGTGAACACCCCATCCCCTTCAGGCTGGCACCCACTGACACATTCCTTATACAGCTTATGGACTCCTGTGACCTATTTTCTGCTCCCAATGTTCCTCCGCAACCTTCCTGGTATGTCTGCCTTGCGTTGAGCTTAGTGGTTAAAATTGCCAAGGATGGCCTGTGTGTTGCCTCTTTGCCAGTCACTTCCAAAAGTGTGGGCACATACAGATCTTGACCCCAGAATATCACCTTTCTCATGCATGGGTGGGTGGGGAAAAGGTAGGACATGTAAATCCAAGCATGAAACACAGTGATTGAAGGTACTCAGAAAACAGCAGAAGTGTGGAGTCAGACTGAGGCTTTAGAAGAGAAATGAAATGTCAGCAAGTTGCCCAGGGCTGCAGGGATGCCCAGGTTGGGGATGTGCTGAGATGTGCTGTGCACATCCAGATGCCCAGATGTGGAGATACATGTCTGGAGACGTGCTGAGAAGATGAAACCCACAGAACATGAAACGCCTGAGCAGAGAGTGTGTGTCAATGGCAAGGGGAGGCTTGCCAGGGACACAGGTGGGGTGGAGCTCAAGGTGTGCGTTTTTTCCACATACTATCAAGCAATTCTCTGACACCAGCTGTGTGTCTGCAATTCAACTCAATTCTCAGCTACTATCCCGAGATCATACAGGTGAAGAGCTCAGTCCCACAAGTCTGCATCTCCTTCAGACGCCAACTGCAAGTTCAGCTTGTCACCTGTGCTTCTGACCATCGGACTCTTACTGGTTTAATTCCCACCACCCTCTTCTTGGCTTAATAGACTTTCTAGAGCCACTCACAGAACTCAGGAAACACTGAAATACTAAATTACTAGTTTATTATGAAAGGATGTAATCCAGGCATTTCCATGGAAGAGCCCTGCAGGGCAAGGTGTGCAGGAAGAGCACAGAGCTGCAGCGGGCTCCCTAAGCCTGCTGCTGCGCCCAGATCCTCAGCAACTCAGCAGCTTTATGAACATCATCTTTTTGGGGTTCTTATGGAGACTTTATTACCTAGAGAAAACACAGTTGAATCTTTGGTCACTGGTGATTATATTCTCTTCAACCCCTTTGTATCCTTGGATGTCAAAGGTGAACTGAAAGGCCCAAACTTCTAATCACAGGGTTGGTTTCCCTGGCAACCAGCCCCCATTCTGTGGTTATCTGGAGTCTTGTCAAGAGTCACCACATTATCCTAATGTCAGGTGTGGTTGCCTTTGGCAAACGTTGATTTTATGGGAGGTACTTTGAAGATGGACTAGAGACAGCTTTTGAAATAGACATTTAATATATTATGAGTTACCTTAGATGTGTTTGAAACCCTGTGGCCAGTAACTCAAGTCCGTTGGCACTCATCCCTGTAAACCAGAGCTCTAGATGCTATTTTTAATGTTCTTTTTTTTCTCTTGTCAATCTGCCTGATGCTTGTTCGATTATTTATCAGACTAGAAGGACCAAGAGGGTTTCAGGATGATTTCCTTTGCACCTGACAGCACAAAAATGTTTGCTTTTTAACCTGATTTCATAACCTTCTCTTTACTGTTTGTGTTTGATGCCATCATGGACCTGAAGCACAAGATCACAGAGACATGCTTCTATGTTTCTTCTGAGAGTCTTAGCTACTAGTTTTAAGTGTGTGAGTCACCTTGAGTTAACTGTCGTGTCAGTTGGAGCTAGCGGTCCAACTTCTCTCTTCTGTGCTTGGATACCCTGTTGTTCCTGTGCTATTTGTTGAGCAGAATGTTCTTTGCAACATCAAAATATTTGAAAAGGGTTACATTCAAAAAGAGAAATAAATTCAAAAAAGTAAAGTTAAATCACTTGGGAACCCCTATTTTTGTATTTTTGCAAGAACCAACACACAGGTAGTTCAAAGTCTGCAGTTGAGACCTACAGTGGCATCGTTCAGAGGGAGAGCCCATGCATTGAAATGGGCTCTTGGGAGGCCCGAGGGCCAAAGCAAGTGGTGTGCAAGGAGCAGGGGATGTGACCCTGGCTGTCAGGAGAAAACACAAAATGCACATAAAAGGCTCAGGGCAGAGTCTGGCTCATGCAAACATTTAGTTAATGTTAATATTTTTAAGTATAGGTCATTTCAAATTTTAGGAAATATTTCAGCTTAGACCACACGCACTCAAGCGTGATTCCTCAGCTTCAGCTGAGGTCTTCCTGCTTCCCGCCAGCGTCCAGTGTCCGGTTAGGGGTGTTGCTCCTGGAGAAATTGCACATGCTCAGGAAAATAAGAAAACTTCCTGCACATTTTTTTTCTGCTCATAGTTATTCTCATTGGGAACATAAGAGCTGGAAAATGTCCTTCCTTTTCTCTTTCTTTTTCTCCTTTTACATAAATAATTATTGACAGTTTACCATGTTTTTAAATTCCAAAATAGTTAAGGTTTTCTTGGCTTGATATTGCAGACATGTGAACCAAATATTTTAGAACCCCCGAGGAATTTAGTTTCAGGAGTGGGTGTCAGTAATATTGATTCACAGTCTCTATTTCTCATACAATTTGCACAAGAATGGCAAAATACATATTAGGAAATGCAAATGGAAAACCCGTGTGTATTTTCTGAAGCTTCACAATGTAGAGGTAAGCAAGAAATTAGAAGTGGACTGCAGTTAGTTAAAAAAAATAATTCTCTCTTCACAAAGCTGCCAACAATAACGCCCTTGGGATGCTTTAATAATGTGGGTACTGACCACGGTCCCCTGGCCAAGCTGCAGTGCTGACAAAATTGAACAATATTGGTTCTGCTTGCCAAATTCAGCATTGATGGGGCATCTTATTTCTAGAGAACTTATTTCAAATAAGGAAAAGAGAAAGCAAACAGATTTGAGCAACTTCTCATCTGCAAGCAGTTTTCTCGGTTGTCCACAGCCCACTCTCTTCCCGTGTAACGTAAATTGATGCTCTGCAAGGCAGCTGTCTTTTGTTCCACGTGGCATGTTCAGCACTGCGTGTGGAAATATCCCTAGTTCTACAACCAAATTTTTAACTTGCCAAAATTCCACTTTCTACATCATGAGAATTTTGTTAATCTTTCTGCCATTACATGGCACGAATTCTCCTTTCTGCAACTTTCAATAGTGCACTCCTTATTAACATGGAGCCCTCATCAGCTATCTTCTTAAAGTTCAGGCTTCTTTTAACAACTTTTCAAGGCAATTCTGTGAATGGGGTGAGAGAAAGACTTGAAAAGTATGGGGTCAGAAGAGGTTGTCCCTTGGATGCTTATTGATAAGGAAAATAGGGAAACAACTGAAGACATGGATCCTAAAAAATGAACAATGTTTTCATACGTGGAAGAAAACCAAAAAGGATAGGAACATTTATTAAAGAAACTTCACTCACTATAGCAATAAAAGAGGATAATCTTAAAATAAAAATTTTAGTAGGTCGTGTAACTTCATTTGGTGTATGATGACCTCCTGTTGTTCGTCTGGGAAACAGCTATAATCACAAATAGTAAAGAGTCCAGAGTCCACATCAAGTTACAAAAGAAGTGCAGAGAAAATGAAAAGTAAACCGTTTCAGAAGATTCCCAACTCCAAATTCAAAATTTTTAAATAGAAACTGACACAAATAGAAAATTATGAAATAGTCGTTCATCCCACTCAGAAAAACACAAGTGAAGAAAAAGGCAAATTTTTCTTAGAAGTAAGGAGTCAAAGAAAACCATATATGACTGAAAAGATAGTAACATACTGAGGATGGAAATGAAAATTAAATAAAGAGGTAAAATGATAAAGAAAATAGTGATGGCTATAGAAGACTGGTAACAAATATCCAACATATTGTTAAGTGGAGCCACTAAAATGAAAACAAAACAATGCAATAGAACTAACTTATAAATGTAATTCAACAAACTTTAATTCAAAAAATTAAAAAATGTAATAATGAATATTGAAAGGGCTCAGTAAGGAACTATGGCAAATAAAATCAAATTCAAAATAAAAATAACATAAATTAAAAATAAAGAAAATGAAAGATGAAGATAATAAAAATATTAGCACATAAATGTTAAGTAAAAATCAAAAAATAAGATGATAAGTGTGGATACGAAAAAAAGAAAATTGGTAAAAATATAACCAGAGTGGTGTTGCAAAATTATAAAACATTCTAGATGCAAAATGAAATATAAAAACAGGGCCCTCCCCGGTGGTGCAATGGGTTAAGCAACACACTATGAAGCAAACCGCAGCCACTGCAGCACGAGTTCGATCCCTGCTGCCGGCCAGGGAGGGGACCCACATGGCTTGGCAGACCTCTCCTGCTGTGCCCGCTGCTCCCCTCAGCAGTGTATTTCAGTTAATCTGCCTGTTCTGTTCCCCACTCTATCTCTGGTGGATCCTTTCACCACCCGCACCTCTGGCCTGTACCCCAGTGCTTGTATGCATAAATAAATAAAATTTAAAAAAAAAAAGATAAAAACAATATGAACAGACAATGGTCAGAGAAAAGAGACTTAATCAACTAGAGTAAATTTAGTATAATACATATAACAAATAAGAGATAAAATAATGTTTGTATCAAGACTAAATATATTACTTGATCAATACATGTAATTGGGCTTATATCACTTCTGTAAGTAAAAAAATATTTTTCATATTGCTCACAAAATAAACAAACACCTGTGCTGTATATAAAAGGTCTGTCTGTCCCTTCCCCACCCCCCAAAAAAAGAAGAAGAAATTACAAGTTCTAAAAAGAAAAGGATAGGTAAAAATGTACAGCAGATGGAAAGCAGGAGTTATAATACACATCATAAAAAACACAATTCAGGTCAAAACTTATTAAACAAGATAGACAGAGACTCTTTCAATGCAACTGACAGCTTTATCAACAGATATATATAGAAGCTATAAATATCTATATTCAAATAACAGAAACAATCTGCACCATGTAGAAACTATAGGAAATTTGAAAAGTTTATAAAACATTCATAATTAAAGAGATTCTTTTTTATCCACCACTGTTACTTTAAGACTGAGTAAAATATTCATACAAGCAAATATATTTTAAGTAGAAGACCAAGCTATATGATTAATGTTGTAGATCTTATAGTTATGACCTTTGCAAGTCAAAATAATAGAGTAACATGGGACATTCATAAGTGTTAACTATTGCTTGGCATTAAACTTCAGCAAATTCTATAAAGTAAATATAATGAAAAATATTACCACTCTAATAATAGTAGAAATAAATATTAAAATTTCTGCCTGGATAACTAAAAATTTCTACTAAACAACACTAGGTCAAAAACATTGATAATAAAATATATGCATAAGAATTTACAGGAAACATTTAATACAGTGATAAATTTCTAGAAAACATGGCCTCTAGAAAAAAAATGATAATAAAATATACACATACGAATTCACTTTCTTTTCAGAAAGCCTGGGCACAGTTAGTGTCTCACCAGGCTGCCATCCAGGTGTCATTGGGGCCATGGTTTCCCCAGGTGACTGGGAGAAATTTCCCCCTCCTCAGGTTGTTGGCAGAGTTCATCTCCAGCATCTGCAAGAGTGAAGTTTCGGTTCTAACTGAGGCAGCTCAATTCCTGGAAGTTCTTTGTCCTGTGGGCATCTCAGTCCTGGCCACCCGCTTCTCGGTGCTTCTTCAAAGCTAGCAAGGGCAGGGACCTCCCTGGTGGCACAGTAGGTTAAGCAACACACTATGAAGCAAACTGCAGCCACTACAGCATGAGTTCGATCCCTGCTGCCGGCCAGGGAGGGGACCCACATGGCATAGCAGACCACTCCTGCCTCGCCCACTGCTCCCCTCAGCAGTGTGTTTTGGTGGACCTGCCTGTTCTGCTCCCCACTCTGTCTCTGGTGAATCCTCTCACCTCTTTGGACTCTGGCCTGTACAGAGCTTTTGTATGCATGAATAAATAAATCTTTAAAAAAAAAAAAACAAAGCTAGCAAGGGAGAGTTCTAGACAAGAGCTGGCATCACTGCTAGCCACCTTGAGTTATGTAGTATAATACAGTCATGGGAGTGACACCCCATCATTCTTTAATGTGTTATTAATTAATTTTTAATTGTGGTAATATTAAGATACTCCCATTAGGTATTACAACATAGTATATCTACCACCAACTCACTCATAGTCATCATTGTGCTTCCTCCCTTCTCCTCCCCACTCTGGCTGCTTCAGTTCTATAGCCAGCTTTCAAGAGAAAATTTTTAAGCTTGTCATTTTCTGACCCTTAGTTTTGTTTCTCTACCTTCCACATATTAGTGACATCATCTGGTATTTATCTTTCTCCTTCTGACCTATTTCAACACTATCCCTTCCAACTCCATCACCATTGCCACAAATGGCATGAGTTTATCTTTTTTTGATCACTGAGTAATATTCCATTGTGTGTATGTATCACACTTCTTGATTCACTCATCTGTTTGGGGGGCATTTTAGTTGTGTCCACAATTTGGCTATTATGAGTAGCATAGCAAAAAACATGAGAATAAAGTTTCCTTTGAATTAGTGTTTGTTAATTTCTTGCTGAGAAATACGTAACAATGGAGTTACTGGGTGGTATGACAGATCTATTTATATTCTTTCACTGGTTAGAAGCAAACTCCTTCCCACATGCAAGGGGGAAAAAAGAATGTGAGGCTCATGTTAGGGTCTGCCCACTAGAATGTGGTCTTTCAATCACTGGGAGCAATGAATGTTTAATAAAAGGTGTAGTTAACACTGACTATTTGGAGATAATGCTGTATCTAACATTATGCATCAAAGTAATACTCAAATCTAAAAGTGAAGCCATTCAACTACCAGAAAAGAGCATGCATGCTCATCTCTATGATTTGGAATGGAAAAGTCATTTAAATATCACTCAGATTTTAAAAAATTGGTAATTTCACATTAAAAATGTTTGTCAAAAATATTAGTACAGTCAAAAGACAATCTTGAAGCAACTGTTTGCAATTCATCATAGAAAAGGGAACTCATTTTCTTAATATAGACACAACTCTTGAAAACTAAGAAAGGACAAATTATTAGCACATCCTGTAGGTAAAGCATATGAACATGCAAATATACTCACAGTAAAATGAATGCACATTATAACTGCACTGAGATGCCCATTGCTCACCTACCAGGGTGGCACAATCCAGAACTTAACAGCTCTCTCTGCTATGAACTATCTTGCACTAAATGGAAGGGGATTGGACCAACAGCCTAAAAGTTGCTGATGGATTTGCCTTTCTATCCAGCTAGCATCCTTTAGAGAAACTCACTCAACAAATATCAAACAACCTATTTCCATGGACATTTGCTATAACATTTAGTTAAAAATAACCGAAAAGACCAGTAGTATGGTTGAATAAACTATAACAACAAATTGGTTACATAAAATAAAAAAGAATTCACAGATTTGAAATGATCTTCAGATTATATTAAGTACAAAAAGCAAAGTACTAATAGTGTAGAATATGCTTTTGTTTTTTCCAAGTGTTCAGAAGGGACCTTTGCTGATGATTTTTGCAGAACCTACCCATTGTATAATAATTTTTGTTTCCACTAGACTGAGTCTCTCTAGAAGCAGAAGTTGTCCTACTCATCTTGTTTCATTTGCTTTTATTTTGCCCCCAGTGCCTGGGACACATTAGATGGCCACAGTAGACCTAAACAGGCTTCTCTTTCTCTCTTCTTTCAGGCGTTTCTCATAGATTTTGTGGGGGTGACTCTGATTAACTTTAGTAGTAAAATCATGTCTCACACCTCCTGTTGCCTGCTCCAAGATCTTCCCTGACTTTCTTCTGGGTCTGTGCTTCCAGACTCAAGTCCCAGGCCCTCCCATCTTCCTTGGTTGCTTGGCAACAAGATCTAGTGATTAGCTTTCTTGCCCCATTGTGAATTACCTATCGTGGCTCTAATTAATGCCTCAAACAAATATCCCAGAAACTATGAAGGAACATCCAATCCTTTCTACTTACCCCTGTGGAGGAATTCCTCCGCCCTTGAAGATGTGTGACTCCAGCCAGTATTTTTATTACAGAGCTGACATGCGTTAACAATTAATTAATATCTTAACAATTAAATTAAATGCTTCTTCAACTTATCTCTAAGCTTCCAGATTTTCTCTGTTTTTGCAAAAGATTAAATATAATTAAAAATGAATGTACTAGAAACCTGATACTCCATCTGGGCCAAGACTTTGGTCTATTTTCAGGTCTGCACCTTTAAGAAAACTGTTGTGATATGAAAAAGTACTCAATCGGCTGATCTGTTCCATCAACCCAATTTTCATTCTTTTCACACCTTAGTGTACTGAGGGTTTGTGTGTGTTTCTTTTTATATCTTTTCTTTATAAGTATATATTTGCATAACTAATGATAAGAAAGTAAAACACCTGCTAATTATTGCAAAAAAGAATTATTACTAAGATAAATCAAAAACAAATAGAAATGATTCCTCGTAATGAGTGAGAGTTAGGGTAAGGATGCAAGAGGACTTCTCTGAGCCTACCTTTTTCTGTCTTTAGATTTACACTTTTTTTTTTAAAGATTTATTTATTTATGTACACAAGAGCTGGGGTACAGGCCAGAGTTGCGGGAGGTGAGAGGATTCACCAGAGATAGAGTGGGGAGCAGAACAGGCAGACAGACTGAAACACACAGCTGAGGGGAGCAGCAGGCAAGGCAGGAGAGGTCTGTAGTAACATGTGGGGCCCCTCCCTGGCCGGGGGCAGGGATGGAACTCATGCTGCAGTGGCTGTGGTTTGCCTCACACTGTGTTGCTCAACTCACTGCGCCACCAGGGAAGCCCAGATTTACACTTATTTTTAAATGCTTCAGAAAAAAAATTGAGATGGATTGAGGATAAATGAGTGATAGGTGATAAATCCAAAAATGTAGTTAATATACCAGAGAGATGAAAAATGGATATATAATAAATAACCAGAAGAGGAAAAGGTGATATATAAACTCAATGTTGCAAAATTCACTAGAATAAGTCAATACTTGCTATGGAAAGATGCCAAAACTCTGCACATCAGACAACCTCTTTACATTTCAAGTATCATAATCTGCAAAGTCACATTTATTGAGAGAGTTTCCAACTTTATGTGGTGGGAATAAGGTATTCCAAAAATACTTTATTATTTAAAAAACAACAACAACAACTGAAAATAACTCCTAGACTGACAACTAACTACAGCAGAACGACTCTACCTGATGAGCTGGGATCAATACTAGGGGAGGTAGCCTCTTTCCAAGGGCAAAAGGGAGAGGTCTCACAGTTGAAGGGTTTGCTGGAATCCTGGGCCAGACACCGGAGGGGTCATGTTGCTGTTTATAGTACTCAGCAAGGGATGTTGTGGAGTTGTGAAAAGAATGGTGTGTAGGAAGATAAAATCAGACATGAGGGCTTACGATTGTACACTTTTGTCAATAAAAGAGACAGTCGGTGAGAATGAAGTGGAAACAACATCTGGAGAGAACCCGCTGGATGCAGAAGACCCCTGGCAGAAGAGCGTCCATGTTACTGGTCCAGGTGGCAGCCTCCATGTCTGCCCCGAGGGCACAGCCTCAGTGTCCCCTGGGCACCGGGCACTACCCAGTGTAGGTTTCTGATTAAGTTACTAGAAATATAGGTGGGTCCTTTTTTCAAGCATGAAGTATAGGAAAGGGTGCTCTGAAGATAAAACATACAGAATTAGGGGCAGGTGGTGGGGAGAACAGGACCTAGAGAAAGGGCCTGTGGGAGAGGAACATTGGTGGGGACTTGGAATTGCTGTAGTAGCAGGGGTGTGGGGGGCTGGTATGTGGGTGTGTGAAGGTTTAAATGTATGTGAAGTCAAGTGATTACCTGTAAAGGTAATAATATCATCACACAGGTAGTTCATGACCCCCAACTCTGCCCACCTTCTTAACTTAGACCAGAACCTGATTGCTGGTCTTCAGAGCACCCAGCAAGAAAAGGCTGCGCATTTGACTCATTCGAGGCACTTTACAAACTGTACGGATGTCCAGTACTCACCTCCAGACAAACAACAGCAGAGTGTTCTGGGTGGGCCTGTGAGTTCAGCTGCCCCCGTGATTACAGCCTGTAGCTAAGAGTAAACATAGGGGTATTAATAAGTAAGGAGCTTTCTCTATGTAATATGTACTCGTGATAATTTCACTAATTATTCTAATAGGATTTAGAGCCTTCGTTGAGAGTCATTCTGGGCAATTCTGAATTTGTTTTTATTTATGCACTGGGGATATAAGGACTAGCTCCCTGACAACAACAATGAGGCCTGAAATGTCACTGCAACTAGCTGTCTTCCACTCCAGGACTGCCCGAGGCTTACCCCCAAGCCACCACCTGGTGGATTAGCCTTGAGATCACAACTCTTAAAGCAGACATATGACACAAACACTCTGCCAATACAATAACCGTTAGTCACGGGGATGTGGCCACAATCAATGGCAACTCTGCTCCACTTGCTGTTTCCTGATTTCTAGTATTCTAAGTGCTTTAAAAATTATTTACTAGGACAGCAGATTACTCCATGAACCTCGCTTCCTCTCCCTGACGTGAAACTGAGCAATGCATTGCGCAGTCAGGATAGGTGCCGTTCCCTTTTTGGCCTCTAGGGGGATCCCACGACTCTTCACTGCCCCTTCAACAACCAAAGAAGAAAACCAAAGGAATGTGTGCTTGTTCCAGGAGCCCTGGCACTCCTGAGTCCTCGGCAGAAGTTGCACCTTTCAGTGCTCTTCACTCCTTCTATTTCCTGAAGCCCAGGGAGGACCCTTCTTTTGGGCCTTTTCTGTCTCTTGCAGGTCACTCTCTGAGGTCCCTTGTAGCAGAGTGATGGAACATATGCTCTCCTGCCACTCTTGTCCCATCTTCCTCCTGCTGCTCACTGGGAGATGTCCTTTCACTGGGGTTGCAAGATAATAGACAGGATGCATGGTGAACTGGAATTCTAGATGAACAGTAATAATTTTATGATATATGTGTCCTAAATGTTGCATGAGACATACTGCCTCTGAGTACCCACTATAAAGCTGGACTCTTCCACTGTTTTGCCCAGCACCCTAGAACCCTGAATCTAGTCTAGATGGCTTGCCTATTTCAGCCAGGTCCATACCAGATTTCTCTTGGACCCCACTTGACACCTGGTGAAGTTCTCCGATTAAACTTGAACCTCAACACTCTCTGGGATCTTTTTGCATTTGGGTCTGTCCAATCCCACCTACTGAGGGGGAGTAAGCTCAGTGGTCCTGGAGATGGACCCATGGACAATACAGACCTAAGACCATGTTCATCATGATGTAGAGGGACTGAGAATTAGGGTGTTTTTCTTAAGTGACTGCCTGAAAAATATCAGGTTTATCTTAACAATTAAAAGTATAGTAACATTCTACATTCCTAAATCTTAAATAAAAATGTGCCCTACCTAAATTGTTTTCGGCTCTGACTGTAAGCAGTGGCATTCTGCTCGTGGCATTCAGAGTTCTATCTTTGAATACCATGGTAATCACTTGCTTCCTTCAAGGCTGTCGTGTCTGGCATGGAATTTAAGAATTTAAAATAACACCTCAGTAGGCTCACACCCAACAGAGATGGCACGTTTGAATGTGCAGTTAATGACTACACGTCGGGTATATTTCAATGTGAAAGCAAGGCAAGTAGTGACAGTAAAAAATAGCAAAAGTAGTAGGTAAATGGAAAATAAATACTCCCAACTCAATGGCATTGCTGTTCAAGGTTACAGATAAGAAATTTGAGGCTCGTTCACTTATGATGTAGCCAAGCTGGGAAATTCAGCTCCACTTGGCTTGTTCAGAACAGATGCCCCAGACCAGATGAAGATTCTGAACTTTGAGGGGGGTACAGTGACAAGCAGTGGGGGAAGGAGCTCTGTTCCCTGGAATTTATATTCTGCACCAACCTCCTTATGCACATGGCACAGAATAGATGCTCCATTAGTGTTTGTTGAATTCATCCGTTGACTTAAAATTGCAGAGGAGAATGATCTATGCCTGGAAAATCCTCTGCAGTGTTGATTAGAAACTCTCATAAATAGGTAAAGTTGACATCTTTCCTTTCTGAAGCTTTCTCCTGTCTATCGACCTTCTGTATTCTGAATAAAATATAATAATATGCTTCCAGTATAAACACAGCTAGAAATCCATTCTGAGAAACTGCTGGTACTTTCAGTATTTTGGGGCAATTCTTACGATCTCAAGGGTGCATCCGCATTCTCAGGGCATTTCAGCCCTCACCCGTAGATAAGTGTACAAATATACAGTGATTCTCTAATTTAGACAGAGCAAAGTATCATATTTAGCAGGTCTATTTCTGTTACTACACACATAGCATTACTTCAGGTATAGCCAGTGATTAAATACAATCTTGGAAGTAATTTAGTCTAGCAATGTTGCAGGAAAGTGGCAGATGAAAAATAATGTGAGCAAGAGCAAAATCACACATCTAGAAAAAGAAAAAGAAACTTAAGCTATTTTCTTGAGATCCAGAGTTCTGCACTTTCAGCTGGGGGTCTAGGGTCTGGATCTCAGATTCACTATAGGCATTTATTGGAGACACTATTTAAATGTGCTGCTGTGGCTGACAGAAAGGTCAGCCAAATGTTCTGATTCACCGGTAAGGACTGGAAACAGTGCAGAAAGCATTGCCATAGCTGTAACATGGTGCACTGTGCACCCCTGGCTTGCAATTGCCTGGAGTTCTAGTTGAAGGACAAGAAAGTTGGGGCAGGACTAAAATCAGCTCAAATAAACAAAGTTGCTATCATCACTGTGATGAAGATGCTTTTTAGAGGGAGATACTCAATCTCTTTTAGAATGGATGATAAGAATAAGAAATGATAAGACTGAAACTTATTTTAGTTTTAGTTTGCAAAACAAGAAAAAATATTAAAGAAGTGGTACTTTTGAAAAATGTAAATAGATTCTAAAAGACAAGATAAAGCCATCATGTGCACTTTGAGTTTATTAAGAATAAATATTTGTAAGAACATTATTACTATTTTGAATGGGAAACTTCTGTAAATTCTTCATTCGAGGAACAAGAAGTGTATCCAGTGTCCTATATAGATTTCTCTTATTGTTACAGGGCAACCCTAATATAAAATGGGTTTGCCTGACTGGGTCCTCACCCGCGCGCTCGAACTGCACTTATAATGCCCCAACTGCAGGCACAC
>JAGFMF010011610.1:4295337-4327308 GCA_019455555.1 Galemys pyrenaicus
AGAGCTGACTCCCAAGAGAGAGAGAGCCCCCAAGGCCCACGTGTCTGCTTTTATATTCAGCCTGGCTGCTCAACTCCACCCCCTCAGGTCCCAGTAATCCCTCTTCAGTAATGACCTTATGAAATTTGTAGTCCTTAAATCTTGTAGGTCTGGAATGGGGGTCAAAGTCCATAACCTATTTGTATAATCCATTCAAAAGGGTCTTTCCCCCTAACATTATGATTATTCAGTTAAGGGTTTCAGAACTCCTTGAGAAAGTGACTGACTCTAGGTTGGGGTAGAGAAGACGTATGATGAGCCTAAAAAAACCAAGCATGAGTTTGTCAAATGAACACAGGCAGCAACTGAAAGAGCTCTCAGTGGTTATAACTGGGAGAAAGTGAACAACAAAATAAATAACATCATGTTGGATTATAATCTAGGAGATGACTATCCACAAGCCATATTGCTAGCAGTAAGTGCTTAAAAATATAAATAGGTCAGAGACAAGAGACAAATCTCCATGCAGAGGAATTCCAAATACTTATGCAGATGTTCTGCCCCTAAACAGTGGAATATTCCTCCCCAGTCCTTATGTCAGTTTCCTTCCCAAGTGACATGCTTCCAAAGAGGACGGCACCAAACAAGGTGCAGGGAGAGTAATTTTACATGGGAAAACCTGATTACCATTGTGTCATCCAGGTGATCGAGGTAAATCTCAACAGTGGTAAATGATTGATGGTATGTCCCCTTACCAAATTGTGATGAGGACGGCATCTGACCTGCGTGGTCTTCTTTCCACAACCCCACGGGCTCAGTGTAACTCTGAGAAAATTAGCAGAAAAACCTAAAGGAGAGACATTCTTCAAAATTTCTGAACTTCGTTTTCCAGGCATTCCAGTTCACCAAAAACAAATCTGAGGGTCTGGTACAGCCAAAAGTGCTGGAAGTGAAATGGCCACTGGGCAGAGAAAGACAAAAGATAAAAACTACGGAAGTCTGAAAAAAGTGTGCTCTTTAGTTAATTAAAAGAATGTCTTTTGGTGCTGTGAGAAGACCCGGACTTCTGTGTTGGGTATTTTTCAATTTACCTTTAAAATTACTTTTAAATTGAGAGAAAACAGGGGCCTCTCTGGTGGTGCAGTGGGTTAAGCAACGCACTATGAAGCAAACCTCAGCGGAGTTCGATCCCTGCCCACCCCTCCCTCACCCCCACCCCTACCCCTGCCCGGGAGGGGCCCCACATAGCGCTGCAGACCTCTCCTGCCTCCCCCCACTGCTCCCCTCAGCAGTGTACTGAAGTAGATCCATTTCTGCTCCCCACTCTGTCTCTGGTGGATCCTCTAACCCCACACATCTCTGGGTGTTACCCCAGTTCTTATGCATAAATAAATCTTTTAAAAAAAAATAAAATGAAAGAAAACATAGAAATGAACCTATAGGAGGAGGGGGCTGACTCGGGTGGGGTGGGAGTGCATGGTGATCTGACGCACTTGAAAATCCGGGCCTTTGTGTCCTGTGATTCCTTCTGGAGGTAAAATTAGACGGGGTAATTGTTTGCAGTTGACACAGCAAGTGAATCAGCACCTTGGCCTCGCAGCAGCCGGCAACAAGGCAGTTTTTATTTTTCTATGTAGTAATCACATTTCACGAGAAAGTGAAGCACAGACACAGCCAGAGGGAAGCCCTGTGCTGATGCCCGCGGCTCTGGCTCGGCGGGTCACTTGGACAAGCCAGGAAACCAGCTGGGCTGTGCCCCGCTCTGGGCCTCTTAGCTGCAGAGTTGGGTCTTAGACAAAGTCCTGTAGGGGAGACCCCCCAGACCACCTACGTCAGGCAGCAGGGCTGAGGAGGAGGCTGCTGTTTGTAGGGAGGCCGGCAGCTTGGTTCGTTCTCAGAGAGGCAGCTAGTTTCCCGCACACAATTCCCTGGTTCATTTGCAGCAGCTGGCCAACAACTTGTACTAAGGATGGGACACAGACTATACAAGGCTCTTGCATGCAGGCGTTAGGAAATCAAGTGGTAAGAAAAAACTTCTAAGGTTAATCCCCACCCCACCCCACCACCACGTACTGGGGGAACCAGGCAGGAATCTCTGAGAGGCCACCAGTGACGTCATCCTGAAGACCCAGGGAACGGCCCAGGGAGGGCTATGCTGAGACACTGGGGTGTGGGGTGTGAGGGCTCTGACCTGCTGGGGTGCAGGGGATCATGCCAAAAGCCAGCAGAGGAGCACTGGTTCTCACCGGAAGCAATTGTAGCAGAAAAATGTCATAATGAGTTCTGCGCTTTGGAACCACAGACATAGTGGAGATGACAGAATGATTGAAGGAATAAAGGCAGCCATCTGCCTGAAGCAAAATCCTGGGGAGCCTGGCGCCAGGGAGGAGCTCCTGACAGAGAATGAGGAAAAGGATGTGAGTAGCTGTGGCTTCAGTGCTGAGGGGAGGCTGTTCCAGGCCTGTAGCTACAGGCTCACCTTTGGAAACCAGAAGTGCCAGAAGCAAAGAAGACCTGACAAGTGGCACTAAATGGAGGTTTGGTGCTGCTGGGCAGGTTGGCCCGGGATCCCTGCTGTGGGAGGGAAAGGGAAGGAGCCCTCAAGGATGTAGCATTTAGGCTGAGAATGATGAATGAGCATTTCTCTGCTAGTGAAAGGGATGCAGAGTGAGAGCAGGGGAGGAGACACGGGTCAGAGGCAGCAGCTTGGAGAAATGGAGGAGCGAGAATGGGGCTTTGCTGGAGAGAGATGGAAGCAGCTGCTACCGGACCAGTGGAGAGGGTTTCTGATTGCACAGACCCTGGGAAGCCACCTAAAGATTTTAAACCAGAGAATGGATGACCAGATTCGTGGGCTCAAATATTTGTCTTTCTGTCATATAATTGTTTTCCCTCCAAATATTCAGATAAACTATTTCCAAGATGCGTAGTGGGATTTTTCCAACACATGTCACCTTGGCAAGTGCAGTCAAGACCTGCTAGGCCCTGTGAGCCTTAAAAGCTCTTACCATCACTTCTAGAATGCAGAAAACCTAGACTTAAGGTTATTTTTCAGAAATAACCTTCTTAGTAAAGAAAACTGTCTTATGATAGCTAGAGGCAAGACATCTCGAGGCAAGGTCTGTCCTATGATATCACCCCCACCTTGTCACGGGAGTTCCCATCCTTGATGCCACAGGCCTACCTCCCATTCCTGAGCTCAGGGGGACAAGCCTTCTCTTTGCCCCATTTACTTCAAAATTGACTGCCATGTAAGTACTCCAACATATATAAAATACCTGGTCTTTTTCTCCTATTGATCTATCTGATGTCAGTTTGTATTTTGGGCCAGCTCCAGAGAAGAAAGACCCCAAAATAGGGGAGGGAATGTTCTGTACCCAGACACTACCGTCTGGAGAACTAGTGGGAGGGATCTGAATGGATACAGGAGAGCTGGTGGGAAGGTTGGTGGATGTGAGCAAGGAATGAGGGGTTGAACTAATATCTTGGCAGTGGAGATGGAGAGAGTGGGGATCGGGGATCGTAGGGGCCCTTCAGGAAGTGGGGGTGGTAGACATGTCAGGAGATGAGAGAAGTGGAAGTATAACAGTATGATACCCGCAAAAGGGGAGGTTCCATGTTCCCTGCCCAACCCAAGGTGGGGTGGAGCAGAGCAGTGACAAAAACAGAAGAAAAGGAAGGAAGAAAGAGAAGCTAGAAAAGACTGGGAGAAGGACTGAAAAGGGAGGAAGATGTGCAGAGGGAGGGAGATAAGAGAGGTCTGGAGGAGGCGCCTGGAGCAGAGATGCACGTGAAGAAGCTGCGCTTGCTTCTTGGCCTTGGGCTTGTACCAGGGACTTGAGGGACAAGGAAGGAGATGCTTAAAAGAGACCAGGATAAGGGTGAGGGGCTGTGGAGAGGCTGACAATGGCAGCTTTTGTCTGGACTTACATTTTGATTTTGAGTTTTTCCTTCCAGGCTGGCCTTGCGCCTTCTGCTCCCTTTCTATGGTTCCCTTCAAGAAGGCGCTCTAGACTTGTGGCATGTTTTCAGGTCTCAGTGGCCCTGCTTTGGGCCACAAGAGGATGGGCAACTCTGGGTGTTTAATTGAAATTATTTTAAACTGTATTCTTTCTCTTCTCTCTATCGTACACTAATTGTATTACGGTTCTTTTTATTTTTTAAGTTTTTTTTTTAATCATACAAGAGCTGGTGTACAAGCCACAGGCGTGGGGATGAGAGGATTCACTAGAGACAGGGTGGGGAGCAGAACAGGCAGATCAACTGAAATACACTGCTGAGGGGAGCAGCGTTCGAGGCTAGAGAGATCTTCTGTGCCTTGTGGGTCCCTTCCCTGGCTGGGGATCGAACTTGCACTGCCATGGCAGCTGCAGAAGCCCCACAGTGCTTGCTCAACCCCTTGTGCCACCAGGGAGTCCCTTAAGGTTCTTTTCTATTGAAGGTCTTATGCGGATGGCAGAACCCATTTAGAGAGTGTGCAGGCTGCGGGGGTCCTGGGATGCCCCTCAGTGTGCCTGATAACAGAAGGAAGTGCCCTCTGGGCTTCACGCAGGGCACCAGGGGCCTGAGCAGGTGTGGCTGTGGGGACCTGTGACTTGGGTTTGGGCATTCAGTGTGAGGGACTGACTGTCCTGCACACAGTGGTTATGGGCATCCGGGCCTGAGAGGACAGAAAGGCAGACAGGGAGTCTTTCTCGAGCAGTACGTGGGAGGGAAGTGCAGAACCATCGATCATGAACGGGGGTGCAAATGGAAGTGAGCTGAGGACAGAAATCTAATGAACCCCAATAGTGACCAAAGGGGCAGAGGAGATGAACCCCTAACATGGGGCATCGAGCACAGTTTAACAACAGCTCAGCGGGAAAGGAAAGGAAAAGACTTGTACCTTTTGCTGATTTCTGCAGTGTCAGTTCTCCCAACAAAGCCAATTTCTGACACTGTTGCGGCATCAGCTTGCTAGCAAAATTACAGAAAATGTAACAATTAATTCTTGAGAGTCAACACTAGGGGAAGCCTGTCCTGGCCACACACTGATGGGAGGAAACTGAGGAAGCCAGAAAACGCTGCTGCAGGAGTTAGGGGCCCCGAGAGCGGGTCTTAGAGGGGCTGTTGACAGACACAGAGCTGCAGAGAAGTTAAGTCCCAGAAACTCCACGAAGCGACTTGTGCATCTTGCAGCTCAGAAGGTCACTCACCAGTGAGAGCAGCTTCTGTGGAATGGGAAGAGGCACACACAGTGCAGAGTGACTGCGGGAGGCCAGAGTGAGGGAGGAAGGACTCTGCAGAGCGCCATTCTTCAGGAGAGTCCCCCGGGGAGTCACATCCCGGCTTGCTTTTAAAACCCCTGATTTACACAAAAGACAAACAGGTCATAGACTAACTACTGGAAAAGCCGCCCTGAAAGAAACCCTTTTTCTTTTGCTTTTAGAATATTTGTAGTTTTTAGTAACCGGTCCCCTCCCTTCCTGTGGTGCCTGCCAAGGTAAGTAAGAAGAAAACCCAGAAGCTGTGGTGCTCGGGAGCCCTGCAGGTTCACGCCGGCCCCTCAGTGATCACTGCGCCTGGGTTGTGTTCCTCTCCTTTTGTGGAGCAGCAAAGAGGACGGTGCCGCCAGGAAACCTGGCTGGGCGCAGCCCTCTGCGGGGTAAGCGGTGCCCTTGGTGTCAGCGGTCTGCCCGGCCTGGGCACGGGAGAAGCAGAGCAGAGAGGGCTAGGGATTTCCCCCAAGTCCACCAAGAGCGAAAAAGCAAAAGGCCTGGTTGTTCACCGCTATCAAAATAATGCCAACAGGACGAGGCAAAGAAAGTGATAGTGATTTGGGGAAAAAGGATGTAGACAAAATGACAGAAAGTTTCGTTTTTTTTCATATGCTATGTCTAGTGTTGAAATAAATAACTGGCCTTTGCTTAGTACCCACCCGTAAGCATCCCAAAACACAGTGCAGATCTATTTAGATATACTTGTTTTCAAACTCTTACAAGAAGCTGGTGAAATGGGACCAATGTTACCCCAGTTTTAAGATGACTAACTTGATGTTAGAAGAGGGAACTCTGACACCTGACACGCCTTCCACAGGGGAGGCAGCGGCCACAGCCACCTCGTGGTCACACTCATGCTTGCTGGCATGCACATGTAAGTGCATTTATATCACGCACGCACAAACATCTCCACTCTAGCACACGTAGTGCATATTGCAAACACTCATAAAAGGGAAGGAAATGAAAGCTTAAAGCTCAGAGGGCAAGGGTGTTCCTATGCCACATATATTCCTGTGCTGGGTCCTGTCCACCAGCTGGTGTCTGAGCATTTGCCTCCTGGCTCCCCCATTTCACTCGGTCCCAGAGGGCCGTTCCCTCACCCAGCCCACTGAGCAGAGACAAGCAATCAGAGCAAGACTGAGCCAGTGACCGGCGCGTGTCCTCAGACGCACGCTGCAGAGTCAGTAAGTCCAGAAAGTGCAAGGAAAGCAATGCGAGGAAGAGGATGTTGGAGGAGAGGGGGCTAGCGGGGGAGCAGCCCCTGGAGACCAGCCCCTGGGGCCAGCCAGGGTAGGATGCAGAGGTGAGCATCCCTCAAGTCTGGGTGCAGCAGTGCACCCACCATGGGTCCCACCGCATCCTGCCAACTTTTGGCCCCTGAACATGTGTGTTCCTCAGCCATGGGGGTGGGGGGCGAGCATACCTCATTTGTGAATCGCGGCAGGGAGGCAGAACCGCAGCCCCTGACCTGGTGGAGGAGAACCAAATCAGTTCATGCTTCTGTGGTGCCCGCGTCAACTGTAACCCTCTTGGTTTAAGGGAGAGAACGTGCAGTCATATAAAGATCGGCAGATGAGCTTTGATTTTAGCAGCGGGAAGGTGATTTTCTTCTGTTATTATTTTTCTTCCACTCAGATTTAATTTCATATCTGGGAGTTGATGTTAATTATTAAAGTAATTTAATTTGACTGCAGCTGAGCTATTTTCAAATTATAGCCATTCACAGGGTCTCACTTATTTTCAACTGATGGGAGACCCCGTTACAGAAAGCATCATGGGTATCTGGCTGTGTGATATATTTTCAACAGCAAATGCAGAGAAACCATAGCAACTAGCGCCCATCACACACAGCAGAACACAAAATTACCCAGGCCCCCCATCAGTCAGTGGAAAGGTCTGCTGGGGACTTAGTGCTCTGTTAGCCCTGAGGGCTGGTGGTGGGAGGACACACTTAATATCCTCTGAGGCTTCCTCAGGTTGGGGGAGTGTTTTAGTTACCCATTGTTGCTGAGTATTAATGTAGCATTACATAACAACATAGCATAACATAGCATAGCGTAACTTAACATAATATTACATAACAACATATCACAACATATTACATAACATATAACAACATAACATATAATAACATATTACATGACAACATAGCATAGCATAACATGACATAGCATAGTACAGCATAACATAATATAACATAGCATTACATATGTGCAGCAACTGAAAAACACCCACTAATTGTCTCAGAATTCTGTAGGGTAGGTTCAACAGGGCTTAACTAGATTCTCAGCTCTGGGTCTCACAACCCTAAATCGAGGTGTGGCTCTTGTGTGCAGTATGGGGAAAATTTGCCTCTCAGATCCCCCAAGTTCATGGCAGGATTTTGCCTTGCAACTGCGGGGCTGAGGTCCCTGTTTCCTTGTGGGCCATCAGCTCCGGATTCCAGAGATAGCCCCATTCAGCGACCTGTTGACATGGGCACCACCTCCCAAATCTTTAAGCCAGCTTTATGGGAGCTTTCTCCTGCCTGGAAACTCACTTAATCTTCTGCTACCTGCTTGAAAAAAGTTCTCTGCTTTTAAAGCCTCATTGGGACTTGTGCACCACAGTGTCTGTATTATATTTTACTGTCAACTAACTTGGGGTCATAATTACATTGAGAATGTCCCTTTACAGTAGTCCCTCCATTAACATCTGAATGAATACCAGGGAACAGAGTCTTGGGGCCCATCTGCAGGATGGTATCCATCAGAAACAGTCAAACAAACTTGCCCCGGGGCCCCAAGTGGGAGGGTACCCCTTCCTACACAAAGACTGATTAATTGGATAATGGCCCCTGAGAATTCATATGTGGAAGCCTTAAGCCCCAGAACTTCAGAATGAGATTTTATTTGGAACTATGCAGGTGAATTAAGATAAGGTTCGACTGGACTGGGGTGGGCCCCAACCCACTTTGACTCATTAAAAGGGGAAATTTGGACACAGAGACAGACATGCACACAGAAAATTCTTTAGAAAATTCAAAACTGCATCGTCAACCTCAATTCAATACTTTAAAGAAAACTCAGCTTTGGGAGAGGTCTTGGGGGGTCCAGCAAGATGGTGGGCACGGCTAGGGCAGCAGGGTGCTGCATCGGCACTAGATCACCCAATTCCCGCACATGGTGCTTTAGCCCCATCCAGACCGGGCACATGGAAGTGAGGGCTGCACACAGGTGAGGGACCAGCTGGACAATACAAAATAAAACGGTAAAAAGCAAAGGCCCATTGAGGAGGGAAAAGCAATGCAGCAAGGCTGCGGCAATGAGGAGGGATCTCATATGGAGGCTGCACTGAGGGGGCGCCAAGCTTGCCCAGATTTGGGACACTGAGGAGCTCTACTCATTGTCCCTTAGAGATTCATCCAGTGGAGGCTGTCACTCTGATACTCTTGCACAATCCAGGGAAGTGACATCCCTGCTAGTTCTTTAACTAAGAGCTCAGTCTGGGCAGGGCCTTCATCAAGAGTTCAATCTGCAGCTGAAACCTACACCAGCAGGGCCCAGTGCCCCCTCCAGCTGTCATACTACAGTCAAGAGTTACAGGAATTGGGGAGTCCATGAGGAGACAGAATTGTGTCTCTTCTTTCAGTTTTGATGAGTAGCCTCTTCTGGCTGACTTTGGGGTAGCTGTGGTGCCTACACACGTGTTTCTTGGCAAGAAGAGGACTGTGGGAAGGAGACTTCTCAGTCTGCTGCCATCACACTTCAGCTCTTTCTTGGGGCTTGAAGGGAGTGTCCCTGTAGAGCCCATGACGACTGTTTCATGCAGGAGATGGTGAGCAGAACTTCTGAGCAGAGGAAATGTGGGAGCTGGTTCAGGGGGAACAACTGCAGGTTGGACCGTGTTGTTGATCCTGCCTGAGGGAACCTAACGAACCAGCAGCGAGAACACGCTGCCCGGTGATGGGCAGGACTGGACGAGTCCAGCAATGAGAGAAGTGGAATGTCAGGCCCCAGGAAGTATTTAGACAGGTGAGGGGGACACACCCCACTGAAGGCTGCGCTAGAAACACACACACTTTCCTTGGACCTCCCCAGACACCAGCCCTCCACCTCCTGCTTGCTTCAGCAACCATCCTCCCTCCTGGCTGAGCCAGAGACCCCCTGGGCAGCGTTAGAGGTGCAGCCAGCTCCCTTTCCCCAGACCTCAAGATTCTTACTCTGCTGGTCATGGTTGCTTCTGCCTTTAAAGCTCCCAGAGTGACTGTCTGAGCAGGCGGAGGTATCAGTTCAGATCAGGGGAGCCAAACTGGCAGCCTGTGGCGAGGTGAGGACAGGAAGGCAGGGGCTGGCAGGAGGCTGGACAGGCGGACTTGTGTCCCTACGTAGCAGCCCTCAGGGCCCGAGGAGAGGTTTGGACTGTGATGTACACACAGCTGACAAATCTGAGGTAGGGAAATGATAGGATAGGACTTGTGTTTTCAGGAGACGTTTTGACTGTGCAAGATGGGTTGGCTGAAAATCAGCCTTCAGTGAGGAAGCTATTGCAAGAGGAGATGTGTAATGAAGACATCAAAAGCAAGATAAGGGCCAGGGGGAAATTCCAGATCCTAAAAATATTTCAGCTCCGATGTGCAGGTGTTGCAGCCTGAGCCACCAGCGGGAGGAGGCAGCCAGCTTGTAATTAGCCTGCGATCAGGGGGGCTGCTGGCTAATTAGTGCTTCCTGGAGGACAAAAGCAGCTGGTATTTTCCTTTCTAATTCCAGTAATGATGTCCTATTTTAACATAATAAAAGGATTCACTGGCAAGGGAGTGGGGCTGAAGAGATGAAGGCAGAGGTGATAGGGGGCCCTGTCCGGTTGTTCAGAGGCTGCTCAGGGGCCAACATGAGCATGGCGGGTCCTGCCGCTGGGTCCGAATCTCAGGCTTGTCCTGAATTTATACAGTCGGAAGGTTGAAGCTCAAGGGAAGACCATCGTGGTCCCTACTGGCTTTGATCGCGGGAATCCTAAATGTTGCTGCTTGTCTTTAAGAAGCATGGAGGGACACACACCAGCAGCAGTGCCTGGACATCAGTCTCCCTTAGCTCCTTCCCCTCACCTTGTTTAAGACAGGATGGCTGGGGGGTATTCTTCCGGGTCAGATCAGGCCCTGGTAAAGTCTTTTCCCCTGTGAAGTAGGTCCCTGTGATGAAGAACCCTGGCTGTGTAGCCTCAAGATAGCTATTCTTCCTCCCCTGCTAGCTGTGAGGGCATCTTCCTCGATTCTGTACCGTGGGAACTTAGTGGAGTTCCTGGAGGTAAAGCACAGGAATGTGTGACAACTTCCCCAGGCCTGGGATATCTGAAGTTTCTCAGATTCCCAGACTCTCACTCCCAGACAAATCCATATTCAGTGTGATGCTTCACCTTACATTTCAAGTATCTAGGAGATGTTTGGTCAAACACCTGACTAGATGTTGCTGTGAAGATATTTTTTAGATGAGATTAACGTTGAAGTATGCAGACTTTGGATAAAGTAAGGATGTGGGTGGGCTTCATTCAACCAGTTGAAGGTCTTAAGTGAAAAAGACTGGTATGTCCTGAAGATGAAGGGATTTTGCCTCCAGACTGCTTTCAAACATGAGGCTACAACGCAGCTCTTCCCTTGACCTTCAGCTTATGACCATGCCCTGCACATTTTCGACTTACCAACATTCACAATTGTGTGCACCAATTCCTTAGAATCTCTCTCTCTCTCTCTGTCTCTCTCTCTCTGTCTCTCTTGCTCTTTCTCTTCTCTCTCTTTCTCTTCTCTTCTCTCTCTCTCACTATCTCTCTCTCTCCCTCTTTTCTCCCTCTAGGTCTCTCACCTTCTTCCTCTGTATACACATATACAAACCCAGTTGGTTCTGTTTCTCTGAAGAACTCTAATATACTCAGTCTCCAGAAATTCATCAAAATTATCCTCCTGTGAATGCTCCTACCAGTTTATGGCTCCAGTGGTTTCTGTTTCATAAGCAGATACCAGCTGTTTCTCTGTATTCTCCTGCCTTTCTAGATTTGGGGCCATGGCTTGAACTGTGATTGTAGTTCCCTTGCAATTCCAAGAAAAGTCATTGATTTTCAAGCTGGTCATCATTATTTTGTTTTAATGTGGGGATGGGGTGATACATTCTAGCCCCTTTACATGTTGGACCAGAAACCATAACCCTGAATGAATTTAAACTTAAAAAAAATAATTTTCACCAGTTATATTTGTTTCTCTAGGAAACAGTTCTTCAGTGCCCCTTACCCTATCCTTCCAGAGGTGGAGCTCAGAAAACCCATTTTTTAATGAGATTAAAGCTAATATTTGTTGAGTTCTAAAAATGAAAACTATTCAAGGTGTTTTATATGCACTGTCTCATTTAATGCTCTCACAACCCCTACAAATGTTTTATTATTATTCTCAACTTTAAAATGAGGAAAGTGATCCAGAAAAGTTAAAGAAGTTGCCTAAATCAAACAATATAGTGAACTCCCAGGAATGCACCAAAACTAGAATTCAAATTCCAATAGGACAGCAAAGGCTAGATTAGAAAAATGGGAAGAAACTTACACTCAGATCAGTAGACATGTAGTGAATAGTCACTAGAAATACAATGGAAATATATGACTGGAAAGATAAATAGAATGCAGGCTACTGTGTAATATAAAATCTAATATTGCACAAAAAGTAAAAATAGATAAAATTTATTTTAACATGCATTTTTATAAATATACAAAAACTTCCATTTAAATATATATTGTGTATAAAATGATGAGCAAAATGCTTCATTTCTTTTTTTTTATATGTTCTTGAAATCTGGTTTGTGATTAGCACATATTGTGCTTTCTTACTGTATATTTTATCTTTGAAGTATCTTGGCATTTGCAGCAATGTGACTTGCTTTTAAGTATTCTGCAACAGTACAAGACTAAACTGCTGATATTTGCATGCTTAAGATGTCTGTGCACAGATGAAAATTCTTATACATACTTTAGAAAGATCTCATGGAGGCAGTGTGCTGGGTTTATAGGGGAGAAGAGAAAGACAGAGGCCCAGAAGTCAAAGAGGGGTACTGGAGTTTAATGAAAGAAAAATTACAATGATCTTAGCAAAGTGGAATTCAGAAGAGAAAACAAATTAGACATGAAAGTGATATGTTACATCTGTATATTTAGGATACAGTTCAACAGGACTTGGTGACAGGTTGCATGTTGTGATAAGGGAATCTTATCTGGAATAATTGCCAAGTTTCTTTCAGTTGGATGAGCACTGTCATCTCAGTCTCAGAGGTCAAAAACAAAATGCTTGGAAAAAATGGAACATCAACTTTGATATAACTGGATTTCTCAAAGAAGATGCCTTTTGGTGAATTCATGTAAAAGCTGGGAGTGGTAAACATTTTCTTTTGTGTTTCCAATAGTATTTGTTGCTAAAGCATCGGTGTAATCAAGGTGTTCTTTCCTACTGTATATTATATCTTTGAAGTATCTTGGCTTTTGCGGCAGGCAATTTCCCTGCTGTGTTGTTAGCCAGGAAAACTCTACCTAACAATTCAACCTATAATATAGACACTGTTCCTTGCACTTTGAGATAGAGCTGCAAACAAAAGGTATGCAACTCCCTTTCTTTATGGAGCTTATATTTTTGAGGGGATAAGGGTGTATTGTAGTCATTCTATAAGATGAGCAGTTTAGATGAGAATATAGGCTCTTTTTCTATCTGTTGCTCTAAATATAATTATAACACCCAAGAAAATCAGAGAAGACCTCTGAAAGGGTATTAGACTAAGGTGACCTAGTTTGGATGTCTAGAACTGAAGGGCAAGCACAGTGCAAGAGAGTCTTATATGCTTCACCCACAATAGATGAAAGCTGCCAAGACCTAGCATTTTCTGATAGATGACCTTGCTAAAGAGAGCAGATCGGGCAGGCTCATTGCACAACAGCAGCCTGGTCTGAGGAGTGACTCTGTACTTCTGGGCACCCTTTGCTACTGAACAATTTTAGGTGGAGCCTATCAGAGAGAGGCAGTCACAGCAAGAAGCCCAACCTGGAAAGACTCTTTAACTCCATTGACCTTGGATTCCCCTTTCCCACTGAGATGCACTAAGTGATGCATCTTGGGGAAATCCTTCAACACCCTTAGCAGTACCAGCAGGGATAAATGGTGGCACCAAGAGTACCATATAAACCAAGAGGCAAAAATAGTACTGTAAATGTTCTGAAAATTAAACTGTCATTGGAACCACAGTCCACAAAGTAGACTTGGATTGTAGAGCTAAACCTAACCAGAGAAATTGCCTTCTGAAGTAGATTTACATAGAATTCAGTCTTCTGGACAGAGTTCAGGTTGAAAGAAATATCACTTGTACTAAAAACTAAGAAAATCACAACTTGAGTAAGAAAAGGTATTCAGTAGGCACTAGCATCAAGATAAAGGTAATCTAGCATCAAGATAAACTAGATGTTAGAATTATGTGACAAGGATTTTAAGCATCTGCCCATTGACCTGTTGATCCATCAGTCCATTTATGAATCCATCCACCCACCTATCCATTCATTCACCTATCCATCCACATATTCAATCAGCAGAATTACTTCAAGCAGAATAAACTCAAACAAATCCATATCAGCTCACATTCTAATTAAAATAATCAAACTGAAGACAAAAAATAACTATCTTGAAAGCAACTATAGAGAAATGATATATTACTTACAGGAAATTGCGATTTGAATGACAGTGAATTTCTCATCTGAAACCAAAAAGCCAAAAGGCTCAACATTTTTCAAGTACTGAAGGAAAAGCACTTTCAAGAGTAAACTCTATAGCTAGCAAAGCTATTCCTCAAGAGTGACATGGAAATAAAGAATTTCTTAGAAGAAAACTGAAATAATTTGTCATTAGAACACCTGCCCTTTAAGACAAGTAGAAAGGAAATGACTCAAAGAGAAATCTTGGAACACTAGAAAGGATGAAAAACTATAGGAGGAGCAGAGACATAGATATCATTTTCTTTATGAATTTTAGAAATCATATTTGGTGCATGAAAGAAAAACTATAGCACAATATTATACTTAAAGCAATAATATTTAAAAGTTGGGAAAATAAAGGGTACGCAATAGAAATGTGTTTTTCATACTTCTCTCAAATTGGTAAAATGATGATACCAGTAACTGTAATAAGCCACACATGTATAGAGTAGGCACAATAGAAAGAGAAAGAAATACACTCAAAAATCCAATAAGTAAAATCCTAAAATAATATTTGATGACCTATAAGAAGGCAAGGAAAGGACAAAAAGGGGAATAAGAAACAGAATAAAAATATAGAAATGAATACATAGTCACACTTAAGTTCTAACATATCATAGATTATTTCATTACACTGAAATATAAACAATCACATTACCATAGTATATGAAGAAACATGACTCAGTTAATCTATGCATTGTTCAAAAGAGACTCATTTCTAATTCAATAGTATACAAAGGTTGAAAGACATACCAGGCAAACATCAGTTTTTAAAAAATTAGGAGTGACTGTATTAATGCCAGTAAATAAATTTTAGAGCAAACACAAGTAATAGAGAAAAGAGGGATATAACTTAAAATGATAAAATGATTACTCCATCAGGAAGACATAATAATCATCAGATAACAGAATATATATGTGGTAATAGAATGCAAACGGTAGAAAACACCAAATATGGAGGACAAAAACTTATGTAGACCTTAAGAGAAATAGACACAGTTATAGCTGGATACTTCAACATTCCCCTCTTCCTAACTAAAAGAAAATATTAAACTACAAATCACCAAGAATAAATCAACATGAAATATTTGAAATCTATAGAACACTCCACTCAAAAATAGCAAATACACTCTTTATTCAAGGGCACAAGGAACATTTATCAATAAAGACCACAACCTGGGATGTGCAACAACTCTACACAAAATAAACAGACCATAATGGAATCAAGAAAACAATAAGAAGACAGCAGGGATCTCCCTGATGGCTCAAGGGGTTAAGGTGCAGCGATGAAGGTATCCACAAACACTACAGCACAAGTTTGATCCCCGACCAGGGAGGTGACCCCCCCCTAGCGCAGAAGACCTCTCTTGCCTCCTCCCTACGTCCCTCAGCAGTGTATTTCAGTAGATCTGCCTGTTCTACTCCCCACTCTGTCTCTGGTGAGTCCTCTCACCCATCCCGCTCTTCTGGCCTGTACCCCAGTTCTTGTATGCATAAAAATTAAATCTTTTAAAAAAATAAATAAAATGGAAAAAATACAACAGGAAAATCTTTATGCACATGGAAATGAGCAATACAGCTACAAAGCCATGAGTCAAGGAGAAAGGTTCAGAAGAAATACAAATATGTAAAGCAAAATGAAGCATTTCAAAATACACAAAATGTGGCAAAGGCAGTGCTGAGAAGGACACTCATATCATTGGGTACATGTATTAAAAACAAGAAAGGTATTGTAGGGTAAAGGTTGATCAGGTCTTTCCACCCTCCCACCACTGATGATGGACACCTGCGGTGCTGCGAGCATTCCAGGGTGGGCATGTGCAAGTGGGCGCGCCTGTGTTGGACACGGGCATAAATGGGCAGCGTCATGAGGATGCCAGAACTGCGAGAACCAACAGACAGAACTGCAAGGACCGGACTGACCAACAGAACCGACAGGATGAGTAGCAGCAGCAGCAGCAGCAGAGAGAGAGAGAGAGAGAGAAGAAGCAGCCAAGAGGGTGAGATGCGCCGGGGGCTAGGAGGCCTGCCAGCCTCCCGGCCCCCTGGCACCCCTGCCTGCCAGGTACCTGGCCACCTCTACTAAATAAAGCGTGGAAAGCCATCAAGGGCACCAAAGACTCTCCTTCCTTGACCTGTCTGCCCAGAACCATCCCGAACTCTGCTCCAGTGCTCCCTTCCTGCCGCTACAGGTATCAATAATCCAAATTACTCCATTAAGAAGCTAAAGCTTTCTGTCCAAAGGAACAGAAAGAAGGAAAGGGTAAAGTGTAGAAATTTATGCTGTTGAAAACAGGAAAAGTGAATGGAACAAAATACTGGGATATCCTGGGATGTGGAACGATTGATCAACCTCCATCAAGACTGATAAAATACAAAGAGGCACACCACTGTATTCAGAAAGAAAAGGGAATAGGGCTACAGATTCTATAGCTGCTAAAAAGATAAAATGGCTGAATTTCTGCAAAGGGCCGATTCTATCTCTAATGCCATGCTTTTGAGGTCCTAATGCCTTTCTCAGGGTTCACTAAAGATGCCTTCTGGTCCTCTGTATTCAGACCAATATTAACCGAGAATATTAGCATGACTTCAGTTCAATTATGCTTTGATCATTTCATCATAGATATAGTACGAACACTCCAACCAGATTGTACTTAAAAAGTGTTGAACATATCTCGTTTGCTTTCAAGTTACACCCTTAGTTCTGCTGCTTCCTGTTGTTTTGTCTCCTTGCTCGTGCCTGTTTTCTCAGTTATTCTGAGGTGATTGCTGCTTACTCAACAGGGAAGAGGAGAAATATTGATATTTAAACTTCTTGGCTTTAAACTGTAATTGTAGGCTTAGGAACAACTAGCATTTTCTTAGGGAGTTTTTAAATAGAGAGGGTATCTGAACTAAAAGGATTCTGAGTGAAAATGGAAAAGGATATTGAAAGGGCAGAATTTCAGTGGCTCTTAACCATCATATATAATGACAGGAAAAATACCTCACACTGTATTTTATTTCTTAAATCATTATACACTCTACTGTATTTACTATATTGTAGAAAATGTCAACTATAGAACAGCGATATAAAAAAATGTACATTGCATACCCAAAGATCATTTTTTCTTGAAATAATATATCAATTAACAATTCCACTTCTAGGTATTCATTCAAGGAAAATAAAAACACTAATTTGAAAAGATACATGTACCCCTATAGTAACTGTAGCACTAGTCATAGTAGCCAAGATGTGAGAGTAGGCTAAGTACCTCAGTGGATACTAGATAAAAGGATGTGGTATATACACTCAATAGGATACTATTCGGTTATAAGAAAAAGATGAAATATTGCATTTTGTGATAGCATGGGTTGAACTTGAGGTGGTTATGCTAAATAAAATGAGTCAGAAAGGAAAATGTGGAATGATTCTGTATGACCATATGATGATATCTGTGGACTCTAAAGAAATAAAGCAAACAAACAAAAATAAGTTATATTTTGACCCCAAAATGGTGTGGGGGAATTGGAAGAGATCATTCTGATAGTGGTGAACGGCACTAGAATTTGGTGGTGAGTGTGACCTGGTATATACATTTAGGAAGATGTGAAGCTACATTTCTGCACATGCAGTATTGTAAGCCAATGGAAAATGAAAGAAAAAAGTCAAGATTGTATGATGTAGGGTAAATGAAATTGGTCAGGCTTGCAGGCTGCTGATCTCCGTGGCTGTCATCTGGGCCTAGATGGTGCTGATGCAGCAGGTGCTTGGGGGTGTGGGTGTTGGTCACAAATGCCTGATTGTGGACACCTGAGCATAGATGTGTGCACATGTGCAAGAGTACACACCTGTGCCTAGGAGGGAGGGGCTCAAAGGGCGGCGTTACTCAGAGGACAGCCAGGGCGGAATGTCTCCAAGAGGAAGAGACCGTGAGACAATGCCTGAGAGAGCCCAAAAGAGTCAAGATTTGGGGGGCTGGGAGGCATGCCAAAGCTCCTGACCTCCCTGCCTTGCCAGCCTGCAGACTCCTCCCACAACAACTGGAGTAGAAACAGTATTAAAGCCTGAAAAAGCCTCTGAGGGCTCCGGGATTCTCTGTCTGCCCTGCCTTGCTCGCACCACTGTGGGCTTACAAGACTAGACCCAGTTACCAGAACCTCCAGAGAACTGCCATGTCAAGTTATTTTGGACAGAAACTCACTCAATGTTAAGACTTTGGGTTTCTCTAGAGTCCCAGAGCTGCTTGAAAGATTCTATTTATGAGAAACTTGTTTAACAATTTCTGTAGGGAATACTGCATTTCCCGAAGGACTAAAAATGTTTTAAATTTAAGAAAAAAAAAGAACCCGAAACTGAGACTACACTGCCAGCAACTGAAGAGGTCCAGGTTAGGAGAGATTCTCATTTATAGACAGTTTGGGAGACGGACAGTTTGAGTTTATTTTTTGAAGACATGTTTATGCCCTTTTTCTGTGACCTTTCTGAGCAACACTGTAGGGTCAGAGAACAATCAGGTCTTTCCACCCTCCCACCACTGTGATGATGGACACCTGCGGTGCTGCGAGCATTCTGAGGTGGGCATGCGCAAGTGGGCGCACCTGAGTTGGACACGGGGCCTAAATGAGAACCAACAGGACCGACAGTACTGATGAGCAGCAGCAGTAGAAAGCAGCCAAGAGGGTGAGGTGCGCCGGGGGCTGGGAGGCCTGCCAGCCTTCTGGCCCCCAAGTACTCCTACCTGCCATGTACCTGGCCACCTCTACTAATAAAAAGCATGAAAAGCCACTGAGGGCTCCAAAACTCTCCCTTCCTGTCAAGACCCGTCTGCCCAGAACCATCCCGAACCTTGCTCCTGTGCCACCCTTCCTGCCGCTACAAACATCCATGGCAAGGAGCTAGGGATTTCTCATTATTGCTACAGATGGGGTCTTGGAAAACCCCATCAACAGGAAACTTTCCAGGAATTATTTCAGGTGGAACGTGAGGAAGACTCCCCCTGAGGACCCCTGAGAGCAGCAGCTGGACTCTGAGGTAAGCCAGGTGCGTGTCTACATGTTGGCAAGGGAGCTGTGAATGGGTTTGGCTTCTCTTTCTCTTATCAGCAGAGAGACCTGCTGAGGAAGGGCTGCAAGTCTTCCACAGGGTGGTTCATAAGAGAAGCTGAGGGATTTTTGACATGAAAATGTGTGGAGTGCTGTGTTCATTGTTAAAAAGAGACCAGGTTGCAGACTTGTTGATACAGGACTCTGTAAAAGCAGATAGCATGATGCTGTCTATTTCATTGTTCAATTAACACGCTAGCCATAAGTGCACAAGGGTATTTCTTTTCCCCACTCCTGTGGGAAATATAAACTGGTACAGCTACTATGGAAGACAGTGTAAACGTTTTTCAAAAACTTAAAAATAGAACTGATATATGATTTGGCAAAGATATGGAAATAGCCTAAGAGCCCAACTGGTAAATAGATAGATAATGTGGTATGTCTACTCAATCATAAAAATGAATATATATAATCTTGCTATTTGTGATACCATGGGTGGAACTTGGGGAATTATGCTACATGAAATAATTCAGAAAAAGACACAAAGTATATGATTTCATTTATATGCAGGATCTAAAAGGCAAAGTTTTGTTACTTTTGGTAGTGTCAGTTGGTAACTAGATTTATGGGAGTAGTCATGTTGCAATATATAAAAATATTAAATCATTATGCTGTGTATCTGTAACTAATATACTGTTATATGTCAATTATATCTGAATAAGAAGAATAGCAATCTGAGCTAGAAAGCTGTTTTATTATTTGAAACTCAGTAAACCAATGCCATTGAAATCCCTTTCTATTCCTTCATACGTTCAAAGAAATTACATTTTCTTACAAAATAAGTTTCCAATAGAATACAGATGTGGGAAGAATAAACAATGAAGAAAACCAGACATTGTTAGGATATATCGTAGCCATATATTGAGATGTCCTACTATGTTTTTATGGAACACAATCAGAGCTTTTTCTCCAAAGGAGAGATGATATCTGTTGCTCCCAGTTCTCACCTCAGCTTCGGTTAAACCCATGCACACCTGCAGACATGACAGTAATATTTGTCCTGGTTATGAAAAGCATAAGTGGTCCAGCAAATGCCATATTTTTAGCAGCCACTGCTAAGCCCAATGCTGCTATTCTGTACCCCTGAAACTATGGAGATTGCATAAGTATTTCCTATTATTTATTTTAATACCCTGATGTTAAGGAAATTCTCCTGGAAATCCTTCTCTACTAAAAACTTCTAGGTCTGTGTATAATATTGTAGAGACCTATATAGGTGAATGCAACTGCCATGATAAACACCTCTGAAATGTTGTCTTTTTATGGTCTGACAAGTGGCACATATAATTCTGCCTCTTCCTACATGAGTCCTTCCATGTGGTGGTCATTCTTTGGAGAAAAAGAGTCTTGGGTCCAAGGGCAGTGAGTGTGTTCTCTCCAGCGTTCTTTATTCTTTTCTCTAATGTTCATATGGGAAAGGTAAAGTGAATGTTTATTGAACTGAGTTAAAATACTTGTGACAAATGTTCTTTCTCTTCATGAGCTTTGTTTTCGAAGCTGTTAAGAGTTATCTTGTGCTTTAAAAATATCCCCTTTTAGGTAGCATTTGTTATTACCCTTCACCTTGTCTGACCACAGACAAGGTTTCAAGAGAGCCTCAGGGCTACAGAAGCTCAAATATAAAAATCAGTGGAGCCTACCAGTCCACATAATCCATGGGGCAAGCAATGGGATCACAGAGAACAGTGAACCTCCTAGGAGATGAGAAACTCTTCCATTTCCAAGTCTAATCTTTAAGACTAGAAACACTTTATAGCAGGGATTTAATATTGATTTCTATTTTTCTCATTAAAAATACTAGAAGCACAGCAAAAACCTATTAAATAAGAGTAGCTAGGGAATGTTCTTTTGAACCCAGGCATAGCCCTCTCATTACCTGTTTCTGCAATAGTCTCTGTGAGCCCCACACTGTGTCTTCCAGAATGCTCTTCAAATTGATGCTGGTGGATTGATACCCAACATGACTTCTCCACCTACAGGACGTGGCATTGTGTACACTTGACTGGCTCTTTCTGGATGCTGTGTGCTGGAGTCCTAAGGCTCAGTTTGAGCTCATCTGGCTTTGCAATATTAAGGATCTCAGGGTATCAGCTGCTTGACTGGTTCTAGTCAAAAGTTTTTCCCCCTAAAAGAGACAAGTTCCTGTGGGACATCACATACTAGGGACCACATTTTCATGAGCACAAACGAGGAAGCACCCTAAAAATCAAATGAAGCATTGACTCACCAATCCTTTATCAGAGATGTCCATAACTCCCCTGTCACAGGATGCTTCTCTCCAAATTTCTCTGTGTCACACAGCATCCCTGCGCACAGGTAACAAAAAGGAAATTTTCTAGGAAAGGATGAGTGAGTCCAAGGCACTGGGAAGTTGCAGAAGAGGAAACCGTGTGTCTATGCTGTGCACTTTCTCGTGATTCTCCTCCTGGCTCTGACTCTCTTGCATTCTTGTGCTTTCTTCTTGCATGTAGATTCCTAGGATATGACAGCATCTTAATTTGAAATTTTGAGACTGTGATCATGTTTTTAGGAACTCTGGCAAGAAGTAAAGTCCTGGAATGGTGAATTTAAGGAAAACATATAATATGCTGGTTTTCTTAAGAAAGTGGTACCATTTTAGAGCCTGAGGAACTTGTGACCCAAACCCTAGATTGCCAGCTCGATGATGTTAGAGATCCTGGTTCGAAATAGGTCAAATATAAAGATACAGAAAAGTCAAACTTGTGAGTAGGTGCCATCAGCTACTAATTTGACGAATCTCGAACCAGATAGTAGAAAGGAACTTGCAATGCCATTCATAAGCACTTACTCTCATCATGAGCCAGTGTGGTAGAGTCCACAAAGTTCCCACCCAGCTCTGCACTGGAGAGACCTCTATATTCATTCATTTCATGCAAAATGAAAGAGAAAAACTCAACTTTATTTTTCATCAGTCTGCCCATCCCCCCATCGCTTGTACCAGTTGCTTAGTAGTTAAGAGCTCTCATGCTTTTCCATTTCCTAACACTTTTCTGTGTTTGAAGGTCTTTTCAGTTATAAATCTTTTATTTCCTTGAAGGAGTCAACACTTAACAATCTTTATAATTGCTATATTTAATACAGTGACTTTGATTGCTGTATTTCTCCAATCTATAAAGAGAATTGAAACACAGGTGCAATCAAACAGCCCACATCTATATAAGGAGCTCATGGTGTGACCCCCATATGAAGCCATTAAAATTCAGAAGACACAGTCCCTGCATGTCCGCCTGTGGTTTCACTTGACTCTGAGAAAGCATTTAAAAATCATGTTTTAACTTTTGAACCTGATTTTGAAAAAAAATTTAAAAAGCAAACTCTTTCCTTCTGACCTAATGGATCTGACTAAAGGATAATTTTATGACCAAAGAAATTTATTTGATGGTGGTCCAATACATGAAAATGCCCTCTACTTGATTTATTCTTTATTCATTTTTTACCTTCTATCCCTACTCAGAATCATTAACTCTGTTACAGAGACCAATGTTACAGGTCGTTTGTCAAATGCTGGAAATCTGGGAAGCCATTCTGAACTAATCTGCACTGGATATTCAGTGATTTTTGCAGAGCTAACTGAGCTACCATTGTTATAGTCATTGTCCAAGGTCCTGAAGGAATAGGTCTGTATTCATGAGGTAAATAGTCCTTTCTCAAACCTCAGTGTTAGTAAGCTCTTTCATCCTGTCCTCCTTTCCTTGAAAAGGCTACTCAGTATCAAACATGCTTTGTTCTATTATAACATTCATCCCTCTTCTCGACATAAGCAACCAGCATCACAGACCTTCCCCTGGCAATGTGTGACCACTATGACAGTTCCCTAACTTCTTTCACTGGCAAGTCTGGGAGGAAATGCAAGGGTGTGTGAAGATGTGATGTGAAAATAGAGGTCATGTTTATATTTTTTTTTCACAAGGTGCTATAGAAAGAAACTTACTGCAGTGAGTATGCATGCTTTGTTCATCCATACCCTTTGCCACCTTGAGTTTTAGATCTTTAGCAAAGGAAAACAAAGGGTCTGGAATGGGATAGAAGATTTGACATGACTGGGCAGAGACCTCCAGGAGACCAGATCTGCTGAAGGTCACTGCGTCTGCCTACTGAAGTTTAAAATCCATTCAGGCCCAGTGCGGTAGCTGAAGCCCCACCATTGCTGGGATAAGCCCTGTCTGTGGGGTTGTAGGTGGGTGTACTTGTCTTTGTAATCATATATATATATAATTTATGCTGGGATAAAGGCCAGAGGTGCAGGGGGTGAGAGGACTCACCAGGGACAGAGTAGGGAGAAGAACAGGAGGCTCTATTGAAACACAATTTACTTTAGTTATTCTCATGTGGCATAAATTGTCCACTTACTCATGGAGTATACAAGCCATACCTTTGCAATCGTAGGGTAAAGAGACTCTTGACCACTGGGCTAATCACCAGGTCACAGGCCACCCATCTTTCCTCTATGCTATGCCACTAGTGGGTAGTTTGTGACCGTCTGAGAATTGGGGCCTAGAATTCTTACTTTATCCCTCTCAGTCTTCTAAAGAAGTGAAATAGCATACAAACATCAATGTTGAAAGAATCCACTTATTATCAAGACAATGATATATTTAAAACATCTTCAACAATAATTTTGTCTAAAAACTGAGAAAATGGCTCTGTATGCTTCCACTGAAAAGGAAATAGAATTTACTTTATAACAGATTATATTGATTAATGATGCTAGTCTACCTTATTATCAATAGTACTTATCTGCAATTCTGACATCTTCAAAGCTCAGAAAACCCAAATATGTGTTAAATTTGGCATCCAAACTCAAGCACCAGTGAAACCTGATCTGAACTAATAAGCTATTTGTAGACTTTAAGCTATTTGTAGACTTTATGATACTCTGGGCTATTTCTACATTTCACTGCAGAAACATTAATATGTTTGATTACACAGCCGTCTCTTAAACACTGCTGCAGTATAGACCTGATGATATGCACCAAGTTACTTACTTAGTTCAAAATATTCTAATTCTTGGGCCCTCCCTGTTGGCACAGGGATTAAGTCTCAGCACTTTCAAGCTATCTCCAGCCACTGCTGCATGAGTTTAATCCCCACCTAGGGACCTGACCCACATGAAGCAACAAACCCCTGTTGTCTTTCCCACTGCTCCCCTCAGCAGTGTATTTTGGTAGATCCACGTGTTCTGCTCCCCACTGTCTCTGGTGAATTTTCTCACCCCCTGCACCTTGGCCCTACACCCAGTTTTTGTATACATAAATAAATAAATCTTAAAAACATATTCTAATTCTCAAACATCTGGCTGTAAGAGCTTTGTATAATGCACTGTGGATGTATAGTCAGTAATACTACTTTATACTACAAGCATTAGTTATCTGTAAGTTTACATTTAACTGTTAACCTATATGTTACCCAAAGAAGTACATCATGCAGTGAATCCATCCACAAAATATAGAAGCCATCATGAGCTGGTTTCAGCTACAAGCACTGTCCAACTATACTTTTTCATTTTCAGACAGCTGGGTAAAAATAGCTTTAGTGTGCAGCAGGGAAAATTCTCTTTGTTCAGTTGGGAGAAGTGCAAATAGTCATTTAATATGTGTTGAATATCCTTTTCTGCAAGGCCATATGATAGATATTGTTGGAAAAACCAAAATATTGGTTATATAGACACTAGAAAAGAATAATACTTCATGAAAATTTGTACATATATCTTAAAACTGAAATGCATATATTTTGGAATAAATTCCATTTTCCTTTACTCAATATTTTATTATTAAACACATTAATAAAACTCATTGAGCTTCTAGCTAGCATTTTACTGAAATAATTTTATTACTGTTGCTTGTAAGCTTTATCTTTTATTATTTTCCTGATGCTTCTGTTATAGTTACATAAAACTTCAAACACTTCCTCAGAAATTTAAATTAGGAATTTATCTTGAACTTGAAACTTATTGCCCCTATGTTTATCTGAATTTCTTTGATGTAACATCAGACTGAATTTGTAAAGAGAAGCACTAGGCTTCTCTTTACAAATATTGCTTCTGGTAAGATCAAAAGTTCAATGAAAATAGAATTTTCTCAAGAGATTTAGAAAGGATTTATTTCAAGCTAGGTTGGCAAACCATGTGAAATCAAAAGGAGGGGAATCATTATTGAAACCATTTGGAAACTCTAAGGAGAACGCATTCAGTTCAAAACCTCAACATTTTAAAAGGCAAAAAATCCAATAATTAATAATAAAAATGTGACTGTTTATTGGAAATATTTGTGTCATTTAATTAAAAATTAGTTTTGGTCATTTCAAAAGCTGTGTGATGTCTACATAAAGTTAGAAAACAGAGATAAAGGAAACTAAGAAAACGATGAGGATCTGTTCTGCCACCCAGGTCCCAATGGGTACCTCAAGATCTTTTTCTTCACACATATGCATCTGCTACCAAAATGAGGTCATACGGTAAATACTTTCAGTCTGAAATTTACATCTTGCTATGTCAAAATATCCCATTCAATATCAAATTTCCTAAATTATCTGGAAAAACATTGTCTTATTTTTCCAGATCAGGATCCACATTTATAACTACACATTGAATTTGATGATGATGGCTATTACATTTCTCTTTCTTTGATGGAGTAGTGCATATATGTCCTCTTTCTTTATTCATCACACTGACTTAAAGCTAAAACTATTCACAAGCTAGGCATCCTCAGTAAAATATTCTTGGTTTGTCTGGTTATATGTTGATGGTCGTTCTCAGTTTAGTCTTCTCCTTCCTATTGTTTCTATACACCGATCTGAAAGTCTGATAAATTCATGCCAAACATTATTGATACACATTCATTTTCTGTGATGTTGTGTATGATGTAGTATATCATATTATGAGTAGGGCATCTTGTTGACCAATGATTAGTGAAAGGAAATTGGGAAGTGAATTAGGGTAATAACAGGTGTGACCTTTTCAAGTACACTTAGGTTTCCTACTTTCTCCTTGAGGCTAGTCTTTGTGGAATTGTATTAATATTATGCAAATACTCAATTTTCCATGAATGATATTGATGCCATAATGATGATGTTTGTAATTCTGTCATTTCTTTCATTGCAGTCATTATTAGTTATTTTCTCATATTGCATAAAATCTTTCATCTCCTGGGGTTATTTGGTCACCTCATTGATAGTTTCTATTAGAAAGCAAAATGAAGACATTGATTTTCAAAGTAATAATAGTTGAAGATTTTTCTGACTTTCTGTTCTCTGAGTTCCATGAGCCAGCATAAGTCAGTGTTTAAATGTGCTCTGACCTACTGTGATAAGATGCTGAGTACCTTGGTTGTGGCCTCAGGATCTTCGAATACTCTTTTTCTATGTCACAGGATCCCAAGTTCACATCGTACCTTCCTATCTTTCTGGCGCCAACATTTCTCCAAGAAGCTAGTGATGTACTCATAAATAACCAAAGGAGTTAAAATAAGACTCTCTAGAGCTTTGATTAGATGGCAATTATAATGCTAAATCAATAGAAAGTGAAAAGCCATTTCTGCCAATTTCTATTGATTAAAGAGACCTTGGGTTTAAAAGGCTAATCTACTATTATAATAAAGAATACATCATTCAGACTAATCTCTTTATATTAACACATAGAAAATTCAGGACAAAAATCAATAAAATGAATTTTTAAGTTTTTTCTTTTAGATTATAAAAATTTGCTTAAGTAAATTTTAGACATGCAGCCAGATCGATTTAAGCTTTCCTTCACTGGGAAACTGAATCTGGACTCCCACAACAAAGTGTTCAAGCCCATCTGTTCCTAACAACATTCCCATAATATTTCAATTGATTTAATGGGAGTCAACTGGGTGATGGTACAGCCAGCTGGACGTGGGACACACAAGAAGAGGAAGGGTATTCTCTGCAAGAAGGAATTGGCCATCAGGAGTGTTTTAGCTGAACAGTTCCTCCTGTCCCACAAGCTACCAAGCCTGCCAGCTTATTTCATGCAATATTGAGGACATATACTTAAAAAATGTTGTTTATCTGAAAGTCAAATTTAACCAGTTATCCTGTATTTGATCTGAGAGCTCTTCTCCCAAAGCCAGTCCTCCCATGGAGAGAGTTTGGTAGAGTAAGGTCTTCTAGAGCTGCTCCTGCTCTTACTTACAGATGAGTTGCCTCCCTGCTAGAACCTTTTCTTCTCTGCTGCTTAGGTCTTCACTTCTCACATGCCTCTCCTGGAACTCTATTCATTGACGCCAGCTTACAGAAAAGAAATACATGATATTTTTCTCTTGCCTTCTGACTTGTTTCACTGAGTATAAGTCCTTCTAGCTCCATCCATGTTCTATAAATGTCCCTAGTTAATCACTTTTGATTGCTGAATAGTATTCTGTTGTGTATATGTACCACATCTTCTTGATCCAGTCCTCTACTTTTGGGCATTTGGGTTGTTTCCAGGTCTGGGATGGCTATACTTTTAGGAGGATTGTGAAAGAACAACAACCACAACAAAAAATAAAAAAGAAGAAATTAAAAAAAAAAGAAAGTTCAAGGAAATGGGCAATTACAACCAGAAACAAGCAAACAAAAAGCTCAACACAATCAAAAGGCCAAAGATAAACCAAATGGATCATGGGGTGGGGGGCACGGAGGGAGGGGAGGGCAGAGACGGGGAGGAGGGGAGGAGGGCATAAAGAGCACAAGGGACTCAGGTGATAGTGCACTGGTGAAATGGTGGTGGGAACTCCCTGGGGACTACAAATGATGTCAAATACAATTAAATAAATCTAATTTTAAAAAAAGGAAAAGAAATACATGAGCTAGATACCTCAGTAAAAACCAGAGAATTAGAATATTGGTCTCCACACTCTACCTTATCTTCCCACCTTGAGCTGATCTTCTAGTTTCAGAACCTATATCTAAATATCTGGTCTGAACACAACCAAGCCTTATCCTCATTCCTGTGTTCAGATATCCCCCCCTCTTTTTTTTTTACAACACTCAGCAGTGAGATTTTTGGTTCTAATGTACACTTCCAGACTCTGATGTACACTTCCAAGTCCAAACCCACAAATTGGTTAGATGACGTTTACATATGAAAATAATCCTAACATGGAATCAGGAGTATTTTGTTATGTTTGTTATGTTTATTTTGGGAACTTTAACAGATGGCATTGTATGTGCTTGTTCTGCCTTGAGACAAATGACTCTCATTGTTGACTATGTTGCAAGAGTTTTTAAAGAAACAGTTGGTTAGACTGTCTCTGCTCAAAGTTAAATAGGCTTCATGGTGTTGGTATTTGGCCTCTTCACATGACTAATCTGGCCTGAATGCGCATGATCATCACTGAGAGAGGTCATTTGGTATTTTTGTTTTTGTTTTGTGTTTAGTATCACTGCTATATTCTTGCCTCCAGAGAGTCCGATTCAGTTAGCCTGGGATTTGACCCAGTCAACTGTGTATTTCAAAGTTTCCCTGGTCATCCTAATGTGCATCACAGTTAAGAACCAACAACTTAAAACCGAACACACAAGGGACCAGAGGATAACAGCTAATACAATGATTTTACTATTGGCCATTAACAGTGGAAGAACTTAATTGAGAAGGTAGGGAGTTTGGGTAGGTGTACATTTTTTTTGGATAATAACATCCTGAGGAAGAAAAGGGCTACTAAGCAAATGACACATCAAGAAAAGGACTACGAAGTGAAGCAATGGAGAGGATATTCTGGAAATGAAGGGTAGATTAGTGTGGCAAGAGAAATGCCATAAGAAGACTGACATCTGCTTTTGATCACAAGCGCCTTATATAGGCCTACAATTTTCTTCAGATAGTTTATGGTGTCAGCACTAAAATGCTAAATACTATAAAATGTATGAGAATTTTCATTGTCATTAGGCTCAAAAATATAATGGCCAGGTTCCCTGCAACTAAAATCAGGAATTATACCAGAAAATATTGGGATATTTCAGAATATATCATATATATCATATCTGAAATATATATATTTCAGATATGATATGATTTCAGATGAAATATATATATATTTCAATTATATCATATCTGAAATATCATATATTTCAGAATCAGTACAAATGGTGATGGATGATCCTTGCGGGACAAGAAGGGAACACTGACCTGTATGTAAGGTTGGTTCCAACTGGATGTTGTACCCAATCTGGACGGCACATCCTGGCTGATGCAATTTTATGAGGGGCAGCTCCCACTCAGTGCTACTGTATGTCCACAAGACACACTGTATCTTCTCAATCTCATCGTTGCCTCCAAAAATTGGTCTCCATAGTTCATGCCAGTCAATCTCTTACCTCTCCCTGAAAAAGAATTCAGAGGTTTCCCCCTGAATATTTTAAAGACACCTCAGAACAAAATAATAGAAATTAATGTAATAATTTTTCATTTATAATAAAGAGAGGAAGATGTATCCTTTGGAAATCATTTCTCAGAGAGAGACAGTTTAAGGTGAATGTGAATGTCTCCTCTCTTTTTGTATCATTATGATCATAATTATCCTTAAAAGACTTTCAATAAACAAGCAGGAAGCTTGCAGTTATTACCTTCTGGAAGGACTTTATGAAGAGATATGTGTTTTTATCCTGAACACCAATGGATTTAGAGGCCCCATGAAGTCCTCCTCATTCTCTCTGTCATGTGACAGTGATTCTGGGCAACGAATAGATCCACAGTGCTCTCTAGGGATGAGACTTGGTGGTAGATGGGGTGGTAGGTGTGGTTAAATTCTGAATTTGTGGAAGATATGGTAGGGATGGAATGGCAGTGATGCAGACATGAGTATCTTCTCCCATAGGGCTCATTTCCAAAAAGTTGGTGTTGCTAAATTGTTGTACCAGCTGCTGCCTTAGTCATCTGCATATAGTATCTATAGCCACTTAGCTACCAAAGCAAATACTTGATTTTAGCAATACCTCCAAAAAGGGGATTTAATTACTTCTCACCCTGGAATGGCAAGTAGCAGCTTTTCTCCCTACTACATTTTTAAGGAAATAGAATCATGAATCATCTGTAAGGGCAGAATGGATCTGTCTCATTTTTTACTATAACCCCAATAACAGTTCCATTCCTGCTACAAAGCAAATGCTCCATAAAAGTTTGACAATACGGGCCTCTCTGCTGGCCTAAGGGTTAAGTGCCAGTGCTATCAATGCTAAGGCCTGAGTTTGATCCCCGGCCAGGGAGCTGACCCACATTTCGCACAGCAGCCTTCCCCTGTCTTGCCTGTTGCTCCCCTGTGCAGTGTATTTCAGTCGATCTGCTTGTTCTGCTCTCCACTCTGTCTCTGATGAATCCTCTCACCTGCTGCACCTCTGGCCTATATTCCAGTTCTTTTACATAAAAATAAATTTGAGAAAAAAGAAAGAAAAGTTTGTCAATAAAAATGATTGAATAATTAATGAATGAAGCTGGAAAGGGAAATTGACTTTACAAGAAAATAAAATGGGAACAGCACTTATAATACATCAGACCTGATTAAAATTCAAAAGAAAATTCAATGCAACTTGGGTGCATTCAGAGAAAAGAAAAGCAAACAAACAAACAAACTGGTTTCCAGAGGGAGGTTAGGAGGGATGAAGACCCAGGGGAGTTTTTGACAGTGAAACTATTTTGTAAATTATAATCGTGGATAAATGAGAGTATGCATTTATCAAGACTCATAGAACTGTAGAGTACAAGAGAATGAGCCATAATGTAAACTATAGGGTTTAATGATTAATAATGTATTAATATTGGATCACCAATTATAACAAAGGTACTATACTAATGCAAGATATTAATAATAGAGGTAACTGGAATAAAGGAAGGGCTCAAGGGGAGGGGATACATGGATTCTCTCTATGCTACTTGCTGAACTGTTCTGTAAACCTAACATTGTTCTAAAAAATACAGCCCATTAATTATGAAAAAAGAAGTGAAAGAATGGGATTCATTAACATAGTTTGTTCAAAACAATGGTTTAAACGTAAATGCTCCTGAGTGGAAAACATTCTGGAGAATAAACTGTTGTGCACACATATAGAAGAGAGATTCTTTGTCCCAAGAGACTTAAAATCCATCCATCTCATAGATGCAGAGGTTGATAAAGCATGTGGCATGAAAAGAGCCAAATAAAGTCAGCATCCTAGATGAATATGCTTGTTTTTCAGGAAATAAAAACCCCATAATTTATCCATCCAGTGAAAAGTAAGCTCTTTTCATGTGACAATAAAAAAATGAGCTAATATAATAAAAATGAATAGATAGCTGGAATTTTTTATTCCCATTTTGAATAAACACATGATATTTTATGATAAAATCAAAATCATTCATGAAAAGTCTTGCTGGACTCAGTTGGAGTAGAAACTAGACTGTCTTCTACTGCATTATACATGAGCAATTTGCCAAATTGCCAACTTACTGTCCAGAGGCCCATTTTTTAATACATGGATGAGCTAATGTAGCTGTGCAGATGATGGTAAAAGGAGGGGTTCACCTTGCATTAGCCTTGACTCATCACAATAAATTTAAAATGTTACCAGAAATAGTTGTCCTCTTTTTGTAAGTGACCTACATGCCATAATTTAAACATTTGTGTGTCCAAAAGCCTTGATGGAGAGCATTTTGCCCTAAAAAAAATCTGTCTCTGGAGGGGAGAATGCTCAGTGAGGTTCACAATGTGACGTGGGAGGCTGGTCATGTCATGGGAAGGGAGCCTGAGAGCAAAGATCTTCTACTTCTTCCTTCACTGAAAAGCCCATTAATGAAGTCATATAATCAGGAAATTGATTTTTTTTAATTATTTTTTTATTAAAATATTTTAAAATTTACATATACTTGCCATTAATTGTAATCCCCATGTATTCCCCATCACCATCTCACCAGTGC